>JAJMKE010000043.1:0-83545 GCA_030569195.1 Hyphopichia khmerensis | reverse complement strand
GTCGGTTGAGGAATCTGTAGGTTGGTAAGCTTCCAAGAGTAGTTTAGAACCTTTAATAGTGTTATTGGTATGAACTCTTATAACAAAACCGGTAGCATTTTCTTCTTTGAATGTATAAGAGGAGTTAGTGAAAGATAATTTATGACCGTTTGAGGCAATTAAATGCCAATCAACGCCATTTGAATTCTTATTTGGTTTCAAAGTGAAAATTTCATTATTTGAAATGGCATGAACTAGTTGAAGCTTACCAGTTGAGTCATAAGACAAATACCGATCACGATGTTTGAATGCAAAGTTTTCTGTTGCAGATTTAGATAATAGTGACTTATTTGAATCATCTATAGGTATAATTGAAAAAACTTGATCAACTGAATTGGGTTCAACTCGATCAATTTCCCGATACTGCAGAGTATCTGACTCAAAGAAATTTATGCAATCTTTTGACGGTAGTATATCAATATTATCCAGACCTAAAAATGAGTCGGTTATATTATCAAATTGTAATGCAATTGGAGATTCCTCTTCGTTTACAAAAACGCAAGGACCTTTCAAATCTCCCAATACTGTTGCAGAAGACCAACCATCAATGGTAGTCGAGTCTGTCTTTGAGACTTGTGGATTGTCCTTCTTGACTGACACTGATGCTTTCTTGACTTTTTTCTTCTTATCACCTTTGAAAGTTAACTTACCCATTGTACTAAAAGTTAAAGTTAGCTAATTATTTGCAACAATAGAATAGGGGGACGTAATAAAATAAAATCTGCACGGGAATGAGGGATATAGTGATGATGTGATTTGTGGAGAATAAGTTCGTAAATTAGAATTGTTACTCCAATTAGCTATTTACAAAGATGAATATGCAAATTAAGTAATAAACCAATCAATGGAGAAAGCAATAATGCTATTTTCTCTGGTATAACTGCACACTAGCCCTTCTGAGGAAATGAAAGAAAACTGGAAAGGGAGGAGACTTGAAATGATTGGGTGAATTCCACCGTTCCTTTGAAATTGATTTGCTGAATCCAATGAAGTCTAATTATTAAATCAACAAAGGATTATTTGATAAAAGTGGAGAGATTATTGAGCCTAATTAGATGACTAGTTGAGCCTTTTTTTTTTTTTTTGCTTTAGTTAGTGGAGTGACATTTTCCAAATGGGTGCGATCAAATAAAAAAGTAAGATGAATTTGGTATTTGGCTGTTAAAACTGATGAAACAGAGGAATATTATATAAAGGGAGAATTATTGGCAAGTTTTAAGTTGAGAGATATGTTTGAATATCATTAGAAGATATCATTGGGAATTATTGGTTTAACCGGTTAATTCCTACAGCAGATAACAACTTTGACTTTACATATATATAAACCTTGTATACGACCTAACAATATAGTTTAAAATGGTTAAGAAGACTAAATCTAAATCACAATCAATGCCATTAGATTTGGAAAATTGTGAATCTTTGGAGCACTTAAAACCGATTCCAAAATCGAGATCATCATCAATTACTTCAATTGAATCAGATGATGGATCCATTTCGTCAATTTTGAAACCACCTCCAAAAAGGGATTTCGAAGAATTAACTGCGTTTGAAAGTTATATACGTGATGAAACTTGGGATAACGATTTTGATTATTGTCATGCCCATTTGTCTTATTATCCACCTTTTATTTTGAAGGAGGTTCATGATAATTTAGATAAGATTAAACCAACCATGAATAAGAATTCAAGAAAATTTAGAAGACGTTTACAAAATCATATCAAAAGACATTTAATGATTGAAATGGAAAAGTGTTCTGGTTTTAAAATGGATTTCAATAAGGTTGGTATAGAAGAAACTCCAACAACTGTTATTTACAAATTTGCTGATACTGGAGATCATGGTTTTGATCCTGAAGAAGAGGATTTATACAATAGACATTGGAAGTTAGAATTAGAAGTTAAATGTAATAATGAAAATCCTTTGGTAGAAGTTGATTATAAAGCTATTCCAATCAGCTTATGATTAAACTTTATTGATCACCAGTGAATACTCTTCTTTTTATTTAATGACGTACGATTTTATGTTTTGATGTGTTTTGTTTCTTTCTTTTACGATGGTGTTTATAGCTTAATTCTTGTATATGGTTCACTGGGTTGCTTACGTCTCTTACGAATTGTTTTTTAATCAACACTAATGTCTCTTTATAATGACAATGTAAAAATTTTATTTTGTTTTTAAAATATATATATATATATATTACATATTGTACAATTAACCACCCCTTGCTAATCTATCATAGTCTGGTGTTACATTAACGTAATCATTAACGTAATCAGATAAATTATCATCCAAATAATCCATTAAAAATACCGTTTGAGCTCCTAAAACTCCAAGACTAACCGAATCCATGGATGTTTGAGATAATAACCCGGGTAATGAAACAAATAATCGGAGCAAATGTTCAATTCCATAGTAATTTATTGCTTCAAAATCATCATTATTCTTTATTAATTTTTGATATTGTAATCTTTCAAATTTGTATAATAAAATTAACCCTAAAGATTTATCAAAATAAATTTTCAACCCTTCTAAATATTCTTTGATTATATTCAAATCCTCTGCTGATTTCTTTTCATGATTTTTTTTATATTTAAAATATTCGTTCAATATAGTATTGACCGACTTTTCACTGGGTATATCTAGTAGCTGACGATTCTTGGTTATATATTCCCAATCATCAATAAGTAAATATTTTAAATTTGGTTTAATTGTAAATCCAATCTCTAAATTTGATTTATTGCTTGATAATGAGTCGCTTTTCTTCTTTTTTACATTCGTATTACTAGCATTACTGCTATTCGATGCTGGTGCTGTAGTTGTTGATCCTTGACTGGCATTTACACTACTGCTTGGTCTCTTCTTGGGAGAACTTGGATTCATTACTTGCTTAACTGGTTTATGTTTTTTTGATATTTCTTCTCTAATTTGCTTCAGTAATTTCAAATTCTCTTCATTGTACTCCATTACTCTTTCAACTGGTACCCATTCATCCCATTTTGCTTTCCATCCTTTATAATGTAAAAAATATCCATTCACACTAAGTAAATGTTGTGGAAATGTTGTTTTACTCAAGGGTATCTTCTTATCATCACCAACTAACACATAATCTTCATCTTGCGGATGTACTTTTAACACTTTGGCTTCGTATATGAGCGGTCCATGGTACGCTAGCACCTTGGAATTTGGTTTAAACGTCTCAGAAGGCATGGTCAGGATAGTTCAACAACCCGTTGGTATTCTTAAGTCTCTACTTGAATTCAAAATTCTTGAATCATACTTGAAGCCCGTACCTCCACCTTCTTTTTTTTTTTTTTTTTTCATTTTTCGTCAAAGAAAATAAAAAAAAAAAAAATTGGAACAAACAAAAAAAGAAAAATGGAAAAACCCCCAGCAAACTTTTTTTTATCGCTATTCCACCTTGATACTTAATAGCTATACATTCATACATAAATATAACTAATCCTTTGAAGATTCCAAGTTAAATCTGCGGTTATCGAACTAATCTCAAGTGTTTTTATTGTTTTATTCAAGTGTTCACCAAAACTTGTTTGTTTGTTTTTGTTTTAGGTTTTAACTTTAAGTTCGTGAAATATTTGGTCTTCACTCTTTAGACTTTTGCTTCCCCACGAGAATTTTCACCTTTTTCATTCAATTGAATCAAAGGTTGAATATAAGAGTTGAATACCTATAGATTTTTATTATATCCATTTTGTTTATTGTCTTTTAAGAATTTGGGTTGATTGTTGTACAGAGAAAAGTACAGTTCATTGATTGATTTCAATATTTGATTTCTTTATTTAGCTTTCCAAGTTTGCATAGATCAATTTAATTTAACTTAGATACCCTGGGTAAGTTTTTTATTTTCCAATAAATGCAATGGCGCAAACCAGCTCTTCAAATATAGTGGGTGTTCACTATAAAGTTGGTAAGAAAATAGGTGAAGGTTCATTTGGTATTATCTTTGAAGGTATTAATTTATTGAACAATCAACAAGTTGCAATCAAATTTGAACCAAGAAAATGCGAAGCTCCACAATTAAGAGATGAATATAGATCTTATCGTATATTAAATGATGCCATTGGTATACCAAAAGCCTATTTTTTCGGTCAAGAAGGAGTTCATAATATTCTTATTATTGATTTATTAGGACCTTCTTTAGAAGATTTATTTGATTGGTGTGGTCGTAAGTTTTCAATTAAAACTGTGATTCAAGTTGCTAAACAAATGATTTCAAGAGTTGAAGCAATTCATAAGCATGATTTAATTTATAGAGATATTAAGCCAGATAATTTTTTAATTGGTAAACCAGGTACCCCTGAAGCTAACCAAATTTACGTTGTCGATTTTGGTATGGCTAAACAATATAGAGATCCAAAATCAAAAAGTCATATTCCTTATAGAGAAAAGAAAGCATTAAGTGGTACTGCCCGTTATATGTCTATCAATACCCATTTAGGTAGAGAGCAACTGAGAAGAGATGATTTAGAAAGTTTAGGTCATGTCTTTATGTATTTCTTAAGAGGTTCATTACCGTGGCAAGGTTTAAAAGCTCCAACCAATAAACAAAAATATGAAAAAATTGGTTTGAAGAAAAGAACTACAACAGTGAATGAATTATGTTATGGATTTCCTATTCAATTTGCTCAATACTTAGACTACGTTAGAACATTAGAATTCGATGATGAACCAAATTATAGCTACCTAATTAATTTAATGGATAAAGCATTTATATCAATTGATAAACAAGAAGATGATCATTATGATTGGATGGATTTAAATGGAGGTAGAGGGTGGGATGCCGCTTTAAATAAAAAGGCCAATTTACATGGTTATGGTAATCCACACCCTCCTCAAAATAGACAACATCAAAGAAAGCTTTCATCAAATTCACAAGCTAAGAATCAACAACAAAGAATAATGCAACATCATCAGCAACAAGCCCAAAAATCTCAACAAAATGGTTTAATGAATGGTAATCTCTCACCTGATAATAGAAACTCAAGGTCCAAATCTCATTCCTTTGGTAATTACAATTCAATTGCTCAAGATAGAAATAATTCTAATTTTCTAAATAAAAATTCTCATCAATATTCAAATAACCCTGGAAATTATCCTAACGGTATGATACCAGTCAGGGATGATGGTGATTTACATTCTGATGCTTCAAGTTTTAATCAAGGTAGGACACGAGATAAAACCTGGATTAGAAAATTGTTCTGTTGTTTTTGACGATAATGCTATCAAATTCGAGTAATTTGATTTGATCTTGTTAGTAATACTTGTACAATAATTTAATTCCACCATTAACATTTTCAATTCATTCTCTGATATTATCTAGTTTATTTTTATGGAGATTTTTTTTTTTATGATTTATCCTTTCTTTGCTTTTTCTTCCTTTACCTTAATAATTTTCAATAATACATTCTCTAATTCTTCTTTCTTCATATCTTTTTGTGTATCTTGTCTTTTTTATAAGTTTTTCTTCTCTATAATTCGATAGGAATTTTAACCTAATTATATTTAGCTTATTGTCTATCATCATTTAGTTGCAATCACTATCTTTTGTATAACATTTTTTTTGGTTTCGTTTCAGTTTTCTTGTTCTTTTCTTTCTATTGCTAATTTCTCCCTGTTTGATTAAGAGTTTATTTTATAACGCTTATGCTTAGATGAGGTTAATTACCTGTCATTTGCTTGATTTTTTGACTACATCTATAATAAATACTTAGATTAATTTTTACTTTTGTATTTTCTCACAACGGCATTTTTCGAGATTTTTACCGATCACCATAAACAAAATTTCGATCTATATTACCTTCAGTCTAAGCCTGATTAGTATGAAGAATTCTACTGAAATTGATAATGTAAATGGACCCTCGCCCAATCCTAAACTTGATAACAAGAGATCTGAATCACCACCCAACAAAAAGGCCCGTCGAACGTCGCAAAATCAAGACTCAATAGAGACTGATTCTTCAGAGGATTTCAAATCTTTAAATAAGGATGATGAAAATATGAACTCTATTACCGATAACCTTCAAAAGCGTTCGAAAGCTGCTTGCCAGCGATGCAAAAGTCGTAAGACCAAGTGCTCTGGTCATAATCCATGTCGATCGTGCATTAGTAGCGGGCATGAATGTATATATCCAAGGAAAGCTAAAAGAATACATGTATTGGACATTGAATTGGAGAGGTACAAAGAGGAAATTGAAAGCTTGAAGAGTGAATTAATGTATTATAAGAGAAAAGAGGGTTCATATTCAATTAAAGATAATACGCCTATTCCCCAAGCAAAGGAGCTAGCCTCTAAATTAGATTTTTCAATATGGCTTGGTTCAGCTTCTTGTGAATTGATTTGTTGGAATTTGAAAGAATTTGCCAAAAGCAAGATACTGAATTACATCAGCAAACACCACATTGCGAAGGACTTTACAATATCACCAGACTTCAGCTCATTTATTGAAGAGGACGCCTATGATTACATTTTGGACCAGGTTAAACCAGAGTTATTTACTAGCGATATAAGTTTACTTGAACAGACTCTTAATGGACTTACATACACTGAAACTATGTCATTATTGGATAGTGTAGTGCTATTTATTAATTCGGGTTATTTGACGGTAGATCCAAAAGATTTTAGAATCAAATCTCGAAAATACTTCAATGAAAGTGGTGAATTTGACATCAAATTAATCTCAAATCAAAAAAATGATTACTTTCTATTTAAAATGTTGATGATTTTGGCATTAGGAGAAGTTTATAGTAGAAAATCGGTTATATCCCCTTACTCAAAGAGATTATTTGAAAATAGAGAATTCCCTGGACTGAAATATTTCAAGATGGTTGTGAAGTATATGCCATCCCCATTCCAATTGTTATCCTTAAAGGAGGAGAATATTAGCAATACTATTCAAGTCATTGAATTATTTGGATTAATAGCTATATATTTAAGATGCTTGGATAAAAAACAACTAGCAGTTGTGTTTACTTTGAATGCATTAGAATTAGGAGTATCCATTAATTTACACAAAGAACAAGATGCAAAATCTAATTTTAATTTGTACGATCATTACAATAAAATATGGTGGGCAACTTATTGTTTGAATAGGTTTTATAGTTCAAGAATTGGACAACCATTACTTTTAAGTCCCACTGAAATAACTAGATCATATCCACAGAATAGTCGGTTCAATTTAAATAGTGTGGTGCCGCAAAGCAAAGATGATTTTGCAAATTCTGATGCAATGAAATTTTATATTGAATTAGCTAAAATATCAGACATTATAACAAATGATCTATACTGCTTCAAGCAACCTTTTGATAATAAAGATTATTTGAATAAAACTTTAAAAATTATGGAGAAGCTATTAATTTGGGTTGATGACATACCAGATTATTTAAAATTGAAAACACCTCAAGATGAAAGTGAAAAGATATTTGATGAAAAAAATCGACTAGTCTATACATTGCATTTAAATTATCTACATCATATTTATTTAGCATGTATTCCAATATTGATTAATCTTGCAAAATCAAGTTTGGTGACCTATGATCATACAAAGCAATCCAAAGAATTGGATTTAAGTTCTCTACCAAGAAACATCACCAAATTAATCACCGCCTGTATTAATGCATCAGAAGCCACTATCAATATATTCACGATTATTTATCAGGAACAATTATTAAGAATATTTGGATTCACTGATTTAGATTATTTATTAAGTTCATCTTTAATTTTTATTATTTGTATGATATTAAGAATTAAAATCTCAAATCCTCGTAAAGATTTGACGAACCAAAATTATACTTTTGAAGAATATCTTGAAGTCACAATGAATCTAATATATGAGATGAAAAAGAGAGGTAATCTTGTGGCTAAAGGAAAATTAGATCAAATTATTGATTTACTTGAATCATTACGAAGTGTTTTCAATCAAGCGGGCTATGATAAAATATATAAGAATCTTCATAAATATGCTTCCAGTGATAATCAATTAATATCAGCAAACTTAAATAAGTTTCAAAATTCCAAACTTGGTCAGCCATCAAATTTGTCAAACGTGAGATCATCGATGAAAGGTAACTTGGTAAAGGAATCGATGGAATTTGATATGCTTTTTGAAGATGCAACTTTATCACCAAACAATAGTTTAGGACCAAATCAATTATTATCAGATTTTCAAATAGGTAAGGATAAGTTATTTGTTGATTCTAAATTCCTAAATTTAATCAATGATCAACCGTTGTTGGATGCAAATGATCAATCAATCAATGCATTTAATGAATTTGATATCCCTAATACAAACGACGTTTTTGCAGTCACTGATGAAGACATTTTGTTTATGGATGAATTAATGAAAGGCTTAACGGGTGGTTCCGGTGATTCACTCGCTTGAAAAGCTACATATTTATGTGATTGTTCAATATGTATATATATTTATATTAAATACACGAAGATATACTATAGCCAATAATTTCACTTTTCCAGCATCTCGGACGAAACACTCCCCATTCTAGATCTGTCTCCCATTTCCGAATCTGAACTCATAGAACTGACACTTCCCATTCTGGGTTTGATCATGTTTGGATCCTGAGCTTGTTCAGGCATCTTTGGCATTTCTTTACTTATTGGTAGCCAATACTTGTTATTTGTTGAGTTTTCATGATAACTGTAAAACCTACCGGTGTTAACGCGAGAAGCATTTGAATAATGATGAGTTGATCTACCGCCATTTAAAGACGTGGAGATTTTATTATATAAATTATCGAATAAGTCTGGCATATTTGATAGACTTTGACTGGTTGTTAATTGAAGAATACGAAATCCAAAAATTACAAGATTATATCTTTCAAATTTAAGATACCATACTATATTTAAAAGATTGAAATCTGAGGGATTATATCCAATCACTTGCCCTGATAAAATAATCAAATACTATATTCAGAACTAGACCAAATAGAAAATGATCAATACAGTCCCCTCCTTAGGTTGCTTTTACCACAGTTACATTTTTATTGCCTATCAGTCGATTCTACTAATCCTAATCCACACATTACATAAGTAAACAATACAAGGGTTACTAATATCAATATTACTAATATGAAGGATACTAAGATGAACTTTATATTAAGAAGAAAGTATTAATAAAGAAATGATTGCAAATTGAGGGGAGTGAGTTAATCGTGCAATTGTTGCTTATCAGTTGAAGTGCAAAAATTGCGCAGACAGAAAATGGACGCAAATTTTTTAGAAAGTCTCTCCACAGCAGACGGAACCTCCCCTCAACCCCCCAAAAAAGGTCAGTATTGGCCGATTGACTTGGTCCAGATGGCGATGACCCCCGTCATCCCCCAATGGCAAATTCGAATGAATAGTTTGACAATAGAAATGGTTTACACGATTTTTTGAAAAACGCTATAAATTTGAACTATATATGGTCGTTTATTTACTTGGGTTTGCATTGTTTTACAATTTTCATTTTCAGAATTGAACTATTCAAAGTAAAAAGGAAAGTAAAATATATGAAAGTAAAATATATGAAAGTAATAAATGGAAATAAAATATTGAAGTAAGAAAATAAGAAGGATCATTGGAAAAAAAAAAATAAAAATAAAAGTGAAAGGAAAAGAAGAGAATTATTTAAATTTATGTAAATGTATATATCATTCTAGCTTTATGTGAGTATGGATCATTAAAGGGCTATGAAAAACTTCATGTTCGTACTTGAACAATCAAATATCAAATAAATCAATCGAGCAAGTATGGAGGGATTGTGTGGAAATGAGATAATGAGATGAGATAATGAGATGTTGAAATGACACGTTGAAATGAGATGTTGCAATGACACGTTAAAAATAGAATACAAAGGAGTATTTTGAATGTAAATGAATGTATCTCGGTAATTAGGGGGTGATAATTATGATAGGATTATTCTTGACCAAAACCAACGGTTTCTTCGACAGCCAAGGTTAATTTTTGTTTTAAACTTTCATAATTAGTATAAGATGGTAAATCAACTCTATTGAAACAAGTATGAGATTTCGGTAATTGATTTGGTTCACCAGCTTTTTCAATAGTGAATCTTCTTGGACCATCAGAACCTTGTAAATCTTTGAAACCATTAACTGGAATACGAGAAGTACCAGTGGTAAATTGTAACAATCTTGCTTTTTGTTCTGAATCCCATTCTTTAATACATCTCCAGAACCATTGAATAACTTGATCATTTTCTTGATAACCTCTATAATCTGTATGTTTCTTCCAATCTTCGACATCAATTTCAGCTAAACCACCAATTAATAATTCTAATTCACGTTCATCAAAAACATTAACTAATTCTTGAGGAATCAATTCATTAAAACCATTAATAAAAGCTTTAAATTGTTCTTCAACTCGTTTACTAATTTTCCATTCTGATATTAATTCAACATATTCATGCTTATTTTCTTCAGTAACTTCAATATCTTTACCACCTGGTTTTAATTCAACTTCAACAATTTCACCAAATTTATCATCTTCTGCACTAAATGTTAAATCTAATATATCAGTTATATCATTATCGCAAATCCATTTTAATGATCTATAAAATTCTGCATCAACACCTTCCATATCTTGTAAAACAACTTTTTTATGTAACATCATTTTATATAATGCACCAACAAAGAAAGCATCCAAAAATCTTCTATGAAATACACCTAAACCAACAACTCTACCAATAAATTTGAAATAATTCAAATGTTCTGGATTAATACCAGAATTTGGATTAATTTGTAATGTATAATTATCATGAGATGAATATTCAAATAAACAATAAAATGGATTAAACATATCATGAGATAATAAAAAGAAAAATTCTCTTGAAACCCCACCATAATCTAAACCTTCTTCACCATCGAATTTAATCATTAATCTTTTCTTTAAATCTTCTGGAGTTTGTCTCATAATTTCTTGATAAGAATCTTCAAAAATATGATCTCTTCTAACTTTAATATGACATTGACCTGGTAAAATTCTTAATGCTGGTTGAGATCTAAAATATATAACTTTTCTTCTAAAATCACGTTTATATTGAGGAACATTTTGATCTAATGATGATGGTAATCTTGGATCATCCCAAGTTGTTGTCTTAGTATTATGATCAACAAAATAAACACGAGCAGTATTTGTTAATCTCATTTCCCAACCTGAAGGTAATGGACCCAATTGAGAAACTGGTTGTTGTTGAATTGTAGTATTTGGTCCAAAAGTACGAATATATTGTTGTCTTCTTGGATCAACCCAAGTAGTTGTTCTAGTATTATGATCAACAAAATAAGGTCTACCTTCATTAGTAAAACGTTGTTCCCAACCAGAAGGTAATTCACCCAAACCATTAGTAGTTGCACCAGAAGCAGCCATTGAAACGGCAGCTGCAGG
The DNA here is from genome assembly GCA_030569195.1 of Hyphopichia khmerensis. NCBI lineage: Eukaryota > Fungi > Ascomycota > Pichiomycetes > Serinales > Debaryomycetaceae > Hyphopichia > Hyphopichia khmerensis. The sequence continues at coordinate 72,090 of JAJMKE010000043.1, read as the reverse complement.
GCTAACTGGAGTATTAGCACCACTTGAATTAACGGTAACGTTACCACTAGTTGCAGAATTCAAATTATTTGAAGTATTACCATTTAAAGGTTGAGGAATTGTTGATAACATTGGAGATTGAGAACCTTCACCAGGTAAAGTACGACCACGATGTTGTCTTCTTTCAGCTTCAGTAGTATTTTGTCTTTGTTGACCTCTTTCAAGTTCAGATTGATCTAGAGTAGGTCTTTGCCAAGTAGTAGTTCTTGAATTATGATCGACATAATAAGTTCTACCAAAATTATCAGTTCTACGTTCCCAACCAGGAGGTAATCTACCATATTGATCTTCAAAAGAAGAATATTGTCTATGAGCGGCTGATTGAGCACTAGTTGCATTAACCGCCAATGCACCACTTGAACCAGTAGCAGCAGCTGCTGCAACACCAGCAGGCATTGACAGATTATTACCATTGGTTGTAGTATTATTTGAATTAGGAGGAGTTGGATTAGAATTAGTTGAACCATTAGTAGTTGGAGAATTTTTATTATGACTAACAACCACAATGATTTTACCACTTACTGCCAAATTTTCATTTGATTTTTTCAAATCTCTAGTAATAGTTTCTTCACTATTTGGTAAAGATAAATCAATTACATCACCAATTCTTACATTAACAACTCCCAAAAATCCTTGATCCTTCTTTTTAAATTTTTTTTGGTCAAATACTTGAATAACAAGAATTGAATCTTCTAATGAATTGAAATTAAATGATTCATTCCAATAAGGATTCAAAGTTTTTTTGGCAGTTTTGGTGGTTTTTGTTTGAGATCCATCAACAGTTATAACTGCAAATGGATCCGGTTGACGAAATACATCCCTTTTATAAAGAGATTCGGCAGCCACCACCTTAACATTGATGGTGGTTGGTCTGGCAGACATGTTAAATGATTTGTAATAAGCTAACCACTAATAGCGAAACAAAAATGAATGAATCAACAACAAAAAAGATTTTCAAAAGAGTTTGTTCCTCCTCTAATCAGCTCTTCTTTTAATGGATTATCAAACTATAAGTCTAATTGATTACTAAGTGGGATCACGATGAATTAGATGATTAATTTTAGTTTTTTTTTTTTCTTTTTCTTTCTTTTTTCTTTTGTTATGAGGCAATGATAATTTTATCACAGCAATAGAAAGAAAAAAAAAAAAAATGTGTGAAAGAATGAGAGTAATAAGCAAAGGAATTGAAAAAGAGTGATGGATTCAATAGAAATTTTGGTAATTAAACTGACCTCAACAATGAAAATACCTATTAAATACTATAAATTGACACTTTCTCTTCTCTTTTGATTGAAAAAGTAGTAATAAAACGTTGATATTTTTTTCTTTCTTTTAAATTTCTATAAAAAAATGGACAGGGCGGTAATTGTTTTTTAGTTTTCTTTGGATTTTTTCAGGGATTTTTTTTTTTTTTTTGTGAAGTTTTCCTTTTTGGTGTTTGGGTCTTTTTGGTTTTTTGCCAGCTTTTAATATGCTTAGATTATAATTATAGAATGTAGAGTTAGTATCTATGGTATGTTGAAACAGAAACAGGAAATGCAAATAGGAGTTCGGTTGCTTAGGGGTTTTCTCGGTTCTTGGTGCTCATTGGCCGTGGTGTATGGATCGGTTGCACCGTTTATGTGTTATTTAGTGGGTTGGTGGAAGCTCGGTGAGTCAGGTGACCCGGCCTGTCAAATTTTGTTCACTTGCATAAACCGTTTACATAGCTGCTAAAACTACAAAGAGATCGTAGATTGTAGGGATTTTACGTAGATATATTAAGTAGTAGTATATACATTAGAGCATTAAAGTCATTCACTGTATACCAGGCTGCTGGTGGTACGTGTGGTGGGGGATCTATTTAGAGTATTAGTCAGTTTGATGGAGCCAGCAATGGCTCGGTATAGATGGCTACCGGTTCCAAAATTCAATTCGTCACTGGTATAGTCGACGGCACTTTCGTCGTCGTCGGAGAAGTTGATCGCCATTAGCGGGAAGTCGTTGGCCAAGTCAATCATATCATTTTTAGTGGTGTGAGCAGTATTTTCTACTATGGTTGGATTGGTTGATAACGTTTCTACCGAAGCATTGAAATCCATATCAGTACTTTCATCGGTACTGATATTTGGTGATTGAATATATGTTTCTTTTGGTTGCAGATCAACCGAGTAAACAGAATCGTTATTTGGATTTTCATATATGGCAGTATTATTGAAATAAAATTCTTGGCCCGTGGTATGAATACTTTCCCTATCGAATTGATCAATATTGAAATCGAGTTTATATGACTCTGGTTGTGGTATAGATTGTGGTATTGATATTGGTTGTGGTTTTGGTTGTGATTGTGATTGTAATTGTTGTTGTGATTGTGATTCGTCTTCTTGTGTGAGCAAAGTATCTTCAGATCCTTGACCAACCAATTCAATAGTAGTTGGTCTTCTTGATATACTCAATGGTTTAGTAACTTGATCAATGGATTCATAACTATTCAAAAGAGTACTATTAGAATGCTCGGTTGCTATTAAGGCAACATCTTCCTTAGTATAATATAATTTTTCTGAATTAATATCAAGATTAACTGCTTCATAAATCTTAGAATGAACCCCGAAAAATGATGAACCATCAATTGATAATATTTTTAAATCATCACTATCACTACCTTTAACAGATGACATATCAACAATCTTTGTATTTGATGCTGGTAATGTTGTACCACATTGTCTTTCCAGTAATTTATCTTGTAAAGAATTTTTTTGAGGATTAAATTTAATACTATTAATACCTTCTTTTAATGAACAATTTTTTAAATTATTTGAATCATCACTAAAATTATCACCAGTTTTAACATCACTAGTTAAATCCCAATGAATTATATTACCATCATTAGCACCAGAAAATAAATCTTGTTGATTCCATTCAAGATTTGTTATTTGCAGTTGATGACCATTTAATGTAGCAAAACAATCTTGTTTTCTAACATCCCATAATCTAATATTACCATCAATATGACCAGATGCAAATACATAAGCATTATTATCACTCCATCTCATAATATTGGCTGATAATTTTTTACGATTAGCCATTTTAATAACCAGTGATGGTACACTAAATTTTGGATCTCTTGTATCAAATAATGAAACTCCAAATTTACCACAAACTCCAATAACATTTTCACTAGTTGAAGTAATATCAAAATTACTTAAACCATTTATACTTGATATCATTATTGGTTTTGGTTTATACAGTGAATCAACTTGTTTCATATCCCATAAAAATAAATTATCATCATAAATTGATAATAAATTCTTATCAAATTTACTAAATCCTAATTTAGTTATATTAGTTTGTTGATGACTTAATATCGAAGGATTTTTATTAATTGATTTTAAATGCTTTCTATGATTAAATCTTTTAACAATTTCTGCACAATCAGATTCATCATCTTCTTCTGATAAGGTATAATTTTTATAAAGATTTGGAGTTGGTATTGATACTAAATGAGCATAACCTTTATTATTCCCAGTAACCAAATATTTGGAATTATCTCGATTAGTATCAGGTACCCATTTCATTGAATGAATATTAGGTAGTGAAATAGTATTATGATGAGTTAAATAATTGTTTAAAATATCCAATTCATATATAAACAAATTTTGTTCTCTATTCCCACTAGAGATTGCCATTATTGGAGAATCGGTTTCTTTTTTATTAATACACATTGATGTTAAATTCATATCATTATCAGGAATTTTCCAATAATTGGATTTAATATTCATTCGATTTAATGCACATGTTTTACTTAGAACTTCAGTATCTTTTGGATTATTTTGATTCAACATCCACTTAGGGGTCAGCGTCTTGGTTAATGTTTCCATATCATCCATCGAACTCCCAGTAAGTGTTGATGTTACATCCAATGTGGAAACACTGGCTATTGGTGATAATGGAGTATGGTACCTTTTCATGGCATTTTGTCTGAATAAAAGAGTTGGTTCGTAAAACTCAGTCATATTCAAGTCAGCGTGTGTATCAATTATCTCGTTTACAATTAAAGGAAGGAATTAGTTGGTGTATTTAGTAAAAGTTATTTTGTAACTTGAAATATTGTAAGTTGGTATAGTAAAAGAACGAATTGGTATAAATGAAAGAAAGGAAGTATTATATGGTTTTATTTTGTAGTTGGATACTAATTTTTTCCTCTCCCTTGTAGTATTGGGAACCCATTCAGTATATATATCCTTCTACACCATATCCCAAGCAAATCACTAACCAAAACTGCCGATTATTCATTAGATTTCTTCTTCAAGGCTGGTGATTTCCTGATTGAAAAAAGTCCCAGTAGCGGTGCGAGGCTGCTAAAAAAAAAAAAAACGTCTAACAAAACAAAAAAAAAAAATAGAAAATTGCCAATGTGCAGGAAAAAGAGCTGGCTACGCAGCCAAATTAAAAAGAAAAATGAATTATTCGTTAACTCAACTCCATTTCTTAATAGAAGAGGTTGACAATTCAATGCTGGAGGATGAAATTTTAGTGACTTTTGCAGAGGTTGTTAGAGTACTGATTTGTCTTTCATCCAGCCTAAGGGATGATTCGGTAAGGAACCCATTGATAAGCTTATTGAAGGACTTATTGAAGGATTCATTGAAGGACTTATTGAAGGACTTATTGAAGTGCTTCTGGAGATATTACGATTAGTTGAGCACAAAAAAGATTAGATACTAAATAGTAGAAAGCATGCAGAAAGGATTTACAGAAAGCGAGAGATGCGTATTGAATAATATATGTATGTAATTAATCAGTTAAATTATTTAATAAGATTGCTTTAATATAAGAGAAAAAGAGGAAAAAATAATTAAATCATCTTCTCTTATAGATACATGGTTTTAATAACCATTCACCTTCAGGTTTTTCTTCCCTTTTTTTATCGAAATTTTCCTTTTCGGTTTGTTGCTCTATGAATTTCTTCTTTCTATCTAATTTAGCCTTCCTTTCATCAAGGATATCTTGAGGCGGTTTAAAAAATTCAAATCTCGTAAACATTTTATTATCATTATCAGTTTTTTTATGGAAAAATCCACAAAGTTTCAAGGCATCAACAAATTCAATACCAATATCTTCTGGTTTAACCGATTTATTATTTGCTGACGCCAGTTCTGTAAATCTTGATTTTATTTCTGCAATCCATAATTCACCTCTAGGTGCTAATATACGGTAAGCTTCTTTAATAAAATCAAGAAAATTTGTACCCATTAATGCTAAACAAAATATAACAACACTACATGATTCATCTTCTAATGGAACATTTTTAATATCAGCAACCGTTATTCTATCATTACCCTTTTTCAAATCAAAACTATGCACCTTGATATCTAATTGACTAGGTCCTCCATTGTTAAATTTCTTACCATTGTTTTTCTTACCAAATTTTTTATTATTATTTTTACCCTTATTTTCCTTATTATATTGTTTGGTAAAATTATTAACGTCTAATGCTAATTGTGCTTCACCACATCCCATATCAGCAATGACAACTTTCTTATTAGGTAAACCAGGTAATCCTCCTGGTGCATTGACTTGTCTGGTTGTACCTCTCTCTCTAATTTGATCAACAAATACATCAACTGGATTTTCGGGCCAGGATTGAACTTGAGATCTAAATCCTTGATGATATTCATCAAATAATGATGGTTGTTGTTTGATTAACTTAAGTGCATCCTCAGAACTTATCGTATATAATTGTTCATTTATCCATCTAAATCTAGATCCAGAAAGTTTGGCCATCATCTTCTGCTGTAATGGTGTTAATTTTTGAGTAGTTACCGGTAATGGCTTCTCAAGACTTGTAGGTGTTTTATCAACCTCTATTTTCTCTTCTTCTTCTTCATGCTTTCTCTTTTTGGTCTTCTTACTCTTATCTGAACTTTCTTCTTGGGCTTTGAATGGGGAAGCCTTCTTGTCATTCGCTTTCTTCTCATTCACTTTCTTTTCATTCGCTTCCTTTTCATTATTTTCCTTTTGATTCACAGCTTCTTCGATTCTCTTTGCTTTCTTCTTCTCTTTCTTCTCCTTCTTCTTGTTTGGTGCAAGGCCAGGAGCAACCTTATCACTCTTTAAATCCCATCCATCTACTTGAAATAACGCCATTATGTATGTTTCTTGTCTATGTTGTAATATTCCTTACCAATGGCTGCTTTTTCACTCCTAAAAATGGTTGATGCCCATCGAGAAGAACCAAAAAAAAAAAAAAAAAAAAAAAAAAAAAGCGTTAGAAGAGCAAACATGTACGGATCTTATTTGTAAACATAAAATAAACATATATCAATAGCCCATAAACAGAAACTCAAATACAATATATAGCTTTTCAAAGACAGTATTAGTGGTTCACAATTTGTTTATGAGCAGGCCAAATTTGAAGGTGGATCTAGCTCCAGGGGAAGATCATATTGCCCTACGAGTTGGTGATAAATGTTATTACGTTCCTGCGTTACTTCATATGGCCCCAACATTCAATCGAGCTTGTCCGTTGTTTATCAGTGATGTCTTACATTCCAAGTTAATGGTAAATATATATGGTACCTCTGGGCTATCGCTACATCAGAAGCAATATTTTTTAATTAATAATTATCCTATCAAAAGAGTTAGTTTATCTGGTAAAATCCTCTCCTGTTTCTTCAAGGAAATTGATGAAAACAGAATTAGTGATAGAAATTATTATATATTCACTATAGATGACTGCTCTAATAAGAATTTCCTGATAATTCAAGTTAAGGCGAGACAATCCATATGCATCGGCTTGAAATTACCATCAATGGATGCCTGTTATGGTACCATAATAAATGTCATTGGGGTAGTTAAACGATTTTATGATTTTGAACCTCAATTGGATTGTTTCCAACTCAGTGTTTTAGGAAACTCAAATGATTTTGACGTGGAACTTGACCAATGGATGGAGAGAATAGAATTTCGAAAAAGAATACTAGAAAAGCCATGGCATTATAAACCTCCAAACACTCTATCAAATGGAGAAGTTAGTCGTGATCCTCCAATGTTAAGAAAGGACTATCAAAGAAAAATAAATAGACAACAGCTTCAACTTTCTGATCTACAGACACAAGAGGGTCCCAAATCATTGCATAAAGACAGTGTTGCAGTACTTCATCATCGCTTAGAGAGTCGGACTAAAAAGCACAATATTTCGAACGAATCAAATTTCGATGATGTCGAAATACTACATTGTAGCTCAAAAAAAGGAGCAGAGTCTGGAAATAGTTCTGATAAAGCAATATTAATAGACCAAGAACTCGAAACCCACCATTCTCCCAAAACTTTCCCAAGCCCGGAGCAGGTTCTCTCGGCATCTCATGACATTTTCATTGCGAATAATTCCATAAACAATAAACCATTACATACTGATCCATCGAATCCTTTTGATCTCACTTCGTCTAGCCCCTCAAGATGCTCTCTCGATATAGAAAGCTCGAGAACGGATCAAAAATCCACAGGCACTCAAGATCCGGTCAACTTCCTCAACGAATTACCTAGCACACCACCTTTAAGTGAAAATGTTGCACTAATTGAAGCTACATCAAAGTCGAATATTCCTCAACATGTAGTTGCCAGCCCTTCGTTTGCTTTCAGACCTGTGAATCATGTTTATAAAAAGAGAGCTAAAAGACCACATCCAAGATTGATTAGAAGACAACATAGATCCTTGTCCCTGCTGCGTGATACTGATTCTGTCCAGGTGATAAAATCACCCTTCAGAAATGACAAGGCGTTATCAAAGATAGACTTGAGCATTGTTGAAGGTAAAGGTATAATAAGTAGAGCACAAGAGGAAATCAAAAGAGTAGGTGAACTTTCGACTAGAAAGTAATTTCAAACGATCAGCAATATCAATCTACTCCATATTGCTGTAAAATGTATTTATAATTCAATGTATATTAGTTTCTATTGCAAGCATTCAATCTCGTAGTCTTTTCACAGATTTGCAACCGTTTTTGAGGAAAGTCCAAAAACAATTTGACAAAATGAGATTAAATTGGCTTTGAGATTACTCAAAATAGCTTAGCCATCCAGGCTGCTATTTGTTAAAGTAAAATGAAGTACCAACTCGTTGCTTCTACGTTGTAGGAGGTAATGGTTGATTGCAAATTCAGTCACTATCTTGAAAAGAGCACAAAACCGGATTCGGACAAAACCGAACTTGAACAAAAAGAAAAAAAAAATGAGAAAGTATATATAAAGCTGATAAGACTATATAAAGTATTGAGACTGTTTTTCAAATTTTAATCTTCCATCCATTCAATAAGATGTCTGTTGATCCTATCACTTGTCATATATTAGATACCGCTATTGGTAAGCCAGCTGCAGGAGTCACCTGTTCAATTTATCGCATATCTCTGTTAATAGATGATAAATCTCAAGAGTCCGCTTATGACATTAGTCCCGATCAAAAACCCTTTGCTATGGCAAGAACAGATCAAGATGGTAGAATAAAAAAATGGGTTATCAATCCTGGATTACTTTCAGAGGATAAGGATGTTATCGGTATCAAGGACGTCAATTGGGACAAATTAAAGTCAGGAATATATAAAATCAAATTTTTCACTGGTAAGTACTTCAATGATTTGAAAGAGTCGAATAGAACTTTCTTTCCTTTTGTTGAGATACACTTTCAAATAGATAGTCCTCCTGATCATCATTACCATATTCCTTTGCTTTTAAGTAATCATAGTTACACAACTTACCGTGGAAGTTGAATTTGAAATTTTCTACAAAGATTGATTTAGATATTAGAATTGTATAGCATAAAACGAATTAAAAAAATATGAGAAATGAATATAAATTTGTAAAGTTTCTGTTAATAAAATGTTGTCTTTGTTAAAAGAAATAATCACAATGTGAACTGAAATGTAAAGTTTTGATCATAGAAGGCTGTTCCTTCTTTTGGTAATTAATAATAAAAATGTGTGTTATTTTGAGATTTTTCATGGACCAACATTTCATTACACTTATATTGATTCATTTCATTTTTAATCTTGTTAATTTGAAATGACTCTGTTAAGGTGTATTGAGTAACTGACTTGTTGTAGCGTTTGTACATTTCTGGTGGGAATGTCTCATTAATTGAAATCTTGTTTGAAAACAGAACCTTCTTATTATGTTTACCTGCTTGGTTTAAATGCTTCTTCAAAATAGACTCTAATAATTTATGGGTTTCAGGATTATCCTTCAACAATGGTTTGGAATCTAATGAACTTTCGAACTTTTTAATACTAATTTCCAATACTTTAAAATCTTGAAATTGTCTGATATGTTTCAAATGCATTGGTAATCGTCTTCTTTGATACTCAGTTAAGTTATTGAAAAGTTCAACTAACTGCTCGTTATCAACAAGAATTGTTTCTTCACCACTTTCAGTTTCATCAAAATTAAGCACGCTTTCATTTGATTTTGTAATGATGCTTAACTCCTCGGCACTTCTTAAATCATCTTCATTATCGATTGGCCATACCAATTCTTGTTGTAAGTAACGAATGTTATCATCAACGTATTCGTCGGAATTATGCCTTGAATGGTTGCTTTCAATCTTCTTAGTGTTATCACATTCATCGCTTCTTGCCAAAGATTCTTGAGATCCATCAATTAAATCTTTCTTTTGCTGATCTTCGATTTGATCCCTTGTCAATTCATCATCTTTCAAAAATGGTTCGTTAATAAAAGTTGTCAGCTTGTTCTTCTTTAAGCTATCATTTGATATTTCATCAACAGTATTTAATTTCTCGTCAAAATCAATTAGAACGTCATCAAATAAATGATTGTCAGTTTCAATGGTTGGTAACTTAGTTAAGGTCAAATCTTCACTAGTATCAATTGATTCCCCTTCCAAAATAGGTAAGGGAGTTTTTGGTTCTTCAGGAAGATTTTTATCTTTATCTGCATCACTCTGTCCATTCAAATCTTGTCTACTTAAATTAGTGGTTGAGCCAAATTGTTTAAAATTAGAAAACGAAAAATTTTTCTTTAAAGCACCTAATTTTTTGAAATTAACAGGTGAATTTGTTTCATTATGAGTGGTATTATTATTAATATTTTCGCCACCGTTTGTATGAAACGTTTTGAAACTTGAAGTTGGTGGAGTGAATGGTGACAGAAAGAGTTTTGGGCTAAATTTGTTACGATTAGGAGTGGAGTGAACACTATTGTTTGTTCTATTGCTAGCCATTGATGATTTTCTAGCTGATTGAATTGACTTTTTAGATGGTGAACTAGGAGCTGAAATCGGATTTGGAGTTATCTCACTTTTCTTGAACAAATCATCATTATTCGATTGTTTTGAGGGTGATGGAGGGGATTTTGGAGTAGAAGGAGTCGTTGATATAGGAGGATCCAAATTCTTTTGAGGTGATACTTCCTCATCTTCAGCATCTGATGGTTTACTCATGAAGAATTTTTTGAACATTGTTTTGAAATTTCCTGCAGATGTACTCTTCTTAATAGAAGTATTTAAGCCTGACTTAGACCTATTGAAAGTAGAGCTACTTTTCTTAGGTGAAGAAGCCGGACTATCAGTTGGCAATGCTGGTAATGGAGATGTTGCAGTATTGGCAGAAGGAAGTGGAGGCAATGGGGAAGATTTATTATGAGGAGTTGAGGGTGGTTTACTTTTGAAACTTGAAGAATTGAATGAAGGGGATGAACTATTCAAGGTTGGAGTTGGGGGTAAAGGTAATTCTTTATCAGGGTTTGAGTCAATTTTAGTAATTTTATCATCCTTTGGTAAAATTGGAGGATCAAGCATTGAAACAATCTTTTGAGGTGAAGGTAATGATTTATCTAATTTTAATTTCTTAGTTGAATTTTCATCGTCTTTTTCATCATCTGATTGTTCATTTTTGATTTCTCTAATCAATCTTGATGATTTATTTGGAGAATTTTCATGGCTATGGAAACTAGGAGAAATAGGACTTTGCTGTCTTGGAGATAATAAAACAAAAGTAGAACTATTGCGATCACTTACGGTATCACCATTGACGATTGAATTAAAAGAACTGATTGAAGAAGCCGATCTTTCATGTTTACGGATTTTTCCATCAACGACTGCTACATCACCACGAGGAGGTACGTATTGGTCGTCATTGAGGAATTTGTTAAACTGGTCATTGTTATGGAAATCGAAAAATACTGATTGAGGCGTACTTGGCTTGCTTCCGACATTAACTTGACCATTATCTCTTGGAATTGTTATCACATGTTTTTTAACCTTACCATCATCATCAACTTGAAAATCATCAGTTTGGATCATGGATTCACGAACCTCTTTAATTAATTCTGATTGTTCTTCAACCTGATCATTTTTATCATAATCATCGCCACCCAATCTTTCAACCGAATCATCTAGAATAGTTGGTTCCGGATAATCAGGAGAGCCCTGAGAAGGGGTACAAAACATATCAAGAGTAGGACTATTAAGATTTGAGCCATTTTCAAAGGAAGTATTATAGCTCATTTTAGGAACATCGGCTAATTGAGGAAACGATTGGGTTTGAATTTCTGAATTATTAGGGGTGAAGAATTGTTGATCAGTACCCTCCTCACTGACTTCATTCAAAGTATTTAAAGTTGTTTCATTTGGATTTGGGGTAACTGGTAAATCATTGTCATTATGTTCATTAACCATTGTAGCATCATCATCGCTTTTTTCATCTTTATCCGAGTCATTCAAGGAATTTTTGATTTTTTCAATAGGTTTGTCATTATCATCATCGATTGGACTATGATAAACTTCATCATCGTCACTTTGTTCATTGTGTTGTTCATTATCATTAGATTTGATTGATTGATTCGGTATTTCTTCAGTGGCAGTTTTGGAGTTCTTACTTTCACTTTCGCCAACTTGACTAGGTGGAATTTCCTTATTGACATCTTTGACTCCATTTCTTGTAGCTTGATCAGCAATTTCATCATTAACTTTATTATTGATTTGATCGGTTAGTTTTTCTTTATTATTCATAATTTCTTCGTTAACAGAATTTTCATTCGCTTGCTTCAGTTCAACTTTAGCATCTTTATCTTTTTCTTTTTCCTCATTTATAACATTATTTTTATCGTTTTTATCATTCTTATCATTAGTTTTCAAATCATTTTTGATCTCCTTTATTGATTTTAACAGATTTGAAGTAGAAGAATCATCTTGATCATTAATTGAAGTTTGAGGAGTATTTGAAGAAGAACGATTCAAGTTAAAATTGGATAAAGATGAAGGATTTGAATCAGTCAAGGTAGTATTTGATTTATTTCTATTTGAAAGATTTGCACTATGACAAGCAGTACCTGCAGTATTATTTGAAGGATTTAAATATATTTGTTGATCATTTATATCATCTTTAACCAAATTATTTAAAATGAATTTATTTGAAGTTGAAGGAGAAGCTTGATAATGATTTATATTTGGAGAAGTTGAAGAATATTGAGAAGTTTGAGAACTAATTGATTTTGATCTTTGATGATTATCAATATTTGAAGATAAATTTAAATTAGTTGGAGTATCTAATTTATTTGATCTTAATGATTGAGCCAATTCATTTTTAGTTTTTGATTTTAAATTATTGAAAGAATAATTTCTTGGTATACTTGGTTGAGATTGTTGAGAAGGATTAATTGGAGGAGTACTAGTTGGAGGTGAATTAACTGAAGTTGTGGAAGAAGATTTTGATAAACTATTTGAACGATCATTTTGTTTTTCATAAGCATAATTTGTTAAAGAGTTAGATCTCGAATTACTTGATAATTTACTTGGTCTATTTCTTTTAGCAGGAGCGACTCTTGGTCTAAAGATTTCACCATTTGGGAAATAATAAGTGCCAGCATCAGTTTTACGAAATCCATTAGCAGTTTGATATATTGCAGGAGAAGACATTGATCTCCGAGGATGTGGTTGTGAATGATTATTTGAATGATTATTTGATTGGTTATTTGAATGGTTATTTGAATGATTACTTGATTGGTTAATTGATTGATAAGAATTATTATATGAATGATTAAAATGATTTGTTTGGAAAGATTGAATTGAATTAAAATTAGGACTTAAAGGATTTGAACTGGGTTTTATTGATTTTTTTTGAAATTTTTCCTCCATATTTATTAAGTTATCGGTTGATAGATCACGCGCCGAGTTTAAATTTGTTGACGAATTAGTTAAAGTATAGGATGAATTTGAGGTAGATACCGAATTCAATGAATTCCTTCTTGAAGAAGGATTATAATGAATTGGTGATGAAGAAGTATACATGATACTTGAATCAAAACCGACTAACGAGGGAATGATGAAAACAAAAGAATCGAAAAACGCAAAAAAGGAAACAAGATAATTTCAAACAATAATACTAAGGAAATGAAGGATAATAAAGACACAACAACGAAGGTAAAACAAAATCAACAAAAACAACTGTTCTAATAAAATGCTAAATAGTAATGTAAGCTTAATTGACAGGACATGAAGGGTTAAATGTACTCACAAGAAGTAGTAATAAGAGTGAAAGGCCAACAAATACAAAAAAAAAAAAAAAGGCACTGAACAATCAAAAGGAAAAAAAGGTGCTTGTTTAACAGCGGCTAAAAAGAAAAAGAAAAGAAGAGAAAGCTTTTAGTTAAAGATGAAATTTCAAGATGAAAACAACTTCAAAAGTGGATGGGAAATTGACGATAAAAGCAATAACTTCAACCAGGAATGCGATGGATGTTAGGCGAGAGAATCAAAGGAAAAATAATCCTTGAGCTTGTTTTATTGAGTAATGAGGATAATACAAATAAACAAAGTATGTAAACCCTAAATAAGCACTGGTTAACGAATGTGATGGGTAGTTTTCGAGGTGCGATTATGATGTGTAATTATGATGTGTAATTATGATGTGTAATTGTGATGTGTAATTGTGATGTGTAATTATGATGTGTATTAATGGATATGATGTATCCTTCAATTAAAAGGAAAAATGAATGTTATGATAATTATAGAAATTTTTTTTTTTTTTTGGAAAAGCACTAAAAAAAAAAAAAAAAAAAACTTTAAGTACATAAAAATAGACACCGGTTTTACTAAACTATGTCAATTATTTGGTTTTACATATAACCTTTTGGTATTGTTTGTTATTTCCCTTTTCCATTCTACAACTATTATCCGTAACAAGAAGACGGAAAACCCTTATTATGAATTGAATAATATAATAGGAATTTCAAAAATAAGGTACGTTTCCTTTATTTTAAAAGCAGTTTCTACTAACAAACCCAAAAGAAACCGAACAAAAAAAAAAAAAAAAAAAATCTTAATTAGATCCCCTGTGCTAATTTAAAAATTTTTTTTTCTTTCTTTTTTCTACTTTTACCAATTAGATTTTTGCTTCGTTTAAAAAAATGAAAGGTTTTAATAGATTAGAAACTTAAATGGGAAAGCTTGTAACTGAAATAGGTTTTTTTTTGACCTTTTTCGTGCACAGTTCTTAAATGGTTACGAATTTTTAGAGTTGCGGTCTGTCTTTTTTTTTTGTGTGAGCTTTTTTTTTTTTTTGTCTTTTGGATTTGTCTCATATTACGTAAGAGCTTATGTAATTATTGATTATATAATCAGACAGTTGTGATTATGTAAGTGGTTATGTAATCGGATTTCCCCAAATTCACTAAAGCGACATAAAAAGCAGTCTGTGTCAATGGGAGTTTTTGCAGTCAATTTAGTCATGGTATAGACATCACTAATGAATATTCTAGGCGTACTAGTATTTGCTATAGCGGTGGTGGGTATCAACAAGAAGGCCATCCACGTGAGTCCTACCATATATGCTACCATACCAACTACTAGTACTAGTATAAGTACTAGTATAAGTACTAGTATAAGTACTAGTATAAGTACTAGTATAAGTACTAGTGTGAGTATAAGTACAAGTACAAGCACAACTAAGGCTAGTATTGGCTACATTGAACAGTTTCTTAATCACCAACAAGTCATGCAACTATCGATACAAGAAGTGGGGTTGAAAACAAGAATTAAAAATTATGGAGATTCGCTTTCGAATCCACATAATTTGAAATCATTTACTGAAAAAATCATTAATGAAGATAATGATTATGATGGATATGATGATTATTCTTATAAACAATATGGAGATCATTTAACTAATAGGAAATTGATTTATCAAAACTTTGATATGAATGATTTTATAAATTATCTTATAAATGAAAAAAATTTTAATGCCAAAGATTTAGAATTTTTAAAATCAAAAAACTTAGATCATGGTACTGAAGAAATTGAAAAAGAATTGAATAAAATTAATAATGACAAAATGAAAAAACCTAAAAAAATTGATATTGGTGGTGAGGATGATTTAATTAATTTTGCTAATTCCATTGAATTAAATAATTGTTTATTTTATATACCTATTTTATTATTTTTATTATAATATACATTCAACTATCTAGTTCCATAATTTTCTAATATATCAACATTAGTTGAACTTAATCTCCACATAATTAACATGAATATCAGTTGATATGGACTAAAAGTTAATCCTAAATATTTAACGTATTGATCATGATGTGCTATCCAATCTCTTTTACTATTTTTATTTTCAAATTTTCCCTTTCTCTTTAATAATTTTTTCAATTCTTCAATCTTATGAACTTCATCCTTAATTTTTATTAAACTTTGTGGTCTACGTTCCCAATATCTGGCAACTCCCCTTGCAACTCCTAAATCATCTTCAGCAAATATATCCAACTCTTTTAAAGTGAAAAACAGAAACATCTTGGCTGACCATGATCCAATTCCTTTCAACTTTATTAATTCTTCAATTATCTCATTACTACTACTATCCTTATAAAATTTTAATTGTGTTAATGGATTTGATTCATTGGTAAATGCATTACTTATATCAATCACGTATCCCAATTTTTGATTCGATAATCCGGCACTTCTTAATTCTTCAGTACTTTTAATTATCGTTTCATTAGGTGTTGGTTCCTTATCAAATAAATTCCGAAATTTAATCTCAACTGCCTTGGCAGCATGTCCACTGATTTGTTGTCCAATAACACTACATATTAATGAATACCAATAATTCCTTATAACATCTTCTTCTTTAGGTACTGGTGCTGTCTTATCGATTTGATCTGTTCTAGCAAATGCTTTAAAATTAGAACATATAATTACTGGATATAATGAAGCATCCTTACTCAAAATATGCTCAATCCCTTTAACAAACTTCTCATCGTGAAATTCAATGAATTCAGTTGGTAACTTCAAATCTTCTGGTATACTTACTTGTCCATCAAGTATTGCCTCAAGTGACTGCTTCTTCTTAGTTTCAACCTTCTTGGTCTTTCTTAAAGTCTTGGTCTGTTTAATATTAACCTTCTTGGTTTCTTTCTTCCCAACAGTCTTTCCTAAGCTTGTTATTGCGGTTGCAACCTTCAGAGATCTAGTAATGGCCATTGCATACTCTAGTACTCAATCCTAACTTAGTTGCTAAATACATTCAATTTCTATTACAAATCAAGAGAACAAAAAAAAATGGGGTCGTGCACTGGATCTGTCCTTCATCTTTCTTCCAATTAAGGCTAACTTCCCAGTTAAGGATTACCCCAAGTTAGATCAAATTATTTAATAGTTGTATATACATATCAGTACCAAATACTGTCGAGTTTATCAGGATCTATTCGAATTCTTGAACAAATTCATTGGGAATCTCCTTTCCCCGTCTAGCTTACCATTCTCGCTGCTATTCTTGCAATTAAGTGGTACATTGTACTTACCATTTTCCAACTAACTGCATATTCCACGAATTAGTCCACAAATCAAGTGAGCCTGCAACATCTCGTTACATCAACAACTATTACTCATGCATAATTGTTTGACATTTTGAGTTTTTATTCAGTTTTGCGTTACCCGAAATTTTTTTTTTTCAAAATTTTCAACTACTGATTCGGATCCGCGCTTAATTTCCCAATTGCCAGATTGGGACTGACTCATAGCTCTGTCGAGTATGTCCACGATATAAATTGGACTTACATTCCTCTTTTCCTTAGAAAGTTTCATTCATTTCTTTATTTATAGTACTTCAAACATGTCCCCTCGTCACTTGGTTAGTATACACGAATTATCAGATAACGAATTTAGTTCCTTGGTTGAGCAAGCAGCTTATTTTAAATCTCAATATAAATCAAACAATAATTACCATCATGGGAAACTCTTGGGTAAATTGGTTACTTTATTATTCTCCAAAAGATCTACTAGAACAAGAATAAGTACCGAGGGAGCAGCTGCATATTTTGGTGCTCATCCTATGTTCTTAGGTAAGGATGATATACAGTTAGGTAAGAATGAATCATTGTATGATACTACAAAAGTTATTTCTTCAATGACTTCATGTATCTTTGCCAGAGTAAATTCAAATGAAGAAATCTTACAGTTAGCACAACATTCTTCTGTCCCCATTATAAATTCTTTGTGTGATTTATATCATCCTTTGCAAGCCATTACCGATGTATTGACTATAAAGGAAGCTTTTAATGGTAAAACTGAAGGTTTAAAATTAACATGGATTGGAGATGCAAATAATGTTATAAATGATTTAGCAATTGCCGCTTTAAAAGTTGGTATTAATGTCACGGTTTGTATACCTGATTCAATTGAGTTTAATTCATTAATAGTGTCAAAAGCTAAAGAAATAAATGAAAAAAATAAAACCTTCTTTGAAATTGTTCATAATCCAGTTGAAGCTTTAAATGATGCAAATGTTGTAGTTACTGATACCTGGATTTCAATGGGTCAGGAACTGGAAAAGCAACAAAAATTAAAACAGTTTGAAGGTTTCCAAATAACTAATCAACTTTTATCCAAAGGAAATGTAAATGAAAACTGGAAATTTATGCATTGTTTACCAAGACACAACGAAGAAGTCGATGATGATGTTTTTTACTCTCCTAATTCAGTTGTTTTCGAAGAAGCGGAAAATAGATTATACACCGCTATGGCAGTCATTAATGCATTTGTTATAAATAAGGGTGATTTATTAAAGTAAGATATGTACATAGTCTATAAATATACTCATTAAAAATGATAGAAACACCTTTGTTTCTCTAAAATTGTATTAAAATTTATAACCTCAATAAGGTCTTCCTTAATTGTATAGATTCCATCCTCGATTATCTCGTTATTGACTGATTTGTATAATTCTTGTACGTAAATATTGGATAAAAATGGTTTGATCTCAGGCTTTGATGTGCCCAATGTTATATGAAGATGCTTGTTTGTATATGCAAAATTTTCAATTTCTTCGTGACTCTCATTAAATGATTTAACCAATTTAGCTTCGACAGTAGCTAATTTATTTTTCACGATTATAATTCGTTTCAATTCAATATCAGCGAAAAAATTGAGTGGAACTTTATCAGATGCTACTTGTAGTTCTCCAATTTGTAATTGTTTTGTTAATTGATCCCATTTGGCTCTCAAAGATTCATCTTCTTTAACCGATAAAATATGTGATAAAGTAACATGAAAACTGGGTTGGATTCTATCGTTCTTACGTAATTGAATCCAAGTCTCATTGTTATTCAATTTTCCATCAATTAAGTCCACGAACTTTTCGGGTTCATTGATTCCTATACCATAATATGCTATTGATTTTTCCTTCTTCTTTTTGATTGCGTCTTGTTTCTTAGAACTCGCTTGTGTTGATGATCTACCAAATGTCTTGGTAAAAGAAGGCTTATATTCCAATGCTTTTTGAAATGCTGTATCAATCTGTTCCGAAGTTGGTTTGTTACTTTCGTCGACCAAGTCTGGGAAATGTTTACTTAATGTGCTTAATATTTTGACTGCATTCGATTTTGAGGAATTTTCTTCAATGTCCATATCAATCACTAAATCAAAATCACAATCTGGATGTCTTTCGGTATTTAACGGTTGAAATCTTTGGATGAAACCCTTCATAATCAGCTGAGCAAACTTTGAATCGGTTGAAGATTTGATTGATTGATGGTTGTCACCTCTTTTAATGATTCTATCATAAGTGACATTCCATAATTGGTCTTGTGTTAAATCTCTGTTTACAAAATTTATAGCAATATATTTCAACCCAGTATCAGAGGATAAATGATTAACCTTATTTTTTTCAAAATCATTTAATAATTGTTCACGTTCTCTGAATTGGTGATTATTACGATCACAAAATACTAAGTTGCAATCCTCATTTTGTAAGTAAGCTAAAGTTTGGTTTATTAATTGAACCTTGGCTTGTTTTCCATTACCAATATTATCGTTCTGAACATGATTCCAATTTGGAAAACAATTGATTAAAGTTTGAAATGTTGTAGTCTTACCACATCCAATTGTCGCAATTGGTATCAAAATATACTTGTATGACTTGATGGAATCAATTGTTAAGCTTGCCAATTTTTCTTCTAGCTTTCTAGTCTCATCAGAATTTTGAGAATGCTTTTCGTCAATGTTAATCAAGTCCATACCACTAGTTTCACTCAAATTGTTTTCTTTTAAGAAAAGTTTCCGCATTTTAATAATCCCAAATCCTTTCAAATAATCCTCCTTGGCTTGAGGGTGCTTATTGAAATAATCACGTATAAACTCGAGATACTTCAAAGTGATAAATTTATGTTTTTTCAAGCCCTGAACTATTTTAAGAATATTTGCATCCTTGATAAACTTTTTTGTGACTTCTCTGAACTGACGGTATAATAAATAAGGTTCCTCAAATTTGAATTTGAAAAAGAAATCCTCGTTATTTTCATTCAATTTTGTTCTAATAACGAAACCTTCAATTTCTCTATTTTGATAAGTCCCACTGATTGCACAGTTATTCAAGAATCCCCAAAGTTTATCCCAGCCATTGATTTGAAAGGAGTCAATTTTTCTGAATCCCCAGGTTTCTGCAAAATCATTCACTTGTGTAATAGGACAAGTTTGGAAATTTATAGTATTATAATTTAATCCATGCAAGTATAAACCGGAATCTTCTTTCGAATATTCCAAAACGTGCTCTTCAAAATCATCGTCACATAGTTCTGCTACCGCAGTCAAATTAGATTGGTATAATTGAATGGCTAAGTCTTTTGTGGATTTACCAATTCGCTTTAATTGTTTGGCAATTTCCAATTCCCCTTGAACTGCATGATTTCTAGTCAAATCATCCCTAACACCAACTGAGTGTTTCGAACAAACAATCAATTCACCATTTGCCAATCCAGATATGAATATGATGCAGCCATTTTCTTTTAAAGATAAATCATATGTTGAATTTGTAATTATTTTCAAAGAGTTGGCTTTAGTTATAGGAATCTCATTAACATTGAAAAACTTATCATAGCCACGAACAACTATTTTATTACCAATTGTAAATAAACCTCGAGCTTTACAAGGTAATCGTATTTTTTGTTCTTTACCGTAGTCCCACTCATTGAATTTCCAGCTTTGCACAGGCTTTTTTGAGATGGCCAAAGAATGAGTTGACTTGAGACAACGTCCGTTCTTCTTTAGCTTCGTGGCATCTTCAAGTTGACAAATAAGATCAGCCACTTGCTCTTCGGTATCGATTATCATCTTAACTTTGGTGAAGTAATTCAATTTTTTTTCAATCAAAATCTATTTTTTTTTTTTTCATTTATTTGTTACCCCTGGTCAGATGCACGACCGGCTTATGAAATAACGAGAATGAACAAAACAAAGTCTAACTACAACACCAAAGCACAATCAAGACCAATTAATCAGTTGAATATGTCACATAACGTTGATATCGATGAAGCGGATGTTGCAGTATTGAATCAGAATCTTGGAAAATCCAAGGAGTTGTTCAATGCGTTATCGCAATCGCTTAATAATATATCCAAGAAGTCATCCACTGCATCGACCAAGATCAAACCAGTGTTGAGGGACGTGAATAAGTTGAATAATAATAAGCAACAGATAGATAAAGGGTTAGAGTTGTTAAAGGATGTTAGTAATTATGCATCCAAGGCATCACAATATGAATCGATATTGAATAATTCGATTGATTTGATTGGATTAAAGAAATTTTTGGATACTTTAATCAAATCCCAAAAATTATTGAAAGAAATGAAGATTAATATTAAAAATTTTACTGGGATATTGATAAATTTTGAGAATTCTATTGATAAATCACAAGGGACGTTAATAAGTTATTTCAAGAAGAGTATAAATAAGTTAAATTTGGTTAATAATGGGAGTTTAAAAACAAATCAAGATATTTATTTGATTATCAACTATTTTTATAATAGATCAAATAATGAAAAACAACAAATCAATGAAGTATTTGTGAGGGCATTACTGAAGCAAATATTGATGTTATTACTGAAGCATGCTGCCAATTGTTCCCCAGTTAAAAGATCAGCTGGAGTTCCATATGAACGAGGTAGTAATGGGATTAATTTATATATAAAAGAAGCCAATCAAGTGATTGATACTATAGTTACATTATTGAATGACATGGTTAGTAACTTACCTAATTTTGATGAGATACTGAAGGATTCATTGTTACAAGATATACTATATGATTTAATTAATGAAGAAATGAGTAAGATAATTGATAATTATGGATCATTATTAGGTAATTTGATTGATAATGATGTATTAATATTAGAAGTTATTGAAAGATTGAATGAATTTGAAATGAAATTAAATATAAATAATTTAGTAATTGCTAAATTTCCAAAATATCGAGATAATTATGATAAATTAATTAGAGCAAGTCGAGAAATATTTAAAGAATTAATAATATTTGTTGAAACCAAGATACAAAGAGTTGATAAGATAAATGAAAGAACCATACCAGAATTAACTGTTGAATTAATATCAAGAGAGAGAAAAATTAGTGAATTTAATAGAGCATTAAATTTATTAATTAAAGGAATTAAATTAGGAGGATGGCTTGATATTAAACCAAATGGAGCAAAATTTGTTAATGTTTATACATCAGTTATACCAATTACACCAGAATCAGGAATTGATGAAAATGGGAGTGAATTTTTATTACTGAGTTATTTTAGTGATTTAATTGATGCAATAATGATTAATATAGAAATTGGGATTAAGAATAATAATAATAATAATGAAATGATGAAAAAATCTACTCAAGGATTTCACCTTATTAAAAATATGATATTAATTGAAAATATTATAAGTAGATCCCAAATGTTATTTACAAGTTTAGGTAGTATTGGGATTGAAAGAATTAATAAATTAAAAAATCGATTTTTAAAATTATTTTTAGATGATTGGAATTATGCTTCATATATAATTATTAGAGATATGACTGCAATTACAACTACAAATGCTATGAGTTCAAGTAATAATAGTCATGGATTTAGTAATAAAGAAAGAGAACAAATTAAAGAATTATTTAAAAATTTTAATGAATCATTTGAAGAAGCCATTAAAAATTATGAAAAATTCAATATAACTGATGTTAGTTTAAGAAATTATTTAAAGAATGAAATTAAGAAATTAATTATTAATGCTTATTTTAAATTATATGATAAGTATGGTCAAAGTGATTTTACTAAAAACAAGTCCAAATATGTTAAATATGATAAGCAACAATTTGAAAATTTACTTAATCAAAAGTTATAGTATACTATTATTAGTTATTTTAATTTGCAAATCGGTATCTCTATCTATCAGTATCTTTGTATATACATTCACCGGTAACTAAAATAAATAATTGGGCTACAAAAGAAACGGTGCCGTATATTGCAAGTATCTTAAGGTTATTTCTTAGTAACTTGGCAGTTGCAAAAGGCTTACGAATTCAAGAGCAAAAATTATCTACTTGTGTTATATAGATATATGATACAAGTAAGTATATGAATACATATAACAAGTAAGTATATGAATACATATAACAAGTAAGTATATGAATACATATAACAAGTATATGGATTAAATATAGATATAATTAGACAGATACATTCTATACATTAACTAAGCCAATATGACAAATCAGTTAATTGTCAAGTGTAGAACTTTAAAAGCAATTAGTAATATTAAGCCTAATCACTCTAATTGGCATCATACTGCAATTAAACTGAAAAAGGCAGCGTTCGGTTCCGCATTGGGCAATGGTCAGAGCCGAGATCCAGATGAATACCGAGATTGTGCAGTTCCGAGGGGCGTGCGAAAAAAAAGGGCGGCGTATACCAACAAGAATGGAATGACTTACGATGCACGTTGGAAAAAAATAACTATACAGATTAGAAAAACTAGAAGAAAAAATAAAGAAAATAAAGAAAATAAAGAAAAACATAAAAAAAAAAAAATAAAAATAAAAAAAAAACGGCTTTGGAATCGGGCAGACACAGTATACGCCCGAATAAAAAATTAACCCCTATAACCGAGTCTAGACTGGAGGGGTATTTGACATGTCTTGGCATTCATCTCTAGGTGCTAAACATAGCTGATAACAATAAACAAAAAAATATTAAATGATAGTATGTGTGCTCATGTGTGTATACTATTGTGGCCATAATCGGCAGCATAATTGTGAACAGATATGTCAATATATTAAATTATATCTTTATATCGGTAGCAAATATAGTATGTAGGTGCATATATCAATCCATCAATCGGTATAATTTATAAGAATAGATTAGGTTTGAGATAGAAGGTGAGGTTGGCAGTGGGTGGGCAAACACTTCTTGGTAGTCTTGGTAAGTGGTAACGCTTGACGCATACGGTACATCGATCCGGATCTTGACAGCTGCGGGCTAACAAGAAAAACAACCAAAAAAGAATAATGAAAACATGTCAAGATGACAAGAATTCATGACGTGGGGTTTAATCTTTCTTATTTTAATATGTCTTTTTTTTATTTTTTTGTTTGGTGATTGTTTTGTGTCAAGTGTGTCAAGAAATTAATCTTAAACCTTTTTTTTTTTTTTTTTTTTTTTTCATTTCTTTCTTTCTTTTCTTTTTGAATTCCGAGGGTCACGAATAATTCTTGTGATAGGAATTCTTGGTTTAAGCAAAGAAAATTACCTTTATATAATAATATATAAATAAATTAATATTCCCAAAGACTTTATCAAGGGGAAATAATTGTAGACAACATTTTACTTTAAATATTATATATTAAGCATGTCACAAAAATCTATTAGTCTACCTTCAATTTCAAATATTTTAAACGATTATAATAACTTTCATTATGATAATAGTAGATTAAGTCATCCAGTTTCTCTACAATCTTATAAATATTATACTCCTCAATATTATATACCACAGCAAACTCAACCGCATCAACAACTGCAACAACTGCAACAACTGCAACAACTGCAAGCACCAATACCATTAAGCCAACCAATTCAACCACCAGCACCATTAACACTGCAACCAGTACAACAACCAATTACAAAACCATTGGCAATTCCAAATTACCATTACAACTATCAACCAAGTGTATCATCATCACCAAGTTCGAGTTATTCAAGTAATCAATCATCACCAAAATTGAAGAGTTCATCTCCAATTATCCTGAATAATAATTCGGCTGCTAATAAGCAAAAAAAGACTAGAAATAATTTACCAAAGGAAACTACTTATATTTTACTTAAATGGTTGAATCAACATTTAAATCATCCTTATCCAAATAGTTTTGAAAAGAATCAATTAATGATGAGTACTGGTTTAAATCAACAACAATTAAGTAATTGGTTTATCAATGCCAGAAGAAGAAAAATTAAAGTATTAAAATTACAAAATGAATCAAGGTGAGGGGCCCTCGCGATTTGTAAGCAGACTGCGGCTACTCTTTTGCTGTTTTGCTATTTGTATACTTTACTGCTCTGTCTTTTTTTTCTACTTTCCTGTCTTATGATGAACGAATTTCCTTTTTTTAACTTGCTTTCTTTACTTATGGGTGTATTATATATATATGATTTTCTTCTTTTTACTTTTTTCAATTGGTTAAATACAAATACATATGGAATTTTAATGAAAAATCTCTTAAATCAATGTTTAATTGTAAGCCTATATTCAACCCAAGATGGAATTTACTTTGCAAGATGCTTGGTTATTTCTTTTTTCGTTAGTATTATTTATTTTTCTTTACTTTATCTAAGATTTTTAGATTTTTCTTCTTTCCATCTCGTAACTAATCCCCGTTTACCAATTAGGATACATTTACGAATGACAGTACCGGTTTTTCTTTTTTTTTTTTTTCTTTTTCTTTGGCTGCTGTTCTGCGGTTAACCTTTTGTGCCTCGTTCGGGAAGTCGGAATTATATCGGTAGGTTAGCCCGGCGAATATAAAAAAAAAAGTCGGTGTAAGAGTTCAAAAGCACCCTCGGCGCCGTCTCCCTTTCCCTTTCCCTTTCCTTTATTTTTTAGGCTTGTCACTTCCGGATCTCATTTACTCGAAAAACATGTTGTGCCTTGGCGTTTGACAGATTTTTTTTTTTTTTCTTCGGGTTCTTGCTGTATTCGGGTTTCAAATTTTATTTTTTTTTTTTTTTTTTTTTTTTTTTTTTTTTTTTTTTTTTTTTTTTTTTTTTTTTTTTTTTTTTTTTTTTTGTTTTTTTTTTCTTTTTTTTGATTCTTTGTAATTTTTTTGTAATTTTTGATTTTTTATTTTTTGATTTGGTTTTGTTATTTTTTATTTTTGTTCCTTTATTCTTTTTGTTCCCTCATTCTTTTTTTTGCCTTCAAAGTTTTGAACCAAAGGAAAATATTACAAGTAAAAAATTCTTATCTTTTCATTTTGAGGGGTCTTTTTGTAAAGATAATTTTATTTGAATACGGCATTTTCTTAACTCTTGTTGGATTCTTTTTTTTTTTTTCTTGATTTACGAATTGTTACTTATTTCTAATTAAAATCACGTGAGTTTTTTGACACCTGGCAGAGTGGCTTTATGTTTCCATTTTGACAGATTTTTTTTTTTTTTTTTTTTTTTTTTTTTTTTTTTTTTTTTTTTTTTTTTTTTTTTTTTTTTTTTTTTTTTTTTTTTTTTTTTTTTTTTTTTTTTTTTTTTTTTTTTTTTTTTTTTTTTTTGGTTTTGGTTTTGGTTTTGACAGGTTATTTTGAATGACATTTCGGCTAGTTTGACTGGTCGTTTTCGACTGCTCATTTTCGATTGATCGTTTTCGATTGATCGAATTCGATTGATCTTTTTCAAATGGTCGCACTAGTTAATGTTCGTTTGCACCCGTGCACCTCGTAAATGGGACATCTCGGTTAGTTCGAAATAATCTGTCAAAACTCTCGTCTAATATTAGCCCTATTACTGATATATTTAGATTGAATCGTCAATACTACTATGCGATGATATATATATGTGGGCATTTAATGTTTATACCTAGATGTATGTTGGGATATATATATGGATATATATATATATATATATATATATATATATATAGATGTGTGTGTTTATAGACGTATTTAGATATGTAGTTAATATTATGTAGGTACCATTAATTCATCATGTTAGCAATGGATGTTGCAAATTCAACAGAGGTTGGAGCAAGAGTGATTACTTCAATTCATGATTTCATGGATGAAATTGAATTCAAGTATCATCAAAATCAAATTGATTTAAAGAATTCAGAAGGAGTTCATTATTTAATTAATTTAATTAAATTATATCAATTAATTGATTCAGTACCAAATGCAACTACTTTATTAAATTATGAATTACCATCAGAACACTTTTTCCTTCAAACTGTATTTACTGAAATACCAAAAAAATGGCAACATTTCCATTTTGAAAGAGCTGAATTATATTATTTTTGGTCTTTAATTGAAAATAGATTAATGGTTTTTTTTAAAAGAGATATTTTAACTGATGAATTTTTAATTGATAATGATAATTTATTTAATAATTGGATTAAAATGATTTATAAAGGTTGTCAATTCATTGATGAATTAATTTGGAATTTTAATTTATTAAATGATCCAAATATTTCAAACCTTTATAATAAATTATTTCAATTACATAATACTGGAGTTATTTTACAAATTTTTTTAGATAATATTAATACAAATTTCCCTAATAATAATTTAAATAAACTGACAATCTTCTCTCAATCTTATATAATCTTAAGATTTAAAAGAGAATTAGCTTATTATCCAAATTTACATCCAAAAATTGATAAACCTTTATTAAAATTATTGAAAAAATTCGATATTATCTCCTTTAAAAAATTGGCTCAAATTATTGATGTTAATAATTTAAATCATTTATGTAATGATCCAGTTGATACTCCAATTCCTTATATATCTTTTTTGAATTGTTAGCCGGCTAACTAATACATATTTCCTTTTCTTGTCTATATTCTATGTAAATTCTTGTCTATATTCTCTGTAAAGTCTTTTTTGATTGTTGCAACTTTTGGCATTCCCTTTTTTGCAATAATTTAATCCCATACCAGAATGATCTATTTTGGCTATTTTGTCTATTCCTTTGATTGTATTTTCCGTCAATCAATTTATTGTATCTCTCTCGTCTGTATCAATTATCGGTTATAATTCAATCATGCACGTGAACTTGTCTTCATACCCGATCCATCCAGTATTCTTACAGCTAGTAACCTTCTTTATCATTGCTTCATTTCTTCTTCTGTCTATGGTTATCTAATCTCCGTTTTGGCGAATTCATTGATCCAATCTTAAATGGAATTATCTAACTTATGCATACTAGCACTTGGTCTACTTAGCAATCTTTCCCTAGTTTCATAATTCGAACCCTGTAGATAAACATAGCCGTCTTTTAATTATTGTTTATTCTTAATATCTTTTCAACTTAACCGTATCCCTAATTTTTAAATGTTTGATATTGTATATGCAATCATTCAACATAGCCATCTTTTCATAACTTATAGTCAAATCTCACGTACTAGCACTTATTTTTCATCAATACTTACCCTCGAATGAACATTGCCTATACTCTTAAACAACACTTCGTCTTTCTATAGCTCGATCGTTGCTAGTTACTTGTTATCCCTGTATTGTTCATTCTCTTCAAGACGATCCAATCAATCCTTGGAATTAACTGAGGGCTCGATACCTCACTTACATAATTTCATAGCTATACAGCTATATGACTCAAAGTGATGCAGTTCAGTTGAATGCTTTGCAGTTCAATGCTTTGCAGCTCATAGGTATAATTAAACAGCTCAATGTATTCTACATCCTCTTTTGTATGGTAAATTTCATATTGATGCCTACCAACAAGATCATGGGCACTCCCCCTCCTCCAAATAAAATTCCACCTGCACCATGACCAAGAACCCACGCCCAATGCTTTCATTCTAAGGTCAACTCTAGTTCTACATTAGCATAACCATTCAAGTGTTGAAGATACCCTGGTATTCAATACCCATTAACAGTGCACATCAGACAGAAGTAATAAAACTGCGAAATCGTGTTGGTTCGCGAAATATTTCACCAACGTTGAAATCATAACAAACCATCTACTTGTTCTTTAAAAATGGTTAGTGTTTCAGATGCATTGATTACTATTTCGGATAATATACTTAATCAAATCGATGAGTTGAATCGAGTTGAATATAATAAAAAGGGACGTAAATATAAATTTGTTAATAACAATTTCCAAAGAATTAGAGAAGAAGATAAACATTTGATTATTTATCCCGAAAACTTGGAGGATAACTTGTCGATTATATCATCTTACTCAATTTTATCAAACATTAATGATGGTAATATCTTGAATGAATTCCCAGACTTTTGTTTATCGATTATTGGGGTTGCTAAACTTTTAGAAGTTAATCAATGGTATGAAGAAGAGAATTCTTCAGTGATAAATTATAAAATTTCAAAATTTCAATATGATGATCAATTGAAGGAACAGGCATTGAATTATTATTCCAATAAGAATGAAGAACATTTGGAAATGGGTCTTAACTTATTAGTTTGTGCTAAATTAAATTTTTTACATACTGATCATCATATTGGTACTAAATTAGAAGGTTACTATATGAAACATTTCATTAACAAATATTTTGGTATTGAAGCACTTAATTCAAATGATGTTTTGATTGCTTTAAAATCATTCGTTCACTGGGGGAATATCAAAGGGATCTTATATAAATTAGAAGTTCCAAATATAAATATCAGCGAAGAATTAAAATTAAAATTTGATAAATTCCCAGATCCTTTACAAGAATTGAAAATTAACGTTTATGATAGATACCCAAGTGGTACTTCTAAATATTCCTTAATCAGAAAATCAATTGATATTTTAGCTGATTACCGTTATTCAAAATTAATCCCTTATCCAACTGATGAAAGTTTTGATCTTAATTGGATTTATGATTTATGTCATAATATTGAAATTAATCCAATTAAATATCACTTAAGATCTTCAATAAAGAACTTATGTGTTGATTCAGTCAACTTAAATGAATTATCTTCAAGTCATTCAAAACAAATTAAAAATCTCTTAAACTTTATCAGTTTGATTATTAATATATTTAATAATACTGGTGGTGAATTCTTATTACAAAATTCTAAAATTCCAAAGTTTAATGATAACTTAATCAATACTAATAAGGATTTTTATAATCAATTAATTGATATAAAATTTCAAATTGAACAATATGAACAAAAAAATTGGGATGCTGATGATATCATTTTGAGATTAGCTAATAACTCAAATCAAAATTTGTTTGACAGAGTTATGGAAATGAGAGAAAAGTACGTTGAAGACTATGAATAGATTAGTAGTTACCTTTGCATAAATTGAATAAACTTGTAATCTTTTTTATCTGTAGTTTGGCTGCAACCCTCGAGTCATACATTCACAAGTTATTCAACACTTGAAGTAGTACGAACCATTCACTGCATTATATCTTTGCATTAACAGCAGCAGAATGATAGTTGAATGAATCCCTTTGGCATGGGTTTTTTGCTAATTGTAGAGCATATTTAACCTCTAGCTGTTGCTTTAACAAATAACAGTATCTATATGCTTTAACCAAAAAAAAGTAGCTCAATTCATTTAAGTCATATTTGCTTCGAGGGCCTCGTCTATTGAAAGTATTAGTAACACTTCTGGTAATGATCTAGTTATAAAACTATTTTGAAATTTCAAATTGATTTGATTTTAAGGTACTTTTAATGAGAAAAGGAAAAAATCTCAAAAAACTTCAAGAAAGATCAACTAATCCTTCATTATCAGCAAATATGTTTGAATTCATTACTAATTTCTTCAAAAGTGAACCATTACCTGAAAGTATCATTACCGACTTGAAGCAGTCTATTGACCAAAGCCCAATCATAGTTTATTCCAAATCCTATTGTCCATACTGCGATCAAACTAAAAGTACCTTATCTAATTATAAGCCTATAGTTATTGAGTTAGATCAAATTTCCAATGGTAGTTTATTACAAAGAGGTTTACAAGAATTGACTGGCCAAAGAACAGTTCCAAACATTTTCATCAATCAAAAACACATTGGTGGTAATAGCGATTTAAAAAAATTGAAAAGTTCTGGTGAATTATCTAAATTAGTCGGGAATTAAAAGCAAAGATGTTATTCACAGCTTTATAAAATCTTTTTACAGAGATCTGATCAGATGGATTAAGATGTTACTTTCGACTATGAAGCCTTCTCTTAATCAAATCCATTAAATGAATTATGTTGTAATTAGTAATTCTATTGATAGTTATATATAACGTGTTGCAGATAGTATTAATATACATCTTTATCGATTTTAGTTGTTACAGGTGATAAATGGCACATTGCTGTAATGGACGTCAATACCAGATGTGTTTTGATCGATAGCGTATAACAATTGATCTATCCGTTTCATTTGATGACCTTCTGCCTGAGGATTGACCTATTGATATGATCAGCCTAAAGCCAAATGTAACCTTACTTTCATTTATTTGATCAAATGTCAGTTTCGATCAATTTTTACTAAATTTTTACGAAGCGTGTTACGAGAATGAGCTAAATAAGATTCAATAAACTTTATTGATTGACAAGGATTGGAAAATGATTAAATAAACTTAGAACCAAGGGAGCTTATTGTTTAATTCCCAAATTAAATCACCATTATTCAAAGATTCTTGATCCTTTGAATTATAAATCAAAATTGCACTTCTTGATCCATTCGAAAGCCCCAGTTTTGAATCAAAGACTTGATTCAATCTTTTAATGATTGATGTATTCAATTCCGATTCCCATATAACCAATTTTGACGAAATATTTTTAACTTCTTTGAATAAATCTTGTTTTTGTAAATAGTTTTTAGTTAATTCAATCAATTTCAAACAAGTTTCATCATAATTATAATTTTCATTAATATATACTTGTATAACGGTAATATAATTTTCATCTTTATTAGTATCATCATTAACTTGAAATTCATATGTCCAAGCAATGAATCCAACTAATTCATCATTATTGGTAAGCTTAATACCAAATTTACGTGGTTCGATATTATCATATTTTTCAATAATCGATTCATAACTTTCATTTTGATAATCAATTTTTGGTTCTTCAGCATGATAAATATGATGACTAAGATATTTTGCTCGAAGATGAAACCAATCTATATAGTCACTCGAAGGATCAATTGAAATTCTTGTTTTATGATCATTTTTAGTACTTTCCAAGAATTTCTTATAACAAGATGCATTAAAATCTTTGAAAACTGATTCGAATTCATGATAATTAATTAGCTCAACTTCATAAGGATTTGCTTGAGCCAATTTTTCAAATTTATCATTAATTGAATCTTCAATTTGAAGTGGAATATGAGTAAGTGGAACCTCAAGTGATTTAAACCCAAAACGAGAATAATATTCACCAACTTCAGAATATAAAAATATAAAACCATCTTCACCAATGTATTTCTCCTTGGCAACTTCATTCAAACGATTAATCATTATACTAGCATATCCTTTACCTCTATAATCCGGATAAGTATAAACCCCACCAATGCAACCACTCTTAATCTTGCGATGCACTGGTTCACCATTCTTGATTTCAAATTTCCAAGATTCTCTTACCAATAATTCAACAGAGCACAAAAATTGTTCTTCATCTTCATTATGATGTAAAGCAAATACATACAACTGATTATTCTCAGAAGATGCAATTTTACTCTTCAGTAATGTGGTTTCACGTATCATATACTTCTCTTTAGAAAGTCTACCTTTCCAAGCTTCAGCATTTTGATATCTTGTAAATTCAACATGACCTTTATTAGTCAATAACTTCAAAGTGTAATCACTTGGATCTGCTTTTGTAGTAGATGGCATATTCACTTCTTAATTCTATCAATAAGTATCTCTATTTCTAATTATCCGGGGTTCCCAAGGTCTTTTATATATGTTGCAGGGTTTGCATTAAGATAAATGTTGTTTTTTTTACGGCTACTTCAAACGGCATGAGCCCGTACCCATTTTTAAGTAGTTTTCGTTCTGTTTAAATATAAATCTCGCTTCCAATTAACGTACACTGTCAATTTTCTAGACTAAAACATGAAACGGGAAAGCACTACATGGCAATTGGCAAAGATAAGCATTCATAAGCATTCCATATTAGGAGAATTAGACGTTGACCAATTTGCAACTTTAAGTTGCCTAGGCATATAAGTTTAACTATACAGTATTGTAGAAAACGGTAAAAATCACTAATGAGCTGAAAAATATCTTAACTGGTAAATTCATCTGGACGTGTTCTTACTTTAAATGAACAAATAAGAATTATATGTGGGGATATAAGCAATTATCTTTACTTACTTCTAAGAAGCTCTTGTACGATCACTTCTCATAGCTCTGATTGCTCATTCGTAATCTTGTATGGCTCCACATCCATTTCAACGATTTGCATTCATCGTTGCTTAGTAGTCAATCAAGAGTCCGATGTCTCTGTTGCACCCTTCTAAGTTTCTACATAACTTACAGCCAGCTACTTGCCTTGCAATTTCACCACCGGTGTGCTTGAGAGAACTAAATGTTATCACTATCAATATTAAAATACCAATGTAAGTAATTGCACTATATGAAAGTCAAGTCTATCAGTCTTGTAGAGAAACCCAATTAGGTTATTTGACAAAAATGTCACTGAGTCTAAAAACAACCGTGTCAAAAAATCTCAAACATAACTTTGTCCGTAAATTACTATTCAAATGACTAGGCTCACCTGAACCAAGATACGCTTCGAAGGTAGTTGTTTTATTCGTTATTGCAAAAGGTTATAGGAAGCTTAAGCTATGAATGCTGTTGTTGTTTGTGGTACGGGTGTTCTCGTTGCAAAGAGAATATCAACTGAAAAATGCTACAGCCATCTCAATAACCAAATAGATAGTCCTACTTAATCAATAACTAAATATGAGACTCACGTCTCAAGTCATTAATGATGCTCCTACTATAATTAATCCAGAAGGTCAACTAACCATACAGTTACGAAATTTGAAAATACCCTATTTGGAGAATTTAGGGATAACTAATGATAAATTTGAAGTAATTGATTTTACTAATAATGATCTACTTGAATTAGGTAATATTCCTCCATCTTTTAAGAAACTTGTTACTTTACTACTTGCTAATAATAATATCACTGTTGTTCATGCGTTTGGAGTAGATGAATTAATAAACTTATCATCGATCTCATTGATTAATAATAACATACAATCATTTAATGATATTCAACATTTACAAAATTTACAAAAATTACAACATTTGGCATTACTCAATAATCCAATCACCAATAATGAACATTATAGATTGTTTGTTATTTGGTTATTACCATCTTTGAAAGTATTAGATTTTGCTAAGGTTAAATTACGGGAAACAAAAGAAGCATCCGAAAAATTTGGTAGTTCTCTTTCAAATCCTACGAGTTTGGCTAAATCCTTATTGGGGATCAAGTCAAACGTTATTCATTCAAAAGAAGAAAGACAATTGGATAACACTGTAAAGAAATTATCCGATGAAGATCGTATCAGATTGTTACATGAATTAGAATCTGCTGATAGTATTGATGAAATTGAAAGAATTGAATCTACTCTTAAAAATGGCTATATCTAACCCTTTCTTATGTATTACGTCTCCTTGTACCATAGATTTATAAAAGTAAATGATTTCTTAATCGACTTTATTGTAGCTCATTCAAATCCTTTAACTTATGATATTGTTTTGTTACGTAAATTTTAGCATCATATGAATATATGACAAAAAAATTTTTGGAAAACTTTTTTTTCAAATTTCATTTTTTTTTTTTTTGTTTATTTCAATTTCTCTTCATTACTTCATAATTGCTTCTTATATTAATTGAATATCAATTTTCAAAGCTTTCATTCTTAAGCCTTTCAAATCATTAACCCGACTTTTTTTTTTTTTTTTTTTTTTTTTGCCTTTTCTTACAAAGAGAGTATATTCATAAGGAAAAGGAAAAATCGGCTACTTTACCCTCTCAACCTTACAAAAAATTCATTCAATATCAGCATTCACAACATCAATAAGTTTATATTCATTAATTTGCATATACTCACATGTCTCAAGCAAGACCCAAGCGTAAGGCTACAATAAATAAGTCGTATAGCGACTCATTTGATGGATCCATTTTTGAAGATCGTCCAACACGTTCTTCTAATGCTACAAAAAAATCGAATGGTAATAATCATGAAGTTGATACAGTCACCAATCAAAATAAAAGCAATGATAAGAAAAAGCAAACATCGAATACTCTGAAGAAAACTTCAGAAGTAACCTCATCCAAAAATACGAATATCTCCAAACCGGTTGTACCCTATAATTGGCAGCCTCCTCCAACCCTTCAGGATTATTTTTCTCATAAGTTGAACTTGGAAGATGCTTATGTTGACATAAATTTTCAATCTCTTGTATGTCCTAACCAACCCCCAATTTCAACTATATCGAATTCAACTTCTAAAAGAAGAAAATCAAAAGAATTATTCTCTTTAAATAAAGGTGATTTCATATATATGATTAGTGAACCTCCAGGAGAACCTTATTATATAGGGAGAATAATGGGATTCAAACTAAAAAATAATCATCATTTATCTGCTACAAGTTCAAATGATGGGATAGAAGATGCTTCAAAATATCAATTTCAAATTCAATGGTTCTATAGACCAAGAGACATTTCCAAAACTACTTCAGATTCACGACTTTTATATGCTTCAATGCACACTGATACTTGCCCCTTGGCAAGTTTTAGAGGTTTAGCCACAGTAAAACATAAGCAGGACATCGAAGAAGAATATGCTGCTTTGAATAATCAACCTCCACCTTCATCAAAAGGCTCCAAAAAAAATTCAACTCCTCCATCCTCTAATATTTCAGCCTTGGAACTTTATTGTCAGCAACCAAACTGTTTTTATTTCCATAAATTATTCGATAGGTATATGATCAAATTTTATGATATAATTCCCACTGCAAGCTTATTAGAATATGTTGATAATGAAGTCAATAATAGTAAGAACTTCTTGATTGCTTTGAACAAAAGATTTGAATTTATCTTCATGGAAACTCCTCGTGTTAAGTCATTTCTCAATAGTCTAGCGGCCACTTCCTCCTGTAATTGCGAACAGTGTGGTCAATGGTGTGCATCTCAGGAGTCAGTGACTTGTGCTTCCTGTCATAAGTTTTATCATATGTTATGCCTCGATCCGCCTTTATTGAAAAAGCCAAGTAGAGGTTTTAGTTGGTCTTGTGCTCCATGTAATAAGAAACATGAAATTGAGTATCAAAGCAAAAGAATGCTCATGCTTTCGCATGATAATAAATCTTCGAATGAACGTGAATTGTCAGTTGAACTCAGTGCATT
Source organism: Hyphopichia khmerensis (assembly GCA_030569195.1). Taxonomy (NCBI): domain Eukaryota; kingdom Fungi; phylum Ascomycota; class Pichiomycetes; order Serinales; family Debaryomycetaceae; genus Hyphopichia; species Hyphopichia khmerensis. Next base: position 36,230 of record JAJMKE010000043.1, on the reverse strand, counting down.
GGATTCGGATGGAATGCCAATAGAATCATCCCAAGCTAGTAGTGTTGAAGATCAAAATAATGAAGGTAGTCCCAGTTCAAATAGTGAAATAAGCAAGGAAGATGATACCACTGGCACTGTTCTACCTAAATATGAGACTGTAGCCATAGATTTTTTGGAAAGGGACTCAGATGTTTCCTTTGAAGAACGAAGATTGAAGGAAGAATGGAGTATGAGATATTTAGGTATGCACGCTAGACTTGAGGACGGTGTTGATCTTGAAGATCGTTCTCCTTATCCGAGAGCCTCAACTCGTTTGGGTGCAAAACATCAAGCAACCAATATTCCAGAGTTTTACGACCATCCAATAGTTTATTATGATTACGATAAGCCATCTAATGGCCCTGGACCTAAGAAAAAATCGACGAAAAAGAAGAAAAGCGAAGAAGAGGATGACAATCACAAACTTCCAATTCCTGAAGCCTATAAAGACACACCACCCAAAGAATTTCCTCAATGGCTACAACCGAGACCGAAAGGTTATGTTGAAAGAGGTGTTGATGACGGTGAAGGGATTACTGCAAAATTATTATGGAAACCATCTGAAGAGGATGAAAAGGATGATTTCAAAAGTTTGGATAATTATATCGAGCAGTGCTCACCAATAGCTGAAAAGCTTAATATTATACCAACCTCGCCTAACTTTGTGGATGCTATTTTAAAATATTACATGGAAAATAATGGTGACGTTGAAGCAGCTTTATCTCAGTCATCATCGCTTACCAGGGAGATTTTGAAAGAACCAACATTTTCTAAGGAAGAAGTGAAGAAATTTGAAGCTGGTATCAAGAAGAATGGTAGCGAATTATATCCAACTTTTAAATCTGTGAAAACTCAGCCTTGCTCTATGATCGTCCGTTTCTACTATCTTTGGAAAAAGACTAAAAATGGTAGATTAATATGGGGTAATTATGAGGGTAGAATGCATAAGAAACTTCAAAATCAAACAAAAGAAGAGTCAAAAGCTGACTCAAAAAGAGAAGCAAAAACATCCAACGTTGATTCATTGGCAGATCCAAATGATGATTCTTCATATGAGACTGAAAAAGTATTCGAGTCCAAGAAGATATTTTGCTGCAAGTATTGTCATACCAATCAATCAACTCAATGGTTCAGGATTACTGGATACGATACCAATACTAAACTGAAGAAGAATAATGATAAAGAAGAAAATGAGTCTTTTATCAATAATGACGTGTTTGGATTGTGTTTTAGATGTGCTAAGTTATGGAGACGATACGCGGTGGTATGGGAAGACCCAAATGAAGTTCAGAAGAAGAATACAAAAAGTGCTGGCGGTTGGAAAAAGAAAGTAGAGGCAGAATTGGTAAATGATGCTGAAAAGATTTTACAGAAATCGGAAGATGAAGGACTGGGACTCACGTATGAATTACCTGAAATAACTACTAGTATTGCTGGCTCTATAAAACGAAAGCCATCTGTCACCTCAATTAAAGGTGATAACAAGAAGCAGAAAGTAGCTGAGTCCAAAAAGGCAAATGCGGTAAAGAAGGAAGAGCCACAACCACCAAAGAAAAAGAAACCTACTCCACCTCTGTCAAAAGATACAACTAAATCCAAAGCTTCTGTAGAACCTCCAGCTTTATCGAAGTCTAAGGGCAAAAAGGAAGTGATACAAACCAAGCAGGAACCAAAAGTATCGATCAAGAAGGAGAAAGATGCATCAAAAACAGAAGATTCCAAGGATTCCAAGAAGCGTAAGCGGGTTGATACTGCGACTCCTAATGCAAAAGATGTCAAAAAACCAGATACGAAATCAAAAGAAAAGTCAAGTGTTTCCACGGGGTCAAAGAAGCAAAAGAAGTCACAAAGCTCCTCACCATCTTTGATTAACCTCATGCTTAACGAGGACTATGCTTTGAAGTTACCCCCAAGCTTGAACAAGATTGACAAAAAGTCCATTCCAATTATGAATAAAGAGACTTTAAGGGACATAGTGTCAAATTATAGAGCAAAAGTTCTTACCGATATCAATTCTCAAGTACAGCCGTACCAGTGCCCTTCACAAGCTAAAATCAGTAATCCTTTTGGTCCTGATGAGAGGAATTGCAGTGTTTGTCTCGATTATGACACTTTGGACAGCTCAATTGAGGAAATGTTGATCTGTTCAAATTGTGGGGTGAACATTCACGCGTCATGTGCTGGTATCAACATCCCCAGTGGTGCAGAACTTCCTCTTAAAGAGTGGTTGTGCCATGCTTGCATAAATGATTTGAATCCACAGCATAGTACATTATATAATTGTTGTTTATGCCTAGCTAATGATATGAATCATGAATTGTCTTTTTTTGGCTCCCCTTTGGTCAAGCCTGATTACTTAAGGCCAATTTTTGATTCTGGCAAATGGTGTCATTTCATATGTGCCCTTTTCAGCCACCAACAGGTAGTTTTCAAAGCCATTCTTAATTCACAAACACCAATAAAGAAATTATCCAAAGATGGATTGAATAATCAAAAGTCTATAATTGAAAATACTCATAATACTTTGGGAATCGAAAGTGTATCCGATGTTTATATGAACAACTACACTTCTCGCTGTGGAATTTGCAAGTCGGCAAATGGTTCACTAATTCCTTGTGAAGTTTGTGAAAGTTCGTCCGGCCATAGTGAAAAGTATCACGTCACATGTGCTCAAGATACTGCAAACTACAAATTAGGCTTCAAATTAATTCCTCAAGTAGGTGCTGGTAAAGATCCTTTAAGTGTAAGTATTGGCACTCAGGCTGGAAGATTAAAACCAGTACTTCTGTGCCCTAAGCATGATTCCGTTTCAGCAGGTGTACATCACATGAGGAAAACTGCTAGAAGAGTTTCTGGTTTGGCTAAGGAAGGAAATAAGCCACTTATTCAACTATTCATAGAAGATATTTTGAAAGGCTTGACTATTCCTAATACCAATAAGTTAAGTGGTCCTCAATTTAAAGCACATAATTATATAAGCATGATAAAGTCATTTTCTGAACAACAGAAGCTCAAGGACATCAAACTGGATTCAGAAGCAAAAGCTGAATCTAGCGAATTGGCTAAAAAAGTCTGTGCCGATTGTCATACAAAAGCATCGCCCATGTGGTGGAGCAAACAACTGTCTACAACTTGGAGCGATTTTCGTTCCACATCGTTGCTACAGTGCCAAAAATGTCATCATAATGAATCATCTAAATCTGACGAAGAACCTTATTCGGGCTCAGAAGCTAAAAATTTGCAAGAAATCTTCCATGAGCCAATCAATGGTGAAAATTATCAATTACAAGGTGAAAATGATCGCGTTTCTGAAATCTTCAAATCCGACTTACTCCAACAGAAACCCGTCAAACAGGATCCTGAACCCCATCCTCATAGATCCCGCATATCCATTGGAGATATTCTAAGCTAGGTAATTGTTCTAAATAGCATTTTAATTATAATGAATTATGTACTGTAACTAGTTCTTTGTAAAGGGTCTTCCTTTTTTGCAGTTGTAATGTCGCATTCGAGAACAATGCGACATTTTGAACAGTGTCGCGATTTTTCGGCTGGAGAAACGAGAAATAAAACAAACGGTGGAAAAAAAAACTCTGAAAGAAAAGCTATAACGAGAAATCCATCATTTATATTCTAATTACGCTACCCAACAGTTCATATCGTGATCTAGTTGTCAATTGTTTGGTTTTAAATTATCAAAGAGATAATAGAAAGTTACAGTCAATGACCCTATAAAGAATGTTACAATTATCGAATCGTGATATGCCCGTAATACCGGGAACCAAGCTAGTTGGAAGTGAACTGGAGTATTTAAAGTTAATGGTTGCAGATCTATTGAATAGAAAAAATCCATCGTTTCCCGGTTCGCAACCTGTTTCATTTGAAAGAAATCATTTGGAAACTTTGAAGAACAGAGATTATTATGTTTGTGAGAAGTCTGATGGTCTAAGATGTTTACTTTTCATAATAAACGACCCAGAGCGTGGAGAAGGTGTGTTCTTAATAACGAGGGAAAACGATTACTATTACATTCCAAATATTCACTTCCCCCTATTGTCCAATGAAGAAAAGGGTAAAACATATCATCATGGAACATTATTGGATGGAGAATTGGTTTTAGAAAACAAAAACGTTCCAGAGCCATTTTTAAGGTATTGGATTTTTGACTCGTTAAGTATAAATGGTAAGGATATTACTAATAGACCCTTGCCTACCAGACTAGGCTATATAACAGAACATGTTATGAAACCATTCGATAGTTTTAAAAGGAAGAACCCTGAAGTTATTAATTCTCCTGATTTTCCTTTCAAGGTTAGCTTTAAACTAATGACAGTTTCATATCATGCAGATGACGTTTTATCGAAGATGGATCAATTATTTCATGAGTCGGATGGTTTGATTTTCACTTGCGCAGAAACTCCTTATGTATTTGGTACTGACGTTAGTCTTCTTAAATGGAAACCAGCACATGAAAATACAATTGATTTCAAACTTGAAATAACTTTTAATACTTTCGTTGATCCTGACTTGGATAAAAGAGATCCTGATTCTTCATATACGGATTATGATTCTAGACCCAATTTAGTTAAGTTGAAGGTTTGGAAAGGAGGTAAAGATCATGAAGAATTTGCTGAATTATATCTTGAAGAAGAAGAATGGGAACAACTTAAAGGTTTACAAGAGCCATTACAGGGAAGAATCGTTGAATGTCGGAAAAAAATAGATAAGCCACCCTACTGGGAAATGTTAAGGTTTAGAGATGATAAATCTAATGGTAATCATTTTACCGTTGTACAAAAAATTTTACAAAGTATACAGGATGGGGTTAGCGAAGAAGAAATAATTAAATCATGTCCTGAAATAAATCATTTATGGAAGAAAAGATACCAAGAAAAGAAACATAAACCATCATCATCTGCACCATCACATTCACAACCACATAATTCGTCATTGACCCAACCACATAATCCACCATCGAAACCAGTACGAGATGCACCCAAAACGGAAAGAGAGTCACAACCACCGGCTAAGAGACAAAAAGTTGAATCATCCAATGGTTCCGCTTCTGAGACTAAGAAAAATCCTGAAATGTTAGAGGATATATTACCAGATTATGAGGGGGATAGTGATGATCTGGAATAGATTAATTTTGTATAATAGTTCTTTATGTCTGAATTAGAATTGAAATGGTAAGAGGAATTAATAAAAAAGGCATAAAGCAAAAAGAATAAGTAAAAATGATTATTTGTATTATTAAAAGTAGCATAAATAGCTTCTATAAAATTTGATTTGAATATTAAACAATAATAAATAAAAAGTGACAATTTTTTGTTAAATGTAACAAATATTACTTTACAAAATCGGAATAATTGGGAGGGGTTATACCACTATGATATTTAGATTTGAATTGATTTTTGGGAATTAGAGTATTCAAATCATCATTGATTTTATTAATTGAATTATCGGAAGATACATGTGAATAAAGAGGAGGATTTTTGGAAGATTGACAAGATTGGGAAGTTAATAAGAAGATTGGAACTGTGAATGATAATTCAATTTTTCTAAAATTTGAACCCCAATTTCTTCTTTGATGATAAGTTGAGTAACCAGGGATACTTAATGAGGGAGAAATTGGAGAGAATACTGAAGAATCATCTTGATCAGATTGTTTATTGATTGAAGAGTCACTCCAAGTTCTTTTCTTCATGAGGGGTTTTGGTTGTTTCGATTCACTTACTTCCAAAGAAATTTTCAAATTATGAGAAGTGGTAAAGCCTTCATTATTTGGAGAATTAATTGTTGGATAAATGAATTTCTTAAATTTATTCATTGAATCATCGAAAGGAATTTGAGAGGAAGGAATTTTAAAATCAAGGTTGAATTGAAATGAACCATTTGACAACATTTCAAAATCTTTTAAAGAAACCAATTTTCTAAAAATCAAAAATTTATTGAATTCTGAATGTTTTGATAAATGAGAAGGACAATTTGAGATTGGTCTTAAACCATTAAATTCTACTTTATCAAATTGACAATTTTGAATCAAATAAATTGAAATGGCATGAATATTAAATGAAATTAAAGATTCATCGATATTATAAATAATGATCAGGGCGTTATATAAACAATTTTGGAAAGCAATTTTATTTTGTAATTCAAAACGATAAATCATTAAATTTCTCCAATTACCAGAAGCAAGAATTGGATCATTTGAAATATTATTAGAACAATCTGATAAGCAACGAACAATATGAATGATTGATTTAATTTTAGAAACTTGTTTTGAATCATTTAATGAAGTTCGATAATGAATACTAGTTTCAATATTATAATTGATATTGAGATAATTGGAAGATATTGAAGGTGGTAAAGTTGGATCAATTAAAAATTGAAAAGGGAAAGTATAAATTCCAATTTGAAAATGATTTGAGTTTTTTGCATCATTAAATTTCCAAATTGAACAATCATCTAATAATTTTTTATAATGAATCTTTTTTTGACCATCAGTGAAAGAATTTGACGATGATTTAATTGAACTTAATTCAAAAACAGTTTCAAATTTAAAACCTTTCAAGCAAACTTTAATTGAAGAAACATGGATTGGTTTTAAAACAACCAAAATAATGGTACCACTCAATAATTGAGGTGAACATTGACTTAACTCCAATTGGTTAATTCCTCTTTGATATACAGTATGATCGGCCATATGTAAGATCAACTTGATATGAGAGTTGATACAGTTAAGACTTATTGGTTGAAATGAACAAGCATAATCTTTAGCGGATGTAGTGGCTATTGGAATGGGGGGTTTATATGGAGATGATGCGTTTTTAGGTGAATGCATGGAAGATTGGCTAGTTGATTTGTATTTCCCAAAATACAATATAGTGGAATTCAAGCATTCCCATAACCTCCAAGCTGTCGGAACTAGGCTAGACATTGATTATGATTAACTATATCATATAATTAAGAGTTTGGCTATTGAATTGCAATCACGCGAGATGACAGCGGCTAATTTGATCTGATTGAGAAAAGTGTGGGGGCCTTTGATTCCTGGACCAAAAATGTTATTTAAATGGAAAGAAAATCCTATAATCAGTACTCGATTGGATTCTTATATGTAATTACCACCAGTGATTGTTGTTAAGTTGTAACTAAAAGCTTTGGAATTCAAAGAAAGGAAGTTGTTTCTATCAAAGAAACGAAAACATCGCCAAAAACAAAAGGAAAAAACGGTTGCCAAAGGATAAACAAAGAGAATCATCAACAAAAAAAAAAAAAAAAAAAAAAAAAAAAAAAAAAAAAAAAAAAAAAAAAAAAAATACATCTGATAAGGAAAAAATCAAAAAAAGAAAAATACAACAATACAAATCTACCAATTCACCAATTCAGATAAAGGATTTAGTATTTAATTGGTATGAATAAGTATTTATTGGTATAGACTGGTGTATATCGGTGTATATTATTGTATATTGGTATATACTGAATCGTAAGAATCGAGAAAGTAAGTAGTATACTAGTGACCTATTGTAAATGTAGTGATTGGTGACAATAAACTGGAGAGAATGACCCTCAGATAAGCCAGATGTTATTGTTAGAGCTATGCTACCAGGTGCAACATTATCTGTTGTTTCAAAGTATCGCCTTGATTCACACTTTTTAGCTTTTCACGTATCAACTGTCGAATAGAATACCAAATCCGGGAATAAAATAGCTTTCTGGTGATGGAACTCAAGGGTACCCAAAGGATGTCAAACGAAACCAAAGGAAACGAAGGGAAATCAAAGGATGTCAAAGGAGATCAAAGGAAGAAGCCGAGTCAAAAGTCGAACCAAACCGGCAGGATCTCGGATTCAAATGAAGTAATTAAAGTGCACTTATGTCCGTGGAACACCACAAAAATGGTGTGACAGGTGAAGAATTAGCCCAAATTTTTATATTGAATAGACGGTAGAACTGGAAAGAGAGCAAGAAGTAACAGGAACAACCGTGCCAGCTTATAATGAATAGGGGAATAAGTGTTTGTAAAAGGTTTTTCAGTGGATCATCAAGGGCATCGTTGATTAGATCGGTTGCGGTATTAGGAGGAGGACCATCAGGAGCTGGTGCAGCAAAGGCATTATTTCAAGAGAATCATTTTGACAAGATCAAAGTATTTGAAAAGAGAAGTCAATTTGGAGGTTTATGGAATTATACTGAAGAAACTGATAATTTAACCACTCCTATACCTTGTGAGGATGCTAATTTTGATATAACCCCAGTCTTTAATAAGGAATCAAATAAATATATTTGGCCTGCTCCAGTTTATGATTATTTGGATACTAATGTTCCTAAGGATATCATGACTTATGCAGATTCTTCATTTCCTGATGATTTACCATTATTTCCTCATAGATCTGATGTTTTAAAATATGTTAGTAAATACGCAGAATCAATCAGTCATCTTGTTTCATTTAATACTAAAGTAGTTCATGTTGAATATCAAGATGAGTTGAAGAAATGGCAAGTTATCTCAAGACCTGTCGTTCCAGAGACTAATGGTGGATCAATTGAATCATCCATTAAAGAATTTGTGGATACTATTGAATATTTTGATGCAGTTATATTGGCTATTGGTAATTATGATATTCCTTATATACCAAATAGACCTGGAATGAAGGAATGGTCAATTAATTATCCAAATTCAATAATGCACGTTAAATCATATCGAAATCCAAACCAGTTCAAAAATTCAAAAGGTAATATACTTATAGTAGGTAATTCAGCTTCTGGGGGTGATTTAGCATTTCAATTGACAACTCATTTAAACAGAACTATTTATAAACTGAAAAGATCAGATAATTTATTACCTGCTGGTGCAAATGATTTAATCGTTGATTTACCTGATATTAAAGAATTTGATTTTCAAAATAAACTGATTATTTTCAAGGATGATTCAATTTTATCAAATGTTGATCATATATTATTTGCAACTGGTTATTTAAAATCATTTCCGTTTTTAAAATTAGAATGTTCAAAACCTCCGATTTTAACTAATGGTCATAAAGTACATGGAATATATGAACATCTTCTTTTATACAATTATCCAAACTTAGCAGTGGTTGGTGTTCCAAGATTTGTTTTACCAACTAGAACATCTGAAACTCAAGGTATTTGGATTTCAAAAGTTTGGTCAAATAAAATTAAGTTACCATCTAAGCAAAAAATGATTGATTTAGAAATTGAAAGAGTTAATTTGAAAGGTAATGGGAAACAATTTCATGATTTAATATTCCCAGAAGATGTTGAATATTGCAATCGTTTAAATAATCAAATTTTAGATAGTGTTAAAGATTTACCCCATAAAGGATTATTACCAAAAATTTGGGATAAAGAGCAAACAGCTCTAAAAGCTTCGATTAAAAATATTAAAGAAGCATATATTAAATATAGAGTTCAAACTGGTCGAAATGCTACTAGTTATCAAGAATTAATTGATGCCAAAGTTCTTGATAAGATTCTTATTGATGATAAAGAATTGGCTGACTTTGGTTTTAAATTTTAATAGACTTTTTTCATAGATTTAGAAAATTAATATATATTAATATATACATGATTTAGTGTACAAGAGTGAGGATGAAACCTTTGACTTAACGTTCAAGGTTTATGTTATTACCAAATTTCGAATATAAACTCTTCTTTAGGGTATTCAATTTGTCATCAATTACTTCAATTTGATCATTATATTCACTAATTTTTGAATCTAACTTTTCATTCTCCTTTTCAATTCTACTAATAACTTTATCGGTTTTCATAAAAACGAAAACTTCTCCAATCTTATATTGAACTTTTTCGTCTTCATCCAATAATTCAATCTCCATTGACAAATCTTCAATATATTCTTTTTCAGTTTTATATTTGTTAACCAATTCGGTCAATTCATCTTTTTGAGTTATCAATGATGAAAACTTATTGATTTTTTGTTGATCTTCCCATGACACCTCAGTGGCAGTGTTTTTCTGTCCATCTGGTAGTAATTCCATTCTATATCTGGTTGATTTTGTCTATTATTCAATGGTAAGACTATGTGCTGACTCTATGATTAACTTTACGTGCTCGACAATTTTCTTTTTTTTTTTTTTTTTTTTTCTCGCTGTTTCCCTCCTTTCGATTTTTTTGTAGTGCAAAAGAAATCTACAACTGCAAATTGCAAAAAGAAAATGATACTGAATAAAGACATACTAATTCATTTAATAAATAGTTAAGCAAGAAATGCAGTCATTACTTTCGATGACTTCGAGAATGCAATCTTTGAATCCATAAAGCTTTGATTGACCCCAAGTTTTGTAGTTACCGGACTGATCAGAAGTGATTGAGTTGGCTTGAGTTGGATCTTTTAGAATATCATCACTTTGAATCACCTCTAGATCGTCATCGATAAACTCTGATTCATTTCTATTCAATAGAACTGGTTTCAACTCACTTAAAGAATTAGGGGTACCTGATTCATTTAAGGATTGCAAAAAACTTGGTGGTATTTCACTAAAATACGTAGAGGAGATAATTTTTTCATCAGAATAACATAATTCCCAATTGCATTTATTCCAACGCATAAAATCAAGAGACTCCGTAATACCTCCATTATGAATAACTATTTTTGTTAATATTCCCGTATTATTATTATGATTTGAATTCAAATCATATAAGAAATCCAAACCATGATTAAAATAATTATGAAATTTATAGATTGAGTTATCATTACTACCCAAATTTGAATTATTTGGGAAATGTAAATTTTTTAAGTGATTATGAATTAAAAGTCTTGAATCAAATTTATTAAAGTAATCATCTGGAGGACCTAAAATGGTTAATATTTCTTGTTGAGTAGTTTTACCAATTTCAATAAGATATTTGGAACCAGAATTAAATATAATTTGGATTTTATTATTGGGTAATATACTTAATAATTTAATACCTTTTGATTCAACATTATTAACTTCATTAAAATTAACTAATGGGTTTGATTTTTTCTTTAATAATTTTTGATGAAATTCAGAATAATTATCACCTTTAAAAATTGCTAAGCTAACTGCCGGTATATCACTAGCTTTATTCCAATTTATCAATTTTGATAAAATTGAACTATCATTATTCAAATCTTTCAATTTCATTAGTAAATCATTCAGTTCAATTTTGAAATTAAAAGATATACCTGGATAACTCAAAGTATAAGTACTCTTCAGTATATTTAATCTACCTGGATAGGTTGGGCCAAATGTTTTATTATAAATCTGTTTTAAATTTGGTTTAGTAACCGATTTATCAATCTTATAAATTGGTTTATCAATTGTTGAATTTTGTGCATCATATGATTGATTTATAATAATTTCATTCAATAAGTGCCCATTATAGCTAAATTTGATATGTTCAAAGTTAATAACCTCAATTAATATCAAAGACTGATCTAAATAATTATCAAACATTAAACGAATACCATAATTTGGAATTGTAACTAATATGGGGTTATTCAAATATTCCTTGGAAGAATAACTTATTTTGAGTGGTTGGTTTAATTTAGTATAGTAATTCACAACCTCATACAAGGATTGACCAAGTTTTAAGTTGGCAATACTATCACCCGGTGTAATTGAAGTATTCATGGCTACTCTAAATTACTAGTTGTTATCATCAAGATGTTTTTGTATTCCCCCTTATCAGTTAAATGTTGTTGTTTGATTTGGAATCAAACTCCGTACACCACCATGTGGGGTCGTGTACAAGTCCTATCTTTTACCCCATATAAATACTTACTTGCTTAACTGTATTCATATCTTCTAATGAATTAGTTGGAATTCTTTAAGAATTCAATGTAGATCCAGTAGTTGGTATGGGTTGTAGGCTATGTTAACATTCTGAAATAAAAAAGAGAAAAAATACAAATTGCATAGCATTTCATCGTGTCATAGACACAACTTGCAATCATACCTAGATAAGATCAGCCAAGTATGTTTGGAGAGAGATAGTAGTTAGAAATTAGTTATCCGTGTATAATTGGCAAATATATACCTATAGTATCACACATGGGTACCAGCTACTGCTATGGATTGAAGGGTCAAAGATGAAATAGATAAATGCTGTTTTTAGACTACTGTCAAACTAAAAAATATTTAACTTTTAGCTTCATACAAAGAAAACGGGATATTCGTTTCAAGTCAGAAATTTGAATCAAATCTTTTGTCAAGAACCAAAAGATTGGTTTACTACACTGTAGAATCACTTGCCAGTATAAGATACTCGATGAAAAATTGTTGGAAAACACCCAACAAGATTTCAATACAACAACTTTAGTAAATTTTTCGAAAAGTAATACCAAAGGAAGATAAAGCTGTCAAAGATCTGAAAACAATACTTTAAACCATATTACAATTACAGAATAAAGATCACAATAGCTCGAGGCGTTGATCTCAGTCCCAGTAGGGTATTAAACAGTTGACACAGCTTTATTCAGTATACTCGATTGCACCTGCTTAAACCACTGTTCGTCGATAATAGATTCTCCTGTTCCCATCTGAAAAGGAGGTTCTGATTACGATTCTATAAATATAAAATTTTTCAGGAAGAATTCACAATAAGATTGAAAAGTAAGCAAATCAGCATTAAACTAATCCTTTGGTCATCTTATTGTAATCAATTGGACTTTGAATTCCTTTCTTGAACCTAATTTTAATGAAAAAAAATACAAAAGAAAGATTAACTCAATATTGCATTGTCAATAGAATGATGACAGTTATATTGCACATCGGTAAGTGTACAAACATTTAACATCATCTTAATGCAAAGAGGATGAGTTGATACAATGACAAAAGAGTTCCGTAAAGTAATCTTTTTCCAGCATATGATTCCGAAAAATTGATGATGCATTAAACTTTAGGGTTTGTGAAGGAAAAGCACTGGTCCAAAAGCCTATTAGCACATAAAAAACCCTTTAGCAGTTTTGATGCTCTTAAGCAAGAAGCTAGAAATAGTTAAATAGATATTTTAAAGTTATAATTCTGATGCAGAAACTGTAAAAGTGGAGAATAGAAAATTTGACAATAATTATGAGATCACTATGCAAGCAAGATGAGCAGCACTTATAAATATTTTTGATGCTTGTCCATTTGAATAAACTGAAGTTATCAATGATTTAACCGACTCTACACTTGTTTAAGGTATAGGGTAATATAATGAATGATTTATGATACGAAAAATCATTATTCATTCAACGATGAAGATCACAATCAAGATTCTTTTTTTTTCTTTATTCATTCATTGCATTGTTTTCTTATCAACCCGAGTGTTCAATGAACCCAATAGGATCTTTATTCTTCTATATTGTATCTTCATTTTCGAACATCAGAACTACCACAAATGGATAATAAAGAACAACCTTACGAACCAAAATAATCAATAAGCATACGAAAAATTACATAATATATGTGGAATAAATATAAATGTAAGTTAGCTTAATCACTATTGATGGTTAATGGCCATGTTAGTCAAAATGGGGTCTTTTTGGAGTTATGAGCTATTATTTCAACCTTCACAATTAACAAAGAGACGCGGAATTGATTTAAATTTTAACTTATTTAGTTAATTAACTAAAAGTATCACAAGACTGACACTAAAACACATGGGTCTTGCCTTTTTTTGCTTTTTGTTTGAATGATATCTTGCTTTCTGAATTTTTTTTTTGCAATTATGAAAACTTTTGATGACCATGGGTTGTGAGGTTGAAAACTTACGATTGAAAGTAATCGGTAAATGCAAATTATTGCCAATTATTCGGGAAACTTTAAGAGTATTTTCTGCTGGCTGAAAAAAATGAAGACTCAAAAGAAAAAAACATTGAGATGGTAGAAACTTAGTAAATGCAAAGACAAGCCTTTGGTTTCAGCCAGATCAAGTAATATTTTTAAGGTTTGCCGTTACAAAACTTATTACAGTTACTATGAATAATATGAAATTGTAAAACGTCTATTAGAGCAGAAGAAAAAAATTATTAAAATTACTTATCAAAAGAAATTAGAGAATTGAAAAAAAAAAAAATGTATGGATGAAGAGAGTGGAATGACTCCCGGGGTAATGACAATTTGAACTAACCAAATTTTTTCTTTAATTTAATTGCAAATTTGTTAGTTTTTGTAGGAGAAGGAGGAACATTATCAATGATTTCAACTTTTGGTGAAGATTCAGTTGAAGAAGGAGGAGTTGTTGATTTTTTTCTAAATAATTTTGATTTTGAAGATTTTTCTTCCTTTTTAGTACTAAAGATTGAACTAACATTAGAATATTCTTTTGTTAATTCTGGTAAATCTATACTATCAAAATCTTCTGAATCTTCTTCTCTTTCATCAATTATTTCACCTTTTAGTAATTGAACTGGTTCTTGTAAAATTTTATCATGATAACTTAACATATCATCATTTGATTCTCCACCAAAATTAACTTCTTTAAAATTTATTTTAACTTCTGGTTCACGATCTCTTTCATAATCAATAGAATTCTTTGTATACATTGAAGAAGATGCAGAAATTGAATTCTTTTTATGACGAGAATGTGATTTTCTATGATGTTCTTTATTAAATTTAATTATTTCATTAATATCAGAATTACATTCATAATTAAAAGTTGATTTTTTTGAATTTTCATCAAAATTTGATTCAATTTTATCTAATTCAAGCAGATTTTTATTAATTGAAGTTGAATCAGTTGATTTAGAATCATATGATTTAGTATCATATGATTTAGTATCAGATGATGATTTTAAATCAAATGAATGTGAATGTGATCTTGAGGAATGAGTTGAATGAGCAGTTGAATGACTTCTTGATTTTGAACGATGTGATTTTTTCTCATTCATTTGACGTTTTAATTTTTGTTGGGTTTGGTATGATACCGGTGGTAATAAGTAAAAACTCATATTGTAGTTGAAAAGGCTGATTTCAATATAATAGTATGAAGAAAAATTTTAGAAAAAGCTGGAAAGCTGGCCTTTTACTTAGTATATATATATATATATAATAAGCGGAATTAGTGTGGATTATCGGGATATGCTGCTAAGGCAAGATATATTAAAAAAATATTAAATTAATTAAAAGAAAGTTTTTTATTAAACGGATAAAATAAAATCATTAACCTTTAATTGAAAATCTACAAGAAATGTTCAAGGGTATTTATAAAAAATATATATAAATTGATATTAGTAAAGTGGAATTGATAAGTTAAAAAGGGAAATAAACAAGTTGAGAGTTAAGTGAAAGGACCCGCAATACTTAAGGTTCAAGGATCACTACATATACTCAGATTACGAATTCTATTGTTACTCCCTGAAAACAAAGATATAAAACAAGGAATGTAGGCAAGGGAACAAAAACAGAAAGTTCAAGTAAAAGAGAAGTTTTGATCACAATAATTACAAATGAATATAACAAAAGACAAAAAAGACAAACAATTTTTTACAAAAACAAAAGGAATTATCATAAATGCTTTTATTAGATTAAGTAAAATTGCAGTAGACCAAGCAACCAGTTTGAACTGCAAATCTTTCTAAACAAGAAAGGGAAACTAGAAAAGAAAAAAAAAAAAAAAAAGAAAGCGTTCAAGGGGTTGATTGTTCTTTATTCAATTGAAAAGGGTTTGTTTCTAATAAAAGGTGTATAAATATTATTGTTTTATTCAACAATGTGAAGCAAACATCCCTTTACTAGGTTAATTTTTCTTTACCAAACATAAAATCATAAAGCTTCAATCGTGAATTGTCAAATCAGAAACTTACTGGATAAACTTATGGGTACATGGGCTAATTCAGTCAAGTCAAACACGCATATAATGACCATGTACGATGTCCCCGTGCAATGTCCCCGTACAAAGTCCCCGTACGAGATGCCCATACAAACCAAAAATAAAAAAAATAAATCAAAACAGAAAAATAGAAAAAGGGCGCAAAATGCGACTCGAAAAAAAAAAAACCTCCATAAAGGGAAATATTTGTGGTTTGGCGCAATTGGCAACAATGGGAAGATGAATGTATTCAGCTTATGATTACTAAAGAAAGATTCTAATCAAGTTATTATTTCTGCAATTGATCGTCATTACTTGTCAACAAGATCTAGTTGCATTAATAGGTGTGAATAGTGAGTGCATTACAGAGGAAAGTGCATTACAGTGGAAAGTGCATTACAGTAAATGAAAAATTTCATCAAAAATTTCAGTTGGTGGGACATCTTATTGTATTATTGAATTACCATTCCAACTAGATTATTAGTCGATGCCTCGAAGAACTGACGAATAAAGGTTTACAAGGATTTCTAAGTTGTTCTTTTATATTGTAGGAACGGTATTCATTATTTTCGTTGTATTCGGCTAAGATTTCGGTTATACTAACAATTTGAAGAATGTAAACTCAAAAGTAAAACTAGAAAAAGGGTATAGATCAAGATTTGGATCTCGAATCAAGATTGAATCCAGGAATTCTACGAACCCTTTGCCTAATTGCGCTTTCCCTTTGGGTTAGATTGATTTTAGTCAATTTTTTTCTTTGAGTTAGTTTCATGTAGTTTGACTTAATATAAATCGTGTAATCGTGTACCTTCTGCCAGTAAGAAAAAAAAAAAGACATTTTTCATAAAACAAAGAATTGATTTAGTGATACTTGATTCAAAGTATTATGAATAGTTTATAATGAATCCTTTATTATGAATACTTTATTATGAGTACTTTATTATTAGTACTTCATTATAAATTCATCGCATTAATTATCAGTGCATATTTTAATGCATTTTGTATAATGTAACTTGTTCTATATACGTTTTATATCTAATACGTGAAATGTAAAAATTTATACATCTAGATGTGTGACATATTCCAGATATTTGATTCAATTAATGATTTCTACATGTTTTGGTTTGATATTTTGAAAATTAATTAAAAAATCTTTTTTTATATTTATTAAAAATACATACATTTACATTAATGTTTACTTGATTGATCACTATTTTCATCAGGACTTAACTCATCATTTCCATTTTTGGTAGTACCAGGGATAATTTCTGGTTCATTAGCAGTTTGTTTCTCTTGTTCCTTTTTTGAAGTTTGAGCCTTTAATTTTGCAATATTAGCATCGGTTGATCTAATTGGTTCAATTACATAAGGATTATGATCATTATCAGCAGAATCATCATAATAAGCCAATTCACCCATTTGAGCTTGATCGGTACCAATTAATTCTTCATCTTCGTGTAATCTAAGACGTAAGAAAGGAATTTTATCTAAAATGAATAAAATAATTGAAGTAACACAAAATCCCCATAATAAAACAGAACAAACTGCAGCCAATTGATAACCCAATTGAACATAATTATGATTCATCCAACCACCATCAATAGTTACTGAAGGATCAGCAGCAACTGAACCATCCAAAGCAGCAACATAATCGGTAGCAAATAAACCAGTTAAAATACTACCAACAGCTCCACCAACACCATGAAGAGCAAAAACATCCAAACCATCATCAATTCGAAGAATTTCTTTTAAATCAACGGCAAAATTACAAGCAAAAGCTGGAACAACACCAAAAATCATAGAGGTATAAACGTTAACGTAACCAGCAGCTGGAGTAATACCAACCAAACCAGCAACAATACCACAACATAAACCAGCCATTGACCATTTACCACCAGTTCTAAAATAATCAATAAACATCCAAGTTAAACCACCAGTGGAAGCAGCAATATTGGTATTAACACAAGCATACCAAGAACGAATAGAGGCATTACCAGTAGAACCACCATTAAAACCAAACCAACCAAACCAAAGGAAAACAGTACCCAAGGCCAAAGTAGTAAAAGAATGAGGTCTATATTTAGGAACTTTACCAGTAGCAATTGGATCATGACGTTTACCTAATAAGAGAGAATAAGAAAGAGCAGAAATACCAGAATTCATATGAACTGGACCACCACCAGCAAAATCCAAAGCCCCTAAAGTAGCCAACCAACCATGACTATTCCAAGTCCAAAATGCAACTGGACAATAAACAACCGTAAGCCAAATGAAAAGGAAAACCATCATTGGACCTAATCTTGCTCTTTCACAACCAGCACCAACCATTAAAATAGCAGTAACTGCTGCAAACATACCTTGATAAAGACAAAATAAAATATCTGGTACACTAGTAACAATTGAAGGAGCACCCATTACATTAATTAAAGCAAAATTATGTAAATCACCCAAAAAAACTGATTTAGTTTCATGAGAAAAACATAATGAATAACCCCAAAAAAACCATTGAAATCCAGTAAGACAAGCAGCCATCATTGATGCAAAAAATAATGAAAGTGCATGCTTCTTTCTTGCCATACCTGAATAAAGTAAACCAACACCAGGAATCATTAACCAAACAAGTGCAGCAGAAATTCCAATCCAGGTCATATCTGCTCTATCAAATTGTTTATTTAAATCAACCTTCATTATATTACCTCCGGTCCCGGAGTCAGTATATCCACTTGCCATTTTTGAATCTACTATTACTATTTAATCAGTTGAATATAAAAGTTTAGTAGAAAAGAAAAGATAATCAAAAAGATAATCAAAAAAGATAATTAACAAGATTATAAAAAACTTTTCAAGCAAATCAAATTACAAAAACAATCAAAACAATCAAATAAGCGAATATTAAAAGGAATTCTCTCTGATATTTAAATTAATGGGAAACCCCCAAAACAAATAAACTTCTACTTAATAAATCTATAGATAAGCCCATAGATTTTGTTCGCCGTAAAAAAAAAGAAATCCATTTCAGTCAAAAACAATTAACAAACACGAGGTTTCCTAATTAAGTCAAATTGGCTTTACTACTATAACTATTCTTGTCAATTGATCTAATTGATTTAATTGGTTGTATCGTCTTTATCTACATTTTCTTCTTACTCTTCTTATTCTTGATCTTCTTGTTGTCTTCTTGTTCTGTTCTTTTCTTTTCTTATTCTTCTTCTCTTCCCTTCTGATTTGCTCACTTTCGCAGTACATCTCTTCTGATTTGCTCACTTTCGCAGTACACAAGTGGGCTAGTCTTACTGTTTTTGACTCATTATGGCTTAAATTGTTTTAATTGTTTTTGTTTCAATTTCAACTGATAAGAGATTTTTTTTTGGGTGAGTTTGTGCACGACCCTCAAACTTTTAGGTGAAGGCTCGTATATTTTATTTTATTTGGCACTTTTTCTCTTTTTTTTTTTTTCGTTTTGTTAGCACTTTTTTTTGTTTTGTTAGTACTTCTTGTTTTGTTAGCAGAACTTTCAATTGATAACAAATTGCTAATACATGCAATTGGGCAATTTGATTGGCCAGTATAATTTTTTTTTTTTTCTTTTCTTTTTGTTATGACTCGCCGGTTTAGGACTTTTCCCGTATATAGAATAGATATTATGAAGGATTGTTAATATAGTATAGGTCAATATGACTCAACGGCGTAAACGATTATAATATGATTATATTATTTTTGTGTTGGTGTTTGTTGATTGTTTTTATTATTTGTGATCATCGGCCAAATTTTTTGTTTGTTTGCAGTTGCAAAATTACATATTGAAGTATTTGATATAGTAATTTTGATGATCATTACGATATCAAATATCTTTTCATATGATTATTAAGAAATTGATTAGTTGGCCTTGAGGGGTACTATGTCTAACGAGTATAAGAATTTTTTTTCATCTTTCAATGCAGTATGATCTTAGCATTGCGTTGCACCAAATGATTGGTTGATGATTGATAATTGATAATTGAGTAATTGCTTTATTCAATTATCAATATCATCTCTGATAAAGTATTTTATTTCTTGTATTTTATGTTCTTTGTGTTATATGTATTGACCGATATATATACGAGCTGGATAATATATAGCTTGAAGAAAATGGGAAGAAATATTTGAGAGCTTAGTCTCTTTTTATATTGTAGGAATATAACTGTAATAGCTATAGAACTGACCGGTCCAATAAGGCCAAAGATTTACTTAATATATTAACCACAAGACCAGCAACTGCGCGAAACACAAAGGGATAAACAGCAGAGAGAAACTTGTCTGGATTAACTCGAGGACGGTTATCATGACGTGAAGCTGCACTTCTTGGGTTCATAGTGGTGCTTGGAGTTCTTCTTTTTTTTTTCTAGTTCTAGTAGAGCGAGAAGAGGAAGATGAAGTCGAATCTGATGAGTGGTTTGTCGTGGGTCCCATGTAATATTTAAAAGATGATGTCTTTGCTGTAATGTGTTGATAGATATATACGAGCTGAATGAGATAAGAATAGCTTGAAGAAATTAGGAAGTGTGACAGAGAGCTTAGTCTCTTTTTATGTTAATCATTGAGTTAAAACAAATATAAGATTCATAGTTAAAGAGTAATATAGATATAATTGTAGGAACAAATATAACCGTAATAGATCCGCGGGACTCATTACTTATCTCTAGAATAACCAAAAGCAATAAGAATAAGAAATTATTTAAATAGTGAAAGAAGAGAATATTGGATTCACCCTGTTCATTATCTTCTATCAGAAGATCCCAACATCGTACAATGATTCTATTACAGTTAAATTCAAAGTCAGACCCGAAAGTCAAGTAATAGGTGGGACCATATCCGCATTACCTATACGGTCGTTGCTACAAGAATTTTTATCTTTGTACCAACTTGAATACCTAATTGGTTGCAAACTTAATTACAGAATGTATTATAAGAGTAGTTAGCTTGTTTATTGAACAAAAGACCCATCCATCTCTCTTGGTTATGTACGGGGTTTTTGTGTGGGTTTTTTGATCTCCCGCACTACCGCTCCAATTGAAAGAAACGAAAAACAAAATTCGAGCAAACCCAAGTCAGCGGCTACAACGGTTTAATATCCCATAACCAACTTAATCATCAATTGAATAATTCAAATAAAGATGACTGATTCAGATTCCCAATCAATATTTGGGACTTCTATTCTTACTTCATCATCACCACAACTGGCAGCTACAATTCTACCAACCAGTCTTGAATCAACTTCAAAATTGGTTGATAAAAATTTCTTACCATGGTTTACCGCTTATTCAAATCATTTACAAAAAACAAATCAATCATTAAATCAATTATTATCAGTTGGATCTCAATTCTTTAATAATATACCTAACGTTGGAGAATATGGTAATTTACCAAAATTATGGAATTGTTTACTAAATTCAATTCAATTAGATATTCATACTAATGAACTTTTATATAAACAAATTAAATTAGAATCAATTGGTCCTTTAAAAGATTTATCATCTCAAAATAATATTAAATTTTCTGAATTATTAATTAATTCTCAAGAGTTAATTGAAATTTCTCAATCTCTTCATTCAAATAATCAAGCTGAATATCAATGGAATGTTAAAGCTCCTCAAATTTTTGAAAATTTTGAAAATTTTAAAAATTTTGAAAAACAACTTTATTTTAATGTTATTTTAAATTTTTTCCAATCAAATAATTCAAATCTTTCAAAAAATTTATCAAATAATGAAAATTCATCTAATTATTTATTATCAAATTTTAAAATTGATAAAGAAATGTCTAATTATTTGGATTATCTTTTAAAAGATTATTTACCAAATTCAAAACCTTTGGATGATTCATCTAATTCAATTAAAAATAAATCAGTTCCTCCTCCTCCTCTGCCTTATGCTTCCTCCTCTTTCCCAAATGATGTTCATCTGTTAAATTCTCTGACTAGTACTCCAAGTAATGCTCCTTCTAATCAAACTTCAAAAGCTGCTAAACGTCAATCTAAAATTAAATCAAAAGTTGGTTCAATCTTTGGTCGTAAAAATAAAAAATCAGTTGGTTCTCCTGCTGCTGCCGGTCCTGCTGCAACTTCTAGCTTATCAAATGATGCAATTCCTGAACTGGAACTGTCAACTTCTTCCTTGAATCGTCGTTCAACTTCTCATTCCGCTTTACCAAATAAATCTCAAGAATCTTTGGGTAATCAATTAAATAGAAGTTCAACAACTTTACTGAAAAATGGTTCAATTAAAAGACAATCTTCAGATTTATACCATCATGGTACTTCGTCTCTTGCTCAACAAAGAACTCCTCAACATTCTCAACCTCCTCAATTTGCTAAATCTCATCCTCAACATCCTCAGCAATTCCCTCAACAAAATCCTCAACAACATCCTCAACAAGTGGAAAAAAGTCAAACTCTTCAATCAATTAACTCCACTCCTTTGTCCCCAGTATCTCCTAATTCTCCTTATGTAGGAAAATCATTTGATCCAAGACATCAACAACAACAGCAACCTCCTATCGATCATCAAGTTGCATCCCAATCATCTCCACCAGATTATCAAAAGCAACAACCTCGTACTCCAATCCCTCAAGCTGATACTATTAAACAATCTTCAGCTCCTCAAGATTCTCCAAATGTTGTTAAATATGGTCATGAAGATGAAAGCTCCTCTGATGATGACGTTCCAATCGATAGTAAAGGTAATCGCTTGTCAATGTTACAAAAACATGAATTGGACTATAATCATGCAGTAAATGATGGTACCCTTTCTCCAATTGCACCTCCTCCTACAAACCCAAATGCTCAAAATTCTCAACATTCTCAAATTGCTCCAAGTCATGATGATTTCTTGGGTGGTCATGCAAGATCAAGACAAAGTAGTGATGGTATTTATAGCTTTGAAGCTGGTGATGATACTAAACCAATCTCAGCTACTCCTAAACAAGAGCAACGTCCTTTCGTTGGCTATAGTGGAACTTCTAATACTACTGATGAGGATCGCTTACCAGCCCCTGATGTTCTTGATAATGAAGAAGAATCTCCTCTCCATTATGATTACCATAATAGAGGTGATGTTGAAGCTTCTTCAATAAAAAATAATGACAATCATAGTGGATTCTCTGGATTAGGTATTGGTGCAACCGCTGGTGCTGCTGTTGGTGCTGTTGCTGGTGCTGTTGGACTCGGATC
This sequence comes from Hyphopichia khmerensis, assembly GCA_030569195.1. Classification (NCBI taxonomy): domain Eukaryota; kingdom Fungi; phylum Ascomycota; class Pichiomycetes; order Serinales; family Debaryomycetaceae; genus Hyphopichia; species Hyphopichia khmerensis. Next base: position 13,201 of record JAJMKE010000043.1, on the reverse strand, counting down.
CAATGCTCCTTCAACTGACACTGCTAAATCACATTCCCAAGCTCCTCCTCCTCCTCCTCCATCTAGGAAAGTTGCCCATCACACCACATCTAATTCCTCCGTACCAGTAGCTACATCAAAACAATCTAGTGCCGCACCAGCAAAGACTAGAGGCGATGTTAATCTGCAAATATTCCATAATTTGCCAAATGCTCGTGAATCATTTGTTCAACCACAAATGCAAATTCCTGGTGCTTTTCCTTCAAGCTCTGGTGTCCCACCTTCTCCAGCACCAGCTCAAACTTTAATAAGTCAAAGTACTGGTAACTCATTATTAAAGCAAACCGATTTATTCAAGCATAATTTTGAAGACGAAAGGGAGGGCTTAAATACTTCAATTGCTGAAATAATTAACGTTACCTTTAAGAATGATCAAGTAACTAAATCTCAAATTATTGGGGAAGTGGCTTTCAATTATAATAATGCATCTCAATTAGGGAATTTGCCTGATATTAAAATTAATGTTAAAAATAAGTTGGACAAATTTGTGGTCAATGATCAATTTTTGAAACAAGTCGGTCAACAAGAATTTGTTTTGGATCCTTCCTCAATTTTATCAAAAACATTAGGTGGTTTGAAATACTTGGTGCAATTAAATCAATCTCAAATACCTTTGTTAGTAAGACAAATTTGGAAATTTGAGAGCCATCAAGCCAGTCTTATACTTATTTTAAAATTAAATCCAAAATATGCTTCGAAGATTAGTATCAATAATTTAGTCATTTCGGCTGCTTTGAATAACTTAATTGAAACAACTTCAGCATCTTCCAAACCAGAAGGGTCGTTCAACAAAGATAAGAATCGTATAACTTGGAGATATCCAAAGCCTTTGGTCCTCTTCAATTCTGGTCCTGAAAGTAAGGGTGATGATGATGGCAATCAAGAAAAGATTATTGCAAGAATAATGACCAAGGGCCTTGCCTCTGAACATGAGTCAGGAATCCAAGTTAAATTCAGTCTCAGTGAACCTCCTGTCAAGGCCGCTGAAATTGTTGATGCCAATGATGTCCAAATTCCTAGCGTTCATAATTTGATTAGTGGAAACTACAGTTCCCACAGTTAATCTTTCTTCCTTTTAACTTTCTTCCGTTTGTTTTATTCTTATCTCTTTTCGTTTTATCATGTTATCTTTTGTCACAACTTGTTTTTATTCTTCTCCGTCCATTTGTTTTATTAAAAAATACGTTCCTTTAAGTTTTTTACATTTTTGTTAGTGAATTGGAAAAAAAATATTTTCAAAATAAAAAAGATTAGTTTTATACGTTCATATCATTATGCTATTCCTTAGAATTTTAATTCTATATTTCAATAATTCAGATAATAATTACCTGTAAATTGCAAAGCTTAGTCTGGCTCGTAACACCTTACGGAATTGTTCGAAGAAAAAAAAAAGAAAGTACGATTACAGCGAAGTATCTGTCTTAGTTGGAACTGTCTTATTCAACATACTATGTATAATTTAAACACTATCTAAAGCAATTTGGAGTGTTTGATATCATGTCTCATTCTGTAAATGAAAAGGGTCAATATCATTATAACGGCGAAGATTACTATCAAGAGCCCTTTTATCATGGTACTGCCTTGAAATTCCGGTTTTGGAACGTCGAATGGTTGTTGGTCTTGATATTGATGCGCTATCTCTTTATGATTTGCCATTAGCAAATCAACTTTTTTACCAACCTCTTCCATACTGAATTGATGTTCTCTAACTTCTCCAATCACCTTTTCATTTAATTTGGAGACTGCATTCAACATTTGAGAATATTGTTGAGTAATTGTGGATTCGAAATCGATGTAATTTTTTTGCAAATCAGTCAAAATTTGTGCTTGTTGACTCTGGACATCTTTGACATCTTTAATGTATGACTCTAAAACTTTGATGTCATAAGGTTGTGATGATGAGCCACCACCAACTTCGAAGTTATTGATCGCTTGCTCCACTTTCGAAAGCTTTTGATGAATTTGGCTTAATGCATCATTAGATGAAAAATCATTGTTCTGTTGCTTGATGACCTCTTCTTGTTGTTTCCTTGATTTTTCCATTAATGATTCTCTTATATATGAAGGTGGGACAAAATCGTCAGATTTGTCTTTTACAACTACTGTCTCCAAGTCAACTTTCAATTGACCTCCGCTAATTAATCCATGGTCATCAATAGCATCGCTAGTTAAGTGAGACCATACCTTAATTCCAAAAAGTTCGAAAAATTCTGAAGTATCCCCAACATTGGCAGAAACACCGAACTTGAAGTCATCAATATCATCTGGTAAGATAATGGAATCAGTCTTGAAGCAAAGATTATTATCAATTTGAACTTTAAACCAATTTTTTTGTTTGGAATAGGAAACTCTTATACTATATGGAATATCTGATTGTAAATAGTTGAATCCACAATTTCCAATGGAGCTTGATAAAGAATTTTGTAATACTTTTGTTCCATCATTGGCAAAAATTTTCAATCCAGCTTCATCTTTGTTATTGATCAAGAATTGAAACCCGTCATATTCCGAAGGTCCACCATAATTATTGACATTACGATCATCTATTGGGCCAGTGTTGGAAGGATTGATGAGCCAAAAGGATAAACCATTTGACTGGTCATGATGGATGTTAGGGTCTCCATTTTTTGGAGTTAGTCTGAAGGTTGTTTCAATTGTCCATTCATCTCTAGTATTGGCTAATTGTGGAGTTGACCAAATGGACCCTGGACCATTTTCAAATAATAATCTACCTGTATCGAGTCTTATTCCATTTGAAACTTCCCAGTTGAGCTTGACTTCATTGATATCCCCAAGCTCGAACAAATTAGGTAACGACATATGGCCAGGAGTATCAGCAGCAGATGCTTGATTGTCCTTCTTATGATCTATAATTGAAGCTTTAACATTCTGTGCTATAAGAACAAGCGAAAGGGAATGAAATGCATTTCGGAAAAGCATTTTCTTGAATATTTATTTTAAGTGTCGTATATAATCAATGTCTATCGGGAATGAAATTTCAGTATAGTGTTGGATTCTATGGTTGAAAATTTTTGTATGTCTATCTGGCTTTTTTCTCGATCTATGTTTTTTTTTCGCTTCTTCTTTTTTTTTTTTTTTTTTTGAAAGGGTATCACTATACAGGAAACCTCTTTCAAAACTTTTGATATATTGAACTATAGTTTTAAATCTAAGTATTATTGTATATTAATAGAAATACATATATCATTGACTCGTGAAATTAATTTTTTCTATTTCTCATGACGTTTCGCCTTGTTTTCCATACATCACCAACCTTGCTTCTATTATCGAAGCTAACGTAGGGCAATTTAGGTATACCCTCCTTTTCTGAAAGCTTTAGGATATCTGGAGTTACCATTTCAGAGATGGGTAAGGTTCCCTCACCTTTCACTAAAATGAGCTTATAATCGTTTGTAATGTATTGCTGAATCTGGCTAGGTATATCGTTCGAAAAAGGAAAGTACATGTTCAAATAATGATCAGTAGTGTTAATACTGTGTATCATTGACAAACCCATATAGCGTATTTCGGAAGATTTGTAGTCAATTCCAAAAGCAAAATCCAGGGAATTAAGATACAACGGCATATCCATGTTTTTAGGATTATTGGTCATTTTAGCTTTGAACTTTTCGAAAAAGGAGTTTTTAATAACATAAATTCCGACAATTGATGCTTCGAGCATCAAAATTAAGTCATCAATATTAAAATTAACACCAACGTCTTGGTTCAAAATTGTTACTGCACTAACCCCGACGAATTCATTAGCATTCAAGGTTGAATATGATAGCTTAAGGGGGGATTTTTGTAAAAACCAATGATCAAAGTCGAAGTTGAGAGAGCCTGAACGATGGAAGTAGGCTAATTTATTGAAGGTTCTTAGTTGCGACGGAGTATATTTCGATACTTTGTAAATTCCCCGTAATGTGCTAGCCTCTTGGTATACCAATTCATCCAATGTTGATGAATCATCATTGTCTTGGAGTGAATTTGATAAGAAAAAAATATGATCTGGATTAGTTAAAGATGTAATTTCTTTCAACAATTCTTTACCAAACCCTTTCACCCACCCAGGAGTATTAATCACGAGATGGTTTCCAGAACTTCTGTAGTTGTCTTCGTAGTGCTGCAAGAGACTTCGTATGATGGACATATACTGGTGGGGCAGCTCTTGAGGATTGTTGAAGCCATAGTAATGGGAATAATGGTCTTCCGGGTTTGAATTTAAACATTGGGGGAGATTCAAGCCAAAAATTGGAGCCTTGTGGTTGGATATCGATAAAGTATATGGATTTGAGAACTCAGATTGACCCGGATCAAGATCGAGATATGAAATCCTTTTGCTGTCTTCGCCTTTTTTCTTTCTTTTATTTGACGACTGAATTAAAGCATTTAATAATGTTTTGGATAATGTCGATTTTCCACTATTCTTTGTACCGATTATCATGAAAACCTTTGGTTCCTTTTCCTTTGAACACTCGGAAACGCATTTTGAAATTGAAGATCTCCATTCAGGATTTATGTTCAATCCACTTAATGTTTCATTATTTTTGAAAACTAATTCGAATGAATGAACCTTAAACTTTGCGGAGTATTTATCAAAATCAGAACTTGAATAACTATCAGGCTCCAGACTCTTGTTGTAGAAAAAAGTTTTGAAAGAAGGATGGAAATAACTAAGCTTTTCTAAACCGGTGTATAAATTACTCATTTTTACAACAGACTCATATTCAATATTAAAAGCTGGACAAGGCACTATTGGTCTATTACTCTTATTTGAATAGGTTGTACTTGATATTATTGGAAGTGATTGAATTGGCGAGGCTATGATTTTATGACTTGAATTCGAGGAACTGAAGGAGACATAGTGCAAATCATTGATAAGCACCGCTCCATATTCAACTGATAAGATACATTGACCATTTATAATGAGACTCTCGCCTTTTTGTAAAGCCACTATCACATGGTCGTCTCCAAAGATTATATTTCGATTATTGGGGCTAAAGTTTGACAGAGTATAAAAATTAGATAACTCAGGTTGTATTTTCAGAACTACTTCTTCACTTATATCTTCGACATCTTCTTGGAGCCCTGGTGTTATTGGAACGTTGGTTCCTTCTAAAGGGGATGCAGAAGAGTCTCTTAAAGCCCTTATAGCTGCAAAGGCGCTCATGAAGCAGTTCTTTATCAATTCTCTATCATGCTTAATACTTCATTGATGCCTCAATACATTTAAACAAAAAAAAAAAAACTCTGGGGATTGTATGTAGGATCGATTATGTAAGCTAGCGGCCAGTATATCTCAATGTAAGCTACAACTAATTAGCAGTAAGGTATAATTCGGTTCGTACTCTCTTACTATATAATTACACTACGGTTCTACTTCGTTGGTGTCTTACTATTATCGTATAGCTATTTGTTTAGGAATTCACAATCAAAAATGAACACCACTAAAAAATCAAAAAGAAATATTACCGGATCATTGAATTCAAATGTTTATCATCAAATCAAATGTATTAACTAATGAGCTTTGAAATCGAACTTTTCAACTAATTGCCAATAGCTTACTGCAGATGCTTTTCTTAAGCGCTTACCAAACACAATTATTGCGAATGATGCGGCCCAAATGGCCATACCAATGCAGCCTATACCTATGTATAAGTTTTGTATTCCCACTGCTTCTAGCCAAGGAGTAACGGCATAACTAAAGCCAAAACCCATAGAGTTTCTAACCAAAATCATGGTGACGAGACCATCACCCGAAATTTCTTTATAGCAATCAATGATATAGTTAATGGCAATTGCGCTTCCAATTGGAAAAGTTGAACATAGCAAAGCAGCACCGAATGCAAGACCCACCCAGTGAATCCCCTTTTCAGCACCAATACCAAACAAGAAGCAACCAAATGGATGAATCAACATTGGAATAATTGATAAGTACAATCTTGTTTCCGGTTCTCTCATTCCCTTCCCTTTACGGGCTTGCAAAATGGTAAATTTATCAACAATACTACCAGAGAACCAACTTCCAATTGTCACACCAATAAATGGAGATGCGAAAAAGACCCCAACCATATTGGCAGAGAAGTTATACGGGCTACCAGAGAGAACCGATGACATTGTTGCAGTAAGCACATTAAACCATGAAAGAACTGCACCTACGGTAAAACCTGCAAATACAATACAAGGATATCTTAGGAGGTAAAATGGCATCCACATAGATTGGAAAAATATATTCTTCTGTCTTGGGTCCCTTGCACCCCAAACTTTGAGTCTTTGCTTGAATGGTTTTTCTCTGGTGGAGATTAATGGGGATTCTGTACTTTGAATTTTTTCAATTTTTACATTAGTTGTACTTTTCTTGGTATCAGGGATTGATTCATGAGTTTTGATTTGTTCCAATGGGTCTTTTTCTAGTATAGGTTCACGATAAAACATTGTTTCATCTAAGAAAAAGAATAAAATTACCAAGCACACTGCTGTTATTATTGCAGCAATAAATTGAATCCACTTCCAACCCAAAGAATCGGATATGAATCCAGCCGCAAGACCACTAGCAAAAGGAATGTTGAATAATATGAAGCAGTACCAAGCAACCCAAGCACCTCTTTCATGTAGAAAGAAGATATCTGCAATACAAACTTCAATAAGAGTTTCCACGGGACCATAAAAGAACCCACAAAGAAATCTATTAACGTACCATTCACCTGAACTTTTGACAAAGCTGGTCCAAATGGAACAGAGCATACAAGCAAATAAACTGAACAATATCACTGGTCTTCTTCCATATGTTAACCCAAGAGGTTGCCAAAGTAAGTTTGACCATCCAAAAAAGAGGTATTGAACTCCAACTCCTGAATTTAAAACACTAAGAGGGATACCGGTATCGCTTTCAATTACAACTAAGACAGCAGATAGAGCAGTTGTTAGAATATCCGCTGCAAACACTACCAATAATAAGCATACGGCCACACGGTATTTTCTTGCTTTCTTCCAATTAAGTGGATCTTCGGGGTCCAGTGTTGGTTGAGGAACAAGAACTATATCATCGCCTTCTTCATGAGCAACATCTAAATTACCCTCAATATCAATCAAATGAATTGTTCCGGGTATTTTTGTCTCAGTTTCAACTTCTAAAGACATAATAAATAAAGTTATGTATAGCTTATGATAATATTTGTAAGAGAAATATATGAAGATATGAAATTTCAGAAAAGTTGGAGCATACCTTCAATTTAACTAATCCGGTTAAACGATATATTATATGATAAGATTAACTTGATAACAAATTTCAATTCTTTGTCTCCACGTAAAATTCACTTAGTTGTTACACGCAAAAGAATAAGTGGGCACAACGGATACCCTTATCATTTACAATGCACTTGTCTTGCTAAGCCGTTCCCTATTAAATTCACTTATCATTTGTAGAAAATGGAGATTGGCACCTGGTTCAAAAGCTACATTTCAGTTAGCGGGATCTTGTATTGCATTTGTTTGATACTGCTACATTTTCTTGATTCATTATAAATACACCATTACCCCCACATTAAAGAATGAAGCTTAGAAGAACAATGCTTTCTTTGCAAGCAATATGTTATCTACAGCTGATCATATATTGTTAACTCTCTCCTTAGCGGTAAAATTGATGAGAGATAACGATTATTTTGCGTTTTCCCTTAAAAAAAAAAAAAAAACGCGAAAAAGATAGCTTCATTTTGGATTTTTATCCGATTCATACTAGAGGTTTTAACACCGTGAGGGCAGGTGAAACAATTAAAGGAATTTCAAGATGTTGGAATTCCGTGGATACAAATATTACTGGATCAAAGGAAAAATGTGACTTGACGGTTTTGCAACAAGACGCACCAAAAGCATCTTACCAATATGCATTAGAAGGTTCCATACTCTAGTTGTAGACTGACCCTTAACTTCATATTCAACCTAATTCAAGCGATTGCACGTACAGCTTTCTACTACAATTAGCCCAACCACTAACAACTTCTTCAAAGTTCTTTCAAAGTACTAGTGGCCTTTCGAAGTATTTTCTATTTCAGATTACCGATTCGTATTGCAACACCTTCAGTTGTATGCAGGATATTTTCATATTAAAGTAATTGAGAACCAAGTCTAACTTGAACTAAAGTTGCAAATATGTTCAGTAGGCTAATTATGTGACAATTGTAATGATGTAAGTATAAACCAATTGTTTCAAGAAGTTGGGAATCGTTGTAGAAGAGAATAAACAAGTGTAAAGAAAAATTAAATTTTTAGAAATTTTGAAGAATTTGATCCGGAATCTAGACAAAAACTTACAAATGATTAAATCAGATTGAAGTGGAATAATGTAAAGTACGATTTTCTGTATTTTTTTTATCAAAAAATATAATTTAGCTTGTTCATCAATTCTTCGACATGATAACATACTTTCTATGAAAGTGAATGAAGGCTACTTATCCAATTCACCTTGATATCTCAATCCTTAAAGTGTAATAGCTTTGCTCTTAACCAAGGCCCAAGGTTGAATGCAGTACAGTAACCGGTAGGCTATCACTCCTTTGGCTTTGCTGTTGCAAAAGCCAATTGTTTTGAAGCTTCACATCAAAAAAAAAAAAAAAAAAAAAAATATTTCCCGAGATCCCCCCCATATTGCCCCTCCTCTCCCCCAAAAAAAAGAAACCAAAAAAACCTCGAGGACATTGTACAACGTCTTCTACGACTATAAATAGGGTCAAGATTTCTAAATTCTGACTTGAATATCTGGGAAGCATCAAGCGCCAATAACTACAATGTCTCTTTTAATACCTACTGAAAGAGACTACGATGATGCAAGAGAGGGCCGTGAAATGATACCTCTTTATCTTGAGGAACTTGCCAAATTGAATAAAAGAGATCCACTGACTCAGGAACTCAAATATCCTTGGAAGTTTGAGTTTGTTCCAGGATTTTTTAGGCAATCTGATCCAAATACTGACGATTTGAACTTTAATTACCTTGAATGTGACTTTGGTATTATAAAATCATGGCCAGAAATAAATGAAGAATTAAACAGGTTAAACATTAATGCTAAAGATAATGAATGCTATAAACTATTGTTTTTGGCACGTCATGGTCAAGGGTATCATAATTTAGTTATTAGTAAATATGGTTATGAAGAATGGAGAAGAAAATGGCATGAATTGGAGCGAGATGGAGATATAGTATATAGTCCAGATCCTCTATTAACCGAAATAGGGGTTAATCAGGCAAAAGAAAATAATCAAGCGTGGAAAAGTCAATTATTGAAAGGTGCCCCAATCCCATCAAGGTTTATTGTATCTCCTTTGCAAAGATCATGTAATACATTGTTAGTTACGTGGAATGATATATTCCCCGAAAATACTAAACCGGTTATTGTTGAAAATGTTAGAGAAATGCTCGGTTTCCACTTATGCAATAAAAGGTCCACCAAATCCACCATTTTGGAACGTTTTGGTAAATATGGGTTTATAACTGAACCTGGTTTTAAAGAAGAAGACTCCTTATATATCCATGAAGTAGAAGAAACTGCAGCTGAACACTGCTTACGGACTAACGAATTCATGCAAGAACTCTTTGATGAGCAATGGAATACATCTACCAACAAAACTGACGCAACAGAAGATCAAGTTATATCAATAACCTCTCATGGGGGAACTATTAAAACTTTTTTAGCTGTAGTTGGACATGGTGCTTACACTATTCCTACTGGTGGTATGATCCCAGTAGTTGTCAAAGGGACTCGTCAAACTTGATTTTTTTAATTTTTATAGAGGTTCTCGAGTTTATGATGCAAGCTATAGTAGAATGTTATCAGTTAAAACCTTGAATAGACCAAAGTTTAGAATGTAATTATATAGCTTCGGTATCATATGATTGTAGTTGCTTCTCTTTGTATGGATATTGCACCGAAATGTGCTCAGGACTGTTCAAGTCAATAATATTTTCAATTATTTTCACTTTTCATGATGGATTTTTAAATTATACCTTCGAGTATATAGCCTCAAATGAAAAGCAGTGACGCAGCTTTCACTTTTCAGAGGTTAGTATGGATCATAAATTTCAAGACTAATTTACTAATTCAATTCAATGGCGTTACCATGATACATTTTCCACAAAACTCATATATTCACTACACATGACTATAGGCGATCATCAAGCTTTCAACAAGAAGGCTGTCATCAGCCTAATTCATGACAGTTTCAAATAACTTTCAAAATACGGTAGTGACCCCCTAAATATGCGGCGCAAAGAGTACTTAACCGATTTTGGCACATGTCCTGCATATTGAAAACGGCATAAAAATAGACGTAAATTTACGATATCTATAAAGGAGTTATAAATCCCCATTAATTTAAACTTCAAGTATTAGTTCTAGCATTTAAAAATGAAATCTTCGAAATTGAGTATAGTATTGAATAATAATAAAAGTGTCTACACCGTTGGTGAGACCATATCAGGTGCTGTAATATACGAAGTTCCAGATAAAGCACATATTCGTGATATTATTATTGAATTTAAAGGTCTAACAGAGACCAAAAATCATATCACCCTCCAAGGCAATCATCCAAATCAATATTCAAGAACAGAATATAGGACGATACCGACTACCCTCATTCAAATTCCATCGAAATTGTTTCCACCTTCTGACATGCAACAAGTCTTAAGCACTGATCTGCATACTTTCCCAGCAGGTACCTATCAATATGATTTTTCGATAACCATTCCTCAAAATTCTCCAAATATCAATTTACCTCCTTCATTTACCCATTGTTGTGGGAGTGATTATGCTTTTGTAGAATATTACATAGCTGTGACGGTGAGAAAATCATCTGGCCTTTTTAGGACTCAGTATCAACGAGAAATGATCGAATTTCTGCCCTTTGATTCCTTTACCCAAATTGACACCTCCCATATTCTGGACCAACATGGATTTTTATATCCAGCCATTGGTTCAAACACTTCTAGATTGAAGTTTGAACCGCTCGAGTCAACACAAAGAAGCTTTTTCAAAAGGTTGGTATCCCACAATTGTATTAAATTTCCTTTTGACTTTGGAATTAATTTTTGTTCAAGAAAAGGCATTCAAACGGAAAAAGGAGTTACAGAAAGAGTAATTGAACCGGGAATTAATTTGAAGAATCAAATTAATCTTTTCTTAGGTATTCCAGTTAAACCTGAAACATTTCGTCATTTGCTTTTTGAAAATGCTGCCGAAGTGAAGAAAGATGAACCGAAAGATCAGGCCAAAATTTATATCACCCATGTAAAAATTATTTTATCATGTTTTGTGAGATATACAGCTGCTAAAACTAATACTGAGGCTCATAAAACTTGGACTCTTCGTGACGAGGCATGTGATCATTTAATAGAATTGGAATACTTTACTCCCTCTCAATACCCTGGGGATGGAGAATTATTTCAAAAGATTGATAGTCAAATACAGCACCTTGCTAGTGAGGATAACTATCATATACTTGAATTACCAGAGCAATTTTTTGATTCTGAGATACCAAATACACTAACTCCTTCGTTTTCTACTAATAATATAGATTATAATTATGAATTGTCAGTGGCATTAAGAACAAAAGCCTTTCCAGGAGATCGTACCGATAAATTCAGTTTCACCAAGCATTTAGTAGTTTCTAATAGTCATCAAGATTCTTTACCTCCCAGTTACGAAGTATAGAATAGATTACCATCTGTCCATGACGCAATATGCATTAGGCAAATCTGAAGATTTGAATTTTTTTTCTTACAGTGATATCTCAAAGATGCAAAAATGTGGATATGTATATTTTTATTTAAAACTAAGTGAGAGTGAGAATTAATAGAATAAAGTTATGAATCACCGTATGAATATATAGATTAGAGAATATATGTATTATAGAAAACTTGTCTTATGTATCTGTCATTAAGAGGAATACAAATATATTTAAGTTCAAAAAAATATAGTTAAAGCTTAAAATTTCTACATTTTATGTTGTAAACTCAACTGCAACGGTCAGGAATATATAATAATTTTACTTCAACGTAAGCATAAGATAAAGAGAATCCTTGTAAAAATCATAGTAAACCAGAGAAAAAGATTCTACGACTCATGACTGTTGTATAACAGAAGTAAGTTGAAACTTTCTATCCATATGCTACGCTTTTAGTAAATAAAGGTGTATGTTTCAGAATCTGTATTTAATGTTCACTGTAATATTTAAAAAGTGTCTTAGCTGTAAATATGTATTGATAGATATATATGCGAGCTGGATAATATAAGGCTGGATAATATAAGAATAGCTTTAAGATAATAGGAAGAAATGTTTAACATCCTTAAGAGAGCTTTGTCTCTTTTCGTGTTAATCATTTAGTTAAAAGGAATATAAGAAAGATTCATATTAAGAAGTAATATGGATACAATTGTAGGAACAAATACAACTGTAATTGTCAAAAGAAGAGATAAAAGAGAGTTTCTGAAACCTACAGATTTGTTTATGGAACCTATAAGAAACAGATCCGCGGGACTGTTACATTTACTGTTGAATGTTTCATGTTCTCCTCATACTTGAGCCAATCTCTAACTATTTATTCGGTTTTCAACTATTACAGTTCTTTCTATCCAGATTATTAACCAAAGTAGGACTCAATGCTTCAAAAAGATTTATATAATTCATCTTGCCTCGCTTAAAGGTATTCTTATTTTACATATTTAGTAATAAATCTACTTTGCTGTACTCATATTAATACTTGTTGCTACAAAAGTATAATTCAATTTTGGTACGAGTATAATAGATAAAGAAGAAAGGAGTTAGATTGAACGTTGGGTAGTAACCTCTAAATGTTCCAGGCACAACAATGCAATAATCAGAGGGATAAAGCCTAATGCAGAGAACAAAATGATGGAAGCGAGGAGCAGGGAGCTGCCGAGTCGAATCATTTTGATAGCGCCGCAGGCGGAAAATTTTTTTGCAAAAATGCGAACAAGTGCATAAAACTTGAAAAATGCGTCCACATGTTTTCTTGCCACCACCATAAATACTTGCCTTCTCGCTGTTTTTTGCTTTGCCCATTGCCCTCTTCACTCCACCTTCTCTCTTTCGAGCCCCAATATCTCCAAATCCCTCTCCCCCTCCTCTACCATCTCCTCTATACTCTCCCT
>JAJMKE010000042.1:0-119998 GCA_030569195.1 Hyphopichia khmerensis | reverse complement strand
GACAATTATATATGAATAGACAATTATATATGAATAGACAATTATATACACATTAGTATATATATATGAATACAGCTATATATTCTATAATATACTATGCTTTGATACAGTGTATGGGAGTATCCACCATACAGTTGTTAAAGTATGAGCGCGTCCAGAGTAATATGCTGCAAATAGAATAAACTATGCAATGCTAATTAACAAACAGAAGTACTTGATTTAATGGAGTATATGGTTTGGAATGGATATAGATGTGTTTAATGAATACGTGAATATATTTATTCATATATATATTCATATATATATTCATATGTATAGTTGATATTGTTAATTTTAATGGTAGGAAGAAAGACCCGTTCATTTTGATTTAGCAATACACGAACCCCAAATCGATTTAGCGAGACAAGTAAAGATTGAAGTCAATATACCAGTAGGATAAGATAATTAACCACATCAATCATGACACAAGATATATTAGATTCTCAAAAATATGTTAATTCTACATGTTTAAGTTTATTATTACTGGAAATAGTACCAACATCAATTAGAGTGACGCATAAATTAAAAGAATCAAGTAATAAATCAATAAATGAAGAAATTAATCAACAAACTAGATTTGATACAAAACTTTCAAATATCGATAATGATTTACCAGGAACTATTAATATATTAGAAAATTCATTAATAAATAATGATGATGTTACAATAAGAATTGAAAATTATGGTTATAATTTAGGATTAAGATTATCTGAAGTATTAATGTATAAAATATCAAATCCAAATTTATCAATTAATTCAACAACAAAAATAATTGATGTTTTAGATATAATGAAATTTGTTTGTAGAGATGTTTGGAAAACTTTATATGGTAAACAAATGGATAATTTAAGAACTAATCATAGAGGTACTTTTGTATTGGTTGATAATAATTATAAACTAATTAATAATTTAAATGGTTCTAAAAATGAAAATGATACTTTATTTAAATCAAATTCTTATATTTGGTTCCCTTGTGGTATTATAAGAGGTATATTAATGAGTTTTGGTATTGATGCTAATGTAACGGCTGAAATTACTTCATTCCCAGCAGTTACCTTTAATATTCAAACTGCAATCAATAACTAGTGCATCTGGTTTCTGTATGCACTCCAATATACGTTAGCCTTTCATTTTTTTTTTTTTTTTTTTTTTTTTTTTTTTTTTTTTTTTTTTTTTTTTTTTTTTTTTTTTTTTTTTTTTTGGTGCTTTCTTTAGCTTTTGGCATCTCATCACCGAGATACCTTGACTTCAAAAAGTAATGAAATTTGCATCATGTTTAAGAAGAAACTTATTGAAATCATCAAGGGTTCGTTGGAATCATGTTGCTTCATTATCCCGAAATGAAAATCCAATCTTTAATATCGATCAAATTGATATTGAAAACTTGTATAATGCAAATAATCTAAATTATAAATTTCGTCATTTAGATCAACGTACTAAAGTAAATCATTTACTAAATGCAATTTTCCAAAATGATTTAAATCAATGTAATTTAACTTTGAATTTATTATTTAAAAGAATTAATATGCATACTACTTTAATTAATATAAATGTTTATTTAAATTGTTTATCAATCTTAATTTTAAATTTAAAAATTTCAAATTTTAATATCCTTGATTTAAAACCAATTATAAATGATTTAATTAAATTTATTCATCTTTATAATAATAAATATTCAAATCTTTATATTGATGCTAAAGCAGGTTCTTTTGTTAAATCAAAACCTTTTACTTCTTCAAATGATTTGGAAATCGTTAATAATTTATCTTTGGTGAAAAATTCTTTATTGAATCTACTCATAAATTATCATTTTAATCTTCCTAAGAATTCTTTATTAAAATCATCATCTTCAGAATATATCATATCGTTATTCAATCAATTCAATATAAATTATATTGAATTTGCTAAATCTTTAGATAATAATGGCGATTTGAAAAATTTCTTAAATTTCATTCATCCTCATATCGATTCTCATACTTTAAATCAAATTTCTTCAATCTCATCGATTGATTCAGTTTCCAATGATTCGCTGTTTTCAATTGACCCTTATAAAAATGATCGTGGTAATTTGACTTATACCGGGTTATGCAACTTCATCTCAAATACAAGGTTTATCAATTATGATAATAATAATCCAAATAAACCTCTTTATCAAATTTATCAATCTCTTAATCCTAATGATAAAGTGAAATTCATGAATGAGTATATGGATTTCAATAGAAAAAGACAATTAACCATTGAAAATAATTGCTTACATTTAACTTCTACAAATTCTTCAATTCAAAATCCTTATACTTTAAAATTATCCCAAATGATTAGTGGGTGGATTGAAACAAATGTTGATGTATTATCCAAATTGAAAACTAAATTAGATCCAATCGATGGTCAAGATAAATCTACTCTCAAAAATTTACCCACTGAAGAATTACATCTACTCAAATTTACTAATCTCCTATCTTTTATCCCAATTCCTGATTTGGTCAATCTCATCATAAATGATCTCTTGACTGAAGCATTGGCTTCAAAAAATGGTCACGTTGGAGCTGCAAATTTTTGTAAATCTTTAAGATCAAAATATATTCATTTGGTCCTTCGTGATAAAAAATTGAAACCTTTATATAATCAAATTTTGAAATTTTTTAGTCCAGATGATGCAATTGAATTCTTTTCAACCTTGATTAAAATTATAATTCCAAATTGTACAATCGATTCTAAATTCATTGAAAAATCTCAAGTTTATGAAGCAAGACAATTAATTGATAAAGTAGAATCTGATTCAGATGAAATTTTCTTTAAAAAATCAAATGATGCTTATCCTGCATTCCTACTGATTGTATCAAAACAATTTTCAAAAAATGGTAAGTTTGAAAGATTTTTTGCAATAATTAAAATTCATCCTTATTTACTTCTTCAATATCAAAAAAATTTCGAAATATCCGAAAGTGCAAGAACTTACCTTCCAATGTTATGTCAACCAAAACCTTGGGTTGCTCCTTCCGATGGTGGCTTTCTATTAGATCTTAAAAATATCATGGCTTCTACTTCAAAATTCAATCTGTTGGTTTATATCAACGCTGCTCATAATTCAAATCAAATGGATTCAACTTATAGAGCCCTCAATTTTCTTGGTTCAACAAAATGGATCATCAATTCAAAAATTCTAACCGTTTTTAATCACATTTTAAATATGGATACCCCTTTGTTCGATATTCCTCCTCCTTTACATAAATTGAAAATTGAACTCCCCGAAGAACCAAAAAGAAAACATTTTAAAGATGATGACCAATTTGATCGATTCAAAAGAAGATTTGACCGTGATGTCGCTTTGAAAATTAAAGAATACCACGGCTTTAAAAGTGAAAGAATCATTTTTGATACAATAAGAACCTATTGTAATGCTTTAGCTAAAAACGGTGATATCTTTTACATTCCTCATCAAATTGATACTAGGGGTAGGGCCTATTCGATGACTTCCACTTTCCATCATCAAAATTCTGATCCGGTTCGCGCCCTTATGTGCTTTTGGGATGCTAAACCTTTAGGCAAAAATGGTTTTAGTTGGATTAAATACCATTTGGCTGGTCTTTATGGTGAGGATAAATTGAATTTCAATGACAGAATTAAATTCATTGATAAGAATTTATCAAATATTATAGACTCGGCTGAAAATCCTTTCAATGGTGAGAAATGGTGGCAAAATGCTGATAAACCTTTTCAAACTCTAAGCTTATGCTTTGAGGTTAATTCAATTTTGAAATACATTGGAGCAAGTAATCTAAATAAAGTTGAAAATTACATTTGTCGAATCCCAATTCATCAAGATGGCTCTTGTAATGGCTTACAACATTATGCGGCTTTGGGTGCCAACAAATCAGGTGGGAAAGCTGTTAACCTCATTCCGGGCGAAGAAAAGTCTGATGTTTATATGACTGTTTTAGATCTTGTAAAGGTGAGGGTCAATAACGATTTTTCTTCGAAAGAGCATCAGGAATTAGCCAAAATTGCATATCCTCTCCTCGATAGGAAAATTGTGAAGAGAACCGTCATGACAAGTGTTTATGGAGTTACCAGCTTTGGCGCAAAGTTACAAGTTGAAGAAAGACTTAAGGATTATACTAAACAATTGAAAGCTTCTAGAATTAGTCTGGGAACGGCTTTATCAAGTCCAGTTTTGGAGGACTCGAAAATTAGGAAATTAATTAATCAACTTTCCTCGTATATTGCAAATCATATATTGAAAGCAATATCTACTTTATTCGCTGAAGCAAAATCAATTGAACATTGGATGACTAATAATTGCTATAGAATTATTACTTCATATGATTCAAAAACAGTCCAAGGCTTTGATGATTTTGATTTTTTCAAGGGTTCTTATAAAAATATGATGTGGACATCGATTTCTGGCTTTCCAGTTGTTCAACAATATAAATCTTATTATGATAGACTTCTCAAAACTCCTTTGTTTATTTATAGACTTAGGAGGCCCGAGATTAGAGAAAGAGTCGATGTTACAAAACATGTACATTCAGTAGCTCCTAATTTCATTCATTCTCTAGACGCTACTCATATGATGATGACTGCAATAGCTGCTAATCAACATCATATCCTGTTTGCGGCAGTTCATGACTCTTTTTGGACACACCCGAACGAGGTGGAAGTCTTATCAAGAATAATTAGGGAAGAATTCGTAAGGATGTATTCGTCCAATATTATTCGCCATATGGAGTTAGATTTGAAACATACTACAAGAAACTCTTTCCAGCTTGTATGGTTCAATAAGAATGAAAACCAAGAATTTGCCGAACGTTTGGAAAACTTAAGAAAGAAGAAATCAAACCTCCTCAAAGTAAGACCCATGTTATATAATAAGTGTTTGAAATCTGAATTGATAAATCCGGAGGAAGTCCTTGAATTATACGCAGAGTTCAACCCAGATGTTTATGTTGTAAAACACAACAATATGGCCTTCAAATACGACACGGTAACTACAGAGAAGGAAACAACTTTCAAAATTTCAAAGAAAGATTATGTACCTATATTAATTCCTGTGAAAATATTAGATCCTCCAAGTACAGGTGACTTGGATATCAAAAAAGTTTTAGAAAGTAAGTATTTTTTTTCGTAAATCATGTAAATAGTATAAATAAAATAGCTGCATCTTAATTATAGATTAAGGCTTTTCCTCTATCATTCTTTGTAGCTTGCCAAAAATCTTATCACGATGAATAGCCAATTCATCATCTTCTTCACCAGGGTAAAAGTTCTGTCGTTCATAAGTTTCGTCTTCCCCCTGATCATCAGGTAAGAAATCAACATCACCGTCTTCAAATTCATCATCATCGAAAAACTCGTCGTATAAATCCTCTAAATTTTCGTCGCCTATTTCATTTCTTCCACCTCCGAGATAATCTACACCATCTGCGTCCTCTGGTCTCTCTACTATTACTGGTCCCATATCCTCCTCATCAGAGGTATAAGTATCACTAAAGACGCCAGCATCTTCGTCACTCGGGTAGTCGTTTTGATAGAATGATTCGGCATTTGAATCTTCATCATCTGAGTATATTTTACGTGTGGGGTCGTCATCATCATCGGACTGATAAAGACCATTTTCATCATCATCGAAAAACCTGATATATCCAATTTGAGATTGAGGATGATTCTCATTCGTTAAGGGTTCAGACGATATTTGGTAGACATCATAAACATAATCTGAAGCTTGATCATCAGAGTCATCCGCAGTAGGTCTTATCGACTCATTCTCTGTTTGACTTTCAGTCTGAGAGACCCCTGTACCCCTTGTTCTTCTCTTTCTTTTAGGCTGCTCAACCTCATTCACATTCAAAAATGAGTTCACCATATCTGATAGTTCATTTGGGATATAGGTGTCTTCCTCCGTTTGCGTTTTTGGTATGACAAACTTCCGTTTTCTCTTATTAGGAACATCATTCTCGTCGGGTCTGTTAGCTTCCGCAAGGATTGATTGTATGACTGATTCATCTACATTCGAAGATTCGTCTGTTCTGGTCAAAGCAAAGTAGATATTGCTTGGTTCAGGTACTGGAGTTGATGCTCTACTGATGGCCGTTGAAGATGCTGGAGATGAGGGTTTTGATCTTTTAGCTGGACGCCTTTCTTCTAGAATCAATGCTTGCAAAGGATCTTGGCCCCTTTTCCTTTTGATTCTAAGGATTTGAGGTGGCTGCTGAAATGACATGTTATCAAGTCGGTCTCTTGTGGTTGAAACAGTTCTCAACTTTTACTTGATGATTTCTATTTGGACTTTTTTTTTTATTTTCAAGTCTTGATTTTAGTGCGATATCAAGATTCTCAAAGGACTACACTGAAAACAAAAGTTAGGAAATAAATATTTATATTAATCATATTAAACTGAAGCATGAAAACTGCTTATCTATATAAGTAGAAGAAATAGGATGAAAAAAAAAAGGTAGAATTAAAACTTTGAAACATGGATATAAATTTAAAATATTAAGAAACTTAAACAGTTGATAACCTATTTCTTTTGACGGTCACCTTTAGGAACTCTAGCCAACCAATAGAAGAAGACAGTACCAATGATATTGATAATAATGAAACAAATATAGATACCAATATCGCGACCTCTTGTGCTATAGTCTGCACCAACAGATGCCAAATATACATCTGTTGAAGCCATAGTGCAGTATTGACAGGTGTCAGTAGCTGAAGAATCAACTAAGTAACCACCAGCTTTCAGCATATATTCTTTCATATACTCACCACAAGTTTGACCACTAGTTGGAGCAAATTTCAAGTATTCTTCACTAGCACATTGAACTGTGGAGTGAGCTAAACCAACTGATAACATAATTGAGACCAAGTAAGTGAAAGGATTACACCTGTACATGAAAATCCAAAATCCAGGCAAAGCTTCCTTGGTAGCTAAGACACCACAGAAAGTTAAACATATGGTAAACAACAACATAGAAATATTAGCAGCATTATCAGCAATTTCTATAAAAGAAATACACAATTGGGCCATGGTTGAACAATAAATAAAGAAAAGTACAATTACGAGCCAAATGAGAGCTCCTCTTGCATGTACAGTATCGGTTGGAACAGCATTTTGATAAAGACCTAATGGATAATACCAGCAGAAAAATGCCAATGTACCACATAAAATATTCCAAGGAACTTCAGCAGTGATTTGAGCAAAAATGAAAGCAACCCAGGAGAATGTTTTAGATGGCCTTTCCCTAACCTCATACAAATCTCTTTGAGAAACAAAGTAAGGCAAATATTGTTGAACCAAAGTATTGAAGATGACAAAAAACATGAATACCGAGAACATTTGATTTTGAAGACCTTGAATAGAACGATCAGCTTTGAAGAAAGTGAAACCATTGAAAAGACCAGTGAAAATAGACATAGCAACTTTTGACCAAGTATAAGAAGGTGATCTCCAGTATTGTTCGAAAACTCTTTTCGTAACATAAACGTATTGAGCCGCAAAAGAGGCAGCAAAAGGTCTACTATCTTCTTCATTAGTGTCATGAGGTCTTTTAGGTAACTCAGTTTCCATTCTGTCCAATTCGGCATTTACCTCTTGATATTCGGTTGAATTCTTCCAGACTTGATGATAATCTTGATTAGCATGAGAACCAGGAGCAGCACCAATTACTTGTAACATCCATTCAGCTGGATTAGCTTGAGGAGGACACTTTGGAGCACCATACTTTTCGAAGTAATTAATCAAAGTAGTGGAATCTTGACCTAAATCACCGAAATAAATAGTTTGACCACCTCTTTGCAAAAATAACAATCTGTCAAATTCTTTCATTAAAATAGCTGAAGGTTGATGAATAGTACATAAAATAGCTTGACCATGATCAGCTAATTTTCTAATTAATTTACAAATAGACCAAGCAGTTTGAGAATCTAAACCAGATGTTGGTTCATCTAAGAAAACCAATAATTTGGGTTTAGCAACCAATTCAACACCAATAGTTAATCTTTTACGTTGTTCAACATTTAAACCTTCACCAGCAACACCAACAATAGCATCAGAGTATTTTTCCATTTCTAATAATCTAATGACATAATCAACATAGTTATCTTTTTCAGCTTTCGAGACAGATTTTGGTTGTCTTAAATAAGCAGAAAAGGTTAAAGCTTCACGAACAGTGGAAGTCTCCAAATGCAAATCTTGTTGTTGAACATAACCAATTGATCTTTGGAAAGAGGAATCCAAAGGACGACCATTCACCATTCTAGTACCAGAAGTAATAACACCACTAGTTAATCTTTCAGATAAGGCATTCAACAAAGTAGTTTTACCAGCACCAGAAGCACCCATTAAAGCAGTAACTTGACCAGGTTTAACCCAACCGTCAACTTCATTCAAAATAATACGATCTTCCTTTTTGATTTTAACTTGATAAGTTAAATTTCTCCAGTGGAAGATATTACCATTTTCAGGAATATTATTTTCCATTAAAGCATCTGAATCTTCATCATCATTTTCAATGGTATGAGATTTTTCCATTTCACCAGTTTCGATATCTTTGATATGATTAGCACCTTTTAATTTATTTTCTTTCTTGATTTTTCTCAAAGCTTTTTGTTGGAAGACTAAGATTTCACCTTTTTGCATGGCACCTTTATTATATTCACAAATAACCAAGTAAGTAAGAAGGAAGAAGATGACAAAAGCGAAAACAATTCCCCAATTTCTCCATTTGTGTTTATTGTAATATTCAAAGGAAGTATTGATATAATCATCTCCATTTACTTTAAAAGCACCAGGTTTTGAACCGACAACTGAACAAATGATACTTTTACCAGAGCTTGGATAACCTGGACCAGAAGGGACGAAATCAGAACAAGGGAAATCTCTATTGTGGAATTCATTAGCGATCAAAGCTTCAAAAATGTAAGCCATTGGATCTAAATAATTAATCCATCTTGACCAACCATGCATTTTTGTAGTTGGAATAACAAACCCGGTATACATTGAAAGGGCCATTAACACAACTGAGGCAGGTAACAAAGCAGTTTGTAAACTTTTAGTTGAAGCACCCAAAGTTCTAAAAATATGAGACATTGCTAAAGTACTGGTGAAATTATAGAACAAAAAGATGAAAAAAGCACTTGGAGTTCTTCTGAAATCAACCATGAAATAAAATACCAAATTGAATGAGATACAAGTCAAAAGCTTAGCGGGAAGTTCAGTAACAATGGAAGCCAAAGCGTCAGCAGAAGGATGATATAAAGCATAAGTCTTATGTTTTTCAACAATTGGTCTAGCTTCATAAAGAGTGAAAATTTCCAAAAGGGAGGCAAATGAATTAAACAAGACAGCGAAGAACATAGCAGCAGTTCTATGAAAGAAGGAATCGGTATTAAATTTCATATTATAAAAAATTGAAGAAATGATTAAACTCATGATGAAATTACCCAATACAGCCGATAAAGTGATTGAAGGATCACCAATTGTTCTTCTAATATTTCTACCCATGATATATTTAATTTGTAAACCATAAGAAACGGTAAAAGGAGAAGCAGGTCTTGCCTTTTTAGATTGTCTTGCATTATGAGATTCTTTCATTGCCAAAGCTTTATTTTCAGATTTAACGTGAGTATCATAATCATCGATATCTTTTAATAATTGAGATCTCTCAGGAGAATCTTGCCAATAATCATAAAATTCACGAGGAGTTTTAGGGACTTTATTTTCATAACCAGGTTTAACAACTCTTTCAGCAGGATTAGTTAATGAAGTAAGGAAATCAGCAGTTGTTTGTCTATCAGGACAATCATAACCCATTCTTAAGAAGAAATCTTTTGCTTTTGTAGCAGAACCAAAGAAAATTTGATAACCTTCATATAAAACGATAACTTTATCGAATAAATCATAAGCATCTTGAGAACATTGATAAATAGCAATTAAAGGAGTTGTTTTAACAATTTCAACCGAAGCTTTTAAAGCACGAATAAATTCAAGAGCAGTTGCTGAATCCAAACCTCTAGTTGAATTATCCCAACATTGAATTAAAGCTTTAGATAAAGTAACTTCAGCAATTGAAACTCTTTTACGTTCACCACCAGAAACCCCACGAATGAAATCATTACCAACTTTAGTATTTCTAGTATGAGATAAACCATAAGTAGCCATAACAACACTAGCCAAAAACTTAGCATAAGTTTCACGATCAACCCCTTCAGGTCTATTAGAAGGAGTTCTTAATCTAGCAGCAAATTCCAAAGTATCACCAACTGATAAATGAGGGAAATGAGCTTCAGTTTCAGCACAATAAATAACATCACCACGATAATGACGATTAATATCTTTTGGAGATAAACCATCATAAGAAATTTGAGATTCACTATCAATATTAAAACCATAAGTTTGATCAGCCAAAGTTTTTAAGAAAGTTGAACAACCAGCACCAGGTCTACCTAAAACAACTGTTAATTCACCTGGTTTAATTAAACCATCCATTGGTTTTAAAATATCAAATTGTGAAGCTTTATCTTGTTTACTGAAAAGTTTTGTTAAATTTCTTGCATATTTATAAAAAACATTACCAACATTTGATTGAAAATCAGCATCAGAAGCTTCACCATAAGCTCTTAAATTTTTATAATAAACTCCAAGAGAAGTTGGTTTATAATATTCAGGATCTTGAGAAACATAAGAATGAAAATTTTTAACCCAATATTTTGAATCAAAATCAGGACTTTCAGGGTCTAATTTTGGATCTTCAATATTAATCATTGGATTAGAACCAGGTGCTGCTCTTGATGAATTTGTAAAAGTTCTAGCAATTTGTTGAATTTCATGATCAACATTGTCATTATATCCATTATAATCATTGGTTTCGGTATTAGATTCATCATTCGAATTTAATACTTTTTCAGTATCTTGACTCGCTAATGAAGACATGATAATAATTGATTGATTGATTGATCAAAGTAAAATCTTTCTTGCAAAAACTGAAAAATGAAAAATTAGAAAAAATTATTTTAATCGATTATTCATTCTTGTATTTATACAATTTTAAATTAATATCAATATAAATAACGGTAACGGATTAATTGAACGATTGGGAAACGGCTGGCGGAGGATATTAATGACTACCGAAATTCAAATCCTTTCAATTCTACTATGGTTTCTTTTTTTTTGTTGTTGTTGTATCGACTTTTGGCTGCAACAATTGTATTGGACCGCATCGGATGGGAACAAAAAAAAATTTTTAATATTCCCCGTGCCGAAATGTAAATAAACAATAGTAGGTCTATTTTGTATTTCAACTTTCCGAAGCTGGGATATTTTCCACCGAACAATAATAATAACTTGTTTGGTTTTAATTGAATACTTAGTCGTTTAACCCCAGCTACGTGTTCATTATACAAAATTTCAGCCAAATGTAAATAAACAGATTGTTGATCAAATTGGTCATCATGTCAATTATGTATAGCTCTGCCAGCAGTGAGAAAGGGTACGGCTGGACAAGTGTGCAAAATCAAATTGAAAAACTGGGGTGTACGGGCGTTATCTTTACAAAAATTCAATTTTGCTAAAAAAGGCCCTTCTCTTTTTGCCCTTTTGGTTATTCCCTTTCCCTTATTCCCTTTTTGTTCTATTATTACTCTAGTTTTCCTTTTCTCCTAGCATTATTGCTTTTTTTGCTTTCTGGCCAGTAGTAATCCCGTATGCAAAGGAACTTTTTCTAATGGCAATTATGCAAAGAAAAAGTTCTATAGGGGGGTGTCAGTTATTTTTTTCGTCTTCAATATTTTTTGCTTTGTTTGAGCTGCAAGTGGCACGATAGTATTATTGACTGACCGTCGGTTTATTCGGTGTAGTCTTGTCGTAGTACTTGTTGTGGTACTTGTCGTAGTACTTGTCGTAGTACTTGTTGTGGTACTTATTGTGGTACTTGTTATTCATTGAACCAAGAATTGAGAAACTCTTTGAAGACTTTGGGGTAATCGTGTGGAGTAGTACACCGCCACTTCCAGTACACTCACCGTATCTTTCATTATCTCTCACTCTATCTTTACGTAAGATACCACCTGTCAAGTGAAACATACAATAACTCTGGGTTTGGCTCGTATTAAAGCAATTGTGATTTAAAAATAAACCCTGTTTAATTTTGACATATTTAGCACGTGGTCTGGGGATGGGCAGGTGTACGGGGCCTGAAAGGGGCCAACCAGTATTAAATCAGTGTATTAGTTTGTATGTAGTCTTATGAGAGAGTCCCGCACACGTGTATTACATAAGCAGAGAAGGCTCAAAACAAGATCTTTCTCTGGTTTTTTTCTTTTTTTCACGCTTTTTTTTTTTTTTGGTTCAGATACATGAAGTTTGATGAAGACAACGTGGGAGTGTTTAAGAATAGAAAAGGACATCAACATATTTGTTACTCTTTTTATTTATATCTAAGAGCATTTAGTCATTGAAGTTTTAATTTTTTTTTTTTTTTTTTTTTTTTTTCATTATTGAGATATTTCCGCACTGTATTATATTGCACTACATTATAATTATTATTTTTTTCTTTGGTTTGGTTGTTGCTTCAGTCTTTCATAGCAGTAGTTTTATTTTTTGCTTTTCATATTGGATATTCTACTACTAGATGATAGAGATAATGTCGAGTATGAGTCCAACAAGAACTATACGAACGTCGAGGTCATCTGAAAGTTCACCACTACTACGAAATGAAGGTAATAAGAAGAGGAATCAAGATAAATCTCCAGGTATAAGATTAGGAACAAGTCAATCAACTAATCCATTTACAAAGATTGATCCATATTTGAATCAATATGTTAAAATACATCCTATTAAACAAAATGATCATCAAGTTTATTTCAATAGTATAATTAAGACCAAAAAATTGAAACAATATGAATTATATTCCAAATATTTAATAAATAAATCACCATTAGTAACTATAATATCACCACCAGTACCACCGGTACCCAAAATACCAGCATCACCAGTACTGTATCATAAGCAACAAGTTCATCAACAAGATGAATATAATCGATTTACTAAAAAGCAAAGAACCCCAATAATACCTGCTAAACAAACATATGAAGAAATCTCAATTAGTCAATCACCGAAAAAACTCAAAATTGAATCACCTTCAATATCAACTAATATAAGTAATAATAAGAATAATAAGAATAAGATTGATAAAGAATCACCAATAAGGAAACCAATAATACAATCAATACCCAATAATTTTATGGAATGTTCAATAGATGTATTAATAATATTAATATCAAGAATGGTACAATCATTAATTGGATTAAATGATAAACAAGTACCATCATCAATATCAAATCCATATTCATCAAATGAAAATGCGAAAAAAGTATTAACAAGATATCATTCAAGAACTCCACCATCAATATCAACATTTACTTATTTAACAAGATTATCAAAATTTAATAATTTTAATCCAGCAACTTTATTAACTACAATTTATTATATTGATTTATTATCTCATAATTATCAACCATTTTTCACTTTAAATAGTTGGACTGTACATCGATTTTTATTGGTTGCTACAATGTTGGCTCAAAAATCAATGGAAGATTTTTTTTATACTAATGATCATTATGCAAAAGTTGGTGGGGTTGCAATTAATGAATTAAATTGTTTAGAAATTGATTTTTTAAATAGAGTTGATTGGAGATTAATTCCTGCAAAACATTTAAATGATGGTAAAAGATCAATTAAAGATTGTAAAAATGTTTTGGATCTTTATTATAATCAATTAATTTTATTAATGGGTAAAAATATTAATAATTCAATTGAAGATTCAAATATCATTTTTATTCATCATAATAATGATAATCATAATGATGATAATCATAATAATGATGAAATTTTTAACAATGACGATATTAACGATAATGATGATGACATTGATGATGATTCAATGGATAGTGATAATTATGATGATGATGACTTTGATGATAAATATAATAATCAAGGTTTTGCCATTGATGGCAGTTCAAGCCCTCACTTGAAACGAAATTATTCAAACTTTGCTTCTAACTAAATTAAATACCATTTGAAAACAAACAAAAAAGAACTTCATGACTTCTAATATATTAAAAGTACTAGAACATCTTTTCCATTGCCGCAAATACCCTATCTCGTAGTATTTTTATAACAATTTGTAGTATTTCTTAGTGCCCTGTAATTCTTACGTACTCTATTTAACATATCCCCACTTATCCGTAATTTCTTATCCGCAACTCTAAAATGCTGCACTTATTCAATTTCACCTGTTCCTAATCAAGGGCTGTATTCCATTCGTAACCTCATTACCCAAAATTCAGATGCAATTACCTTAATTAAACTTAAAACAAAATACTAAAATTAATAAGCTTTTGCAATTCTGACTAAAACCGTTTAGATGTCATCGTCTCGTGCGAGTCGGGTATAGGGTCCGGCTGAACGATCCGCCGGCCGAGTTTCCTTTTTGGTTAGTGTCGGCCGGGAAAAAGAAAATAAACCAAACAGATTCTCTGCTCAATTGGAAAATTATTTTTGCAAAAACGGTAGCAAATCAAAAAATTTTTTGTATGGCCTTCTTCTTCGCCATTCCTGTTCTTAGCCTTCTTACTAAGCTTATGACAAGATAATATATATTGAGCATATATATATATATAATCTATATTGCAATTGAAAAGCGGGAAGAAGAATTATATCCATATATATAAAGAGCAAAAGAACAAAGAACAAAGAAACCCAATTTTAAAACAACTGCAAAATTCATATTTTCAATTCTTTAAACATGTCCGCAACGGGAAATTCAATTGTTGAAGATACCAGTTCCGGGAATAGTGAAACCGAATACCGTCCAACTTCCCATCAATTTGTTGTTAATCCAAATAATGAAAATCAAAATGATAATGAAGATGAATTGGAACAAGGTGCAAGGTTAGAATTAATTAGAACTGTTACTTCAAATAGAAATGATGTTTTAGCAAGATTAGAAACATTATCAAGAGAATTATCAAAACGTACTGCAAGTGATCCAGAGATTAAAATTGACCCAGAAGATTTTGATTTACAAAGAATATTACAATCAATTTCTAGCTTGGGAGAAAGGCAAGGTGTTAAATTTCGTCATTCTGGTATTTCTTTTGAAAATTTAACTTTGAATGGGGTTGATCAATCATTTTCTATTCAACCAACTATTGGTGATGTTTTAAAAGGTCCTGTTTCAATTGTGAGAAATATTAAAGCCTCTAAGAATACTCCTCATACTTCAGTTTTGAAAAATTTTAATGGGTTTGCTAAAAAGGGTGAAATGGTTTTAGCCCTTGGTAGACCTGGTGCTGGTTGCTCTTCTTTTTTAAAAGCTTTAAGTGGTACTGATTTAGATTTATATACTGGTATAGATGGTGATATTGAATATGATGGTATTCCTCAACCAGAAATGTTAAAATCTTATAAATCTGATCTTATTTATAATCCAGAATTAGATATTCATTTCCCTCATTTAACAGTTGAAGAAACATTAAAATTTGCAATTGCTTGTAAAACTCCTAATTTAAGAGTTAATGATGTTTCAAGAAATCAATTTATTAATGCAGCTTTGGAAATTTTGGCAACAGTTTTCGGTTTAAGACATACTTATCATACTAAAGTTGGTAATGAATTCGTTAGAGGGATCTCTGGTGGTGAACGTAAAAGAGTTTCAATTGCTGAAGCTTTGGCTTGTCGTGGTAGTATCTATTGTTGGGATAATGCTACTAGAGGTTTGGATGCTTCAACTGCTTTGGAATATGCTAGAGCCATTAGAACTTCAACAAATCTTTTGAAAACTACTGCTTTTGTAACCATCTATCAAGCTGGTGAAAATATTTATGAAGTTTTTGATAAAGTTACTGTCTTGTATAAAGGTAGACAAGTTTATTTTGGTCCTGCTAAAACTGCTAAAGCTTACTTTGAAAATATGGGTTTCCAATGTCCTCCAAGACAATCAACTGCTGAATTTTTAACGGCTGTCACTGATCCAATTGGACGTTTCCCAAAGCCAGGTTATGAAGATAAAGTTCCAAAAACTGCTGATGAATTTGAAAGTTATTGGTTGAACTCACCAGAGTTTAAAGCTTTACAGGAAGAAATTGCTGAATATAAATCAAATGTTGAAAGAGATCACACTAGAGATCTTTACTATCAATCAATAAAACAAGAAAAAATGAAAGGTCAAAGAATGGGTTCTAAATTCACCATTCATTATCTTGAACAATTAAAATTGTGCACTATTCGTGGTTTCCAAAATATTAAAGGTGATAAAGCTTATACTGTAACAAAAGTTGCAGCTGCTTTATCTCAGGGTTTAATTGCAGGTTCCCTTTATTATAATACCCCTGAAACAGTTACCGGTGCTTTTTCAAGAGGTGGGGTGGTCTTCTTTGCCTCATTATATGTTTCCTTGATGTCCTTGGCTGAAGTTTCTGCTAATTTTGGTAGTAGACCTATATTAATGAAACAAAAGAATTATTCCATGTATCACCCATCTGCTCAAGCCATTGCTAATGCTATTACTGCAGTTCCTGTTAATTTATTTATTAGTATTATCTTCGTTGTTGTTCTTTATTTCTTATCAAACTTAGCAAGAGAAGCTGGTAAATTCTTCATTGCTCTTTTATTCATCTTTTTGCTATCGTTAACTATGTCTGCTTTGTTTAATGCTGTTAGTTCCATTAATAAAACCGTTTCTTCTGCAAATGCAATGGCGGGTATTTTGGTTTTAGCTACTTTAATGTATTCCTCTTATATGATTCAACGTCCTTCAATGCATCCTTGGTTCAAATGGATTTCTTACATCGATCCACTTTTATATGCTTTCGAAGCAATTATTGCAACTGAATTTCATGGCCGTAAAATGGAATGTGATGGTACCTACTTGGTTCCCTCTGGTGCAGCCTATGAAAACGCACCATCTTATGCTAGGTCTTGTGCATTTGTTGGTTCTGAAGCTGGTCAAACTTGGGTTGATGGTGATCGTTATCTTAAAGTTGCATATACTTATAGCTTCTCTCATGTCTGGAGAAACTTGGGGATTTTGATCGCCTTTTTGATCTTTTTCAATTTCATTGCTGCTTTAGGTGTTGAATATGTTAGACCAATTTCAGGTGGTGGTGATCGTTTGATTTTTTTGAGAGGTAAAGTCCCTGATACTATTGTTTTACCCTCAGACAAGAGTCCTGAAGATATTGAGAGTAATGGTACTGCTATTGATAACTCAAATTCTTTAGAGAAATTAAGTGAGAAGGATGAATCTGTCAAGAAGGATGAAGCTCTCGAAGACTTAAAATCAAAGGATTTATTTGTTTGGAAGGAGGTCAATTATGTCATTCAATATGATGGTAAAGATCGTAAACTTTTAGACTCTGTTTCTGGTTATTGTATCCCAGGTACTTTGACTGCCTTAATGGGGGAATCTGGTGCTGGTAAGACTACTTTGTTGAACACTTTGGCTCAAAGAATTGATACTGGTGTTGTTACTGGTGACATGTTAGTAAATGGTAAGGCTTTAGATGCTTCTTTTAGCAGACGTACAGGTTATGTTCAACAACAAGATATCCATGTTACTGCAACCACCGTGAGAGAAGCTTTGGTTTTTGCTGCTAGATTAAGAAGATCTAACGATGTAAGTGATGCTGAAAAGGTTGATTATGTGGAAAAAATTATCCAAGTGCTTGATATGGAAGGTTATGCTGACGCTATTGTTGGTGAATTGGGATCTGGTCTTAATGTTGAACAACGTAAAAAGTTGTCAATTGGTGTTGAATTGGTTGCAAAACCTTCTTTGTTATTGTTTTTGGATGAACCTACATCTGGTTTGGATTCTCAATCTGCTTGGGCTATTGTTAAATTACTTAGAGATTTAGCTGCTGCAGGTCAATCAATTTTGTGTACTATTCATCAACCTTCTGCAACCTTATTCGAAGAATTCGATCGTTTATTGTTATTGAGAAAAGGTGGTCAAACCGTTTATTTTGGTGATATTGGTAAGCATTCTAGAGTAATTTTGGATTACTTTGAAAGAAATGGTGCCAGACACTGTAGCGACGATGAGAATCCTGCTGAATATATTTTGGAAGCTATTGGTGCTGGTGCAACAGCTACTGTTGATCGTGACTGGTTCCAGGTATGGCAAAACTCTCCAGAAAATGCTGAAAGCTTGCGTGTTTTGAACCAGTTGATTGAAGATTCTTTAAAGAAAGGTGGTGATAGCTCATACTCAAAAGAAGAAATAAAGCAATTACTGAAAACTTATGCTACACCAGTTCCTTATCAATTTTGGCATGTCTTATACAGAAACGCTCTTATGTTTTGGAGAAATCCAGAGTATTTGGCTGCTAAATTGGGTTTAATGACAATAGCTGGTTTATTTATTGGTTTTACTTTCTTTGGACTTAAACACTCTGTAACTGGTATGCAAAATGGTATGTTTGCTTCATTTTTAGCTGTCGTTGTTTCCGCTCCTGTCATTAATCAAATTCAAGAACAGGCTATCAAAGGTCGTGATATTTATGAGGGCCGTGAAAAATTGTCCAAAACCTATCATTGGTCTTTGATGATTCTTAGTCAATTTTTGAATGAACTTCCATACTTATTTTTTGCAGCTGCCATTATGTTTGTTTCGTTGTATTTCCCTACTCAAGCTGATACCTCTGGACCTCATGCTGGTATCTTTTATCTTACTCAAGGTATCTTTGTTCAAATGTATATTTTGAGTTTTGGTTTATTGCTTCTTTATATTGCTCCAAATTTGGAATCCGCTGCTGTTTTGGTTTCATTCTTCTATACATTTATTGTTGCCTTCTCTGGTGTTGTTCAACCAACCAAGTTAATGCCTGGTTTTTGGACTTTCATGTATAAAGTCAGTCCTTATACTTACCTTATTCAGAATTTGATTAGTTCTGTTTTACATGATCGTAAAGTTAAGTGTGCAGAAACTGAATTGGCTGTTTTTAATCCTCCAGATGGTAAAACTTGTCAACAGTATGCTGGAGAATTTGTTAAAAAAGCTGGTGGTTACTTGGCTGATCCTAATTCAACAAAGGAATGTGGATACTGTCAGTATAAGGTAGCAGACGACTATTTGGCTACCATTGGTGCCAAATACTCTTACAGATGGAGAAATGTTGGATTTTTCTGTGTTTATATCATATTTGACTTGGTCTTCGTGTTATTCTTATATTGGTTCATTAGACACAGAAAAGGTTCACTTATAGCTCCAATCAAAAACTTTTTCTTATCTAAAAAAAAAAAAAATTAGGTAACTAATCATTCTGGATTTGATTAGTAAAAACTTTAATAATTTAATATTTATGTGTATTTATTTACTTTGTTTCTATGTGATGACATTTTAATTTAATCTTTAATTTTATATACTTCTATACAGTAAATATGATATATCATCTATTATTTAAAAATGTAAATCGATTGAATTGCTACAATGGAAAAGTTTTATGACACCCATATTTATATATATTGGATAATGTGTGAAAACAAAGTATATATGAAAAAAGAAAAGAAAAGTTTAGTAAAGAATGGCAAATATACCATAGTGAAAAGTCAAAGAAATAAAAGATATTCATCGTAAGCAGTCATGAAGTGATAATAATTGATCCAACAAAAAAAAATAATCAACAATAATAACCTTGAACCAATTCTATTAGCCATGAACTTTTTCAAAAATATTTGAACAATGATTAATCCCCTAAATCAGTGAAAAGAAAGCAAAAACAAAAAAAAACAAAAAATAAAAGTAAATATTTGACAAGACGGAAGCCCATCTATTGAGGTTTGAGAAGTTCAAATGAACAACAAAGAGAATGATCAACACTCATGACTGCTCCGTAATTATTAAATTCACCACAATAATTAGGAGCAGAAAAGATAGTAACTAACCTTCGTTTATTGAAAAATTCGTAACCATCTTCAACAACCATATGACCTCTAACAATTAAGTCCATATTGAACTTTGATAAGAAATAATCGACATGTTTTTTACCAAAACAGTAAGAAACTCCTCGGTCATTCTTTGGCCAGTTCGAAAGACTAAACGTTTTGATTTGAGGATCAGGATCCGACCATAACAAGTCTGCTAACAAACCTTTATCAGGGATGTCAGTTGGACGTTTTACGTTCTCAATTTGATTCAAATCAGTTAATTCCGGTGATAATCCACCATGAATACAAAAAATTTTGTCGTTAATAGTAGCTGCAATTGGTAAAGTGTTGAAAACATCAACAAAATTCTTCCAAAGTTTGTGAGAACCACTAATAATGGGTAAACGACGTTTACATTCATCATAAAACCCATAAATTTTGGTAATGTTTGCAGATTCATGATTACCTCTTAACATGAAAAAATTTTCTGGATACTTAATTTTATAACAAAGTAACAATAAAATTGTTTCCAAGGATTTATAACCACGATCGACATAATCACCTAAAAATAAATAATTTGTATAAGGAGGATAACCACAAGCATTAAAAATACGAATCAAATCATGAAATTGACCATGAATATCACCAACTATTTTGACTGGAGGTGATAATCTTAACAAGGTTGGTTGATCCAAAAAAATTGATCTGGATTTTGATAAAATATATTTGATTTCAGTGGCGTTAATTGGTAGTTTATCCTTAGAACGACGTAAACCTGAAGATGATGTACCACCTAATGGTTTTTTCATACCAATTTCTAATAAACGATCAATGATTGAATCAACATCGATATCCAGTTTTTTTGAATTGAGAGGAATTAAAGGAGGTGAAGATGAATTAGATGAACTAACCGAAGAAGTACGATTAACAACATGAGGATCTAAATCAGCCTTAGTAACAGCTTTAGATTTTGCAACAGTTTGATGTGATAAAGCATATTTTTTTGGAGAAGCTCTTCTTGGTTCAGGGGTTGATTCCAAAGATCTTTCAACAATTGGTTCCAAATTTTTGAATTGATCAGATTCATCAATATTATTTGAGACTGAAGCATCATTTTTTGAAAATGCAGCACTAGTAATAGTACCATTAACAGAAACTGTTGGGGAGCCGGTGGAACCAAAAGAAGATAGCAGATCTTCATCTTTAGTATCATTTGTAGTAAATACCGGTGAAGCCAAAGTTGAAGAAGAACTATCCAAAGAATAGCTATAATCAGGAACTGGCAAGTTATTAACACCATTATAAGTATTATTATTATTGTTTGATGTTAATAAACGAGCCATACTAAGATTAATTTCAAGATCTAAATCGGTATCATTTGAGGAGCTTTTATTTAAGCCATATTTGCTTTTATTTTTATTGTTATTACTTTTTGGGATCCTCTTAGGAGAAGAAGCACCAACAGTGGTGGATTTCTTTAGTTCTGGAGAACCAGAGGTAGAAGATACAAAAGAAGAATTTGATTTTTGATTACTAATTTGATTAGGAGCATCAACGCTTGAAGTATGTTTTGAATTTGAAATGGAAATAGCTTTGGTTAAAGCAGAAGGAGTAGGAGAAGAAATAAAACCACCATTAATATTTGAATTTGAATTATCGACACTCTTTCGGTGGGAATCAAAAGATGTAGAGTGACGATTTGAATGATTAGTAAACTGAGATAGCGCGGGCGCCGACTCATCTGGTTCCAAGTCACCAGTACCAGAGGAAGCAGACAGAGTCAAACCTTGACCTGAAGAGGAAGAAGTTGAGGTATTCGGTAGAGAATCATTTTTTGACGGGCTGTTCCCCATTATTTGTCAATATCAGTAATTGCCTTTAAGAACTGGAACAAATGGAAAGAGCAGGGAAAAAGAAATTCGTAAAACTGGATATAATTTAACTTAAGTACAAGAACAAATCAAAATGATCACTTGAAAAATCTGTCAATTAGTATATTCGTTTTAAGGGTTTGCTGTTCAAAAAGTTTCAATAGAGATGAAGTAACTCTAATTTTGAAAGTAGAAGACAACAAAAAGGTTAAAGCAAAAAAAAAAAAATTCTTCGTATTGTATTATCAACACTAAAACGCTCGCTTGTTACACCCCTTTTATTGGTTTTTGAGGCGGGCACACATCATTGCAATTTTTCATAAAATGTGCAACAACCAATTTCCAGGCGGTCGTGTACATGGTAAACCCCCATCCCGGATCCGGTAACTTTTTCATTAATTATTGGTTATCTTTAAGAGTTAATATTTTTTGCAGCCTACGAAAGCATATCAGAAACTAATTAATTATTATATATAACAGAAAGAGAGGATACGAAAGAATAAATACATGAAATCATTTACTTATGCTTTTTTTAAGAATTTATAATTTTTCACCGAATAATTTAGTGACTTCATCGACAGCTTGATCAATACCATCTGGCTTGTCACCCATACCTTGAACCACGTTACCTTTACCACCAGCTTTACCACCGATTTTAGCAGAAACGGCTTTTGCTAATTCTTGAGCATCAAGACCTTTAGCAATGGCTTCATCGGAAACGTAACAACCATGAGCAACCTTAGCATCTGATGAACCACCAGTAATTAAATAAATGGATTTTTCTTTATGTTGTTTTTTAATTAAATTAATGGCTTCAGTGATTGCTTTAGCATTAGCAGTAATTGGAATATGACTAACAAAGAAATCTTTCTTGGCTTCTTCATCTTCTAACCATTTGTTTACTGCATCTAAAGTCTTTTTCAGTTCTTCCTTTTGTTTGGCTTTTAATTGATCTTTAATTGATTTATCTAATTTATTAAAGTTTTCAGTTAATTTAGCTTTAGCAATTACTGAAATTGATAATTTTTTCAAAGCAACACCTAATTCTTTAGTTTTAGTTTCTTTTTCGGATCCAAATGGTAATGAAACGGCTTTTGAAATTTCTTCATCAAAATCTTGAGCAATTTTTTGAACTTCATGTGCTTCATGACCAGTAACTGCAACAATTCTTCTAATACCTTTAGCAATACCTGATTCTTCAATAATGATTAAATCTTTAATTTCACCAGTTTTAGCAACATGAGTACCACCACAGAATTCAATTGAAAGTTTACTCCAATCACTATTGGAAGGGTCTCTAATTAAATCTTCAACTGGGGCACCAATTGAAACAACTCTAACTGGATCTGGATAAGTTTCTCCGAAAACTGCTCTTAAACCATTAATTTCTTTAGCAGTTAAAAGATTGACTTCTTTTGAAAAAACTTCTTTATTGGATTTAATATATTCATTAGAAATATTTTCAACTTTAAGAAGTTCTTCAGGTTTCAAACCTTGCTTATGACTGAAATCAAATCTTAATTTTTCTGGGGCAACAAGGGAACCCTTTTGATCTACACCATCACCCAAGACTTCTCTTAATGCATAATTCAAAACATGAGTACCGGTATGGTTATTTCTAATTGGCCATCTACGTAATTCATCATAAGTAGCAATAACTTCGTCCTTTAATTTCAATGATCCTTCAACTAAATGACCAGTATGTAATACATAACCACCATAAACTTGAACATTTGAAACATTGAATTCAACACTACCATCAATAACCAATGTACCGGTATCATATTCTTGACCACCTTGTTCAGCATAGAATGGAGTTTTATCTAATAAGATACCAACTTGTTTTTTAGAATCAGAAATTGATTCAATAAATTCGGATCCATCATAAATTGCTAAAACCTTAGATTTAGTATTTTCCAAACCATATTTATAAGAATCATTAGTCTTTGGTACTTCATTTTCTAAATTAGAAAGAGCATGAACATCTAATTTAATTAATTCAACTCCTGATTTATTACCAGTGGCTTTTGATGCTAATCTTGATTCTTCTTTTGCTTTTTCAAATCCAACTTCATCAATATTTAAACCAGCTTCTTCAGCCATTAATCTAGTTAAATCAACTGGGAAACCATAAGTATCATATAATCTCCAAACATCTTTACCAGATAAAGTTTGTTCTGGAGTTTTGGAAGCAATAATTGCGTATTGTTCGAATAATTTTTCACCTCTATCCAAAGTTTTTGAAAAAGAAACTTCTTCTTCATGTAAAATTTCTTTCAAATCTTGAGATTTTTTACTAATTTCTGGGAAGATTTCACTATTTTGTTCAATAACAATATCGACTAATTGAGGGAAAAAGGTACCAATTGGATAATTCATATATTTACGAACATAACGAGCACCTCTTCTTAAAATTCTTCTTAAAACATAACCTCTACCTTCATTATTTGGAACACCACCATCAGAAATAGCAAAAGTTAAGGTTCTAACATGATCAGCAATGACTCTATAAGCAGTATCAATACCATCAACATCATCAGAACCAAATTTACCAGTATAAGGTCTAACACCAGTAATTTCTCTAATTTTATTAAAAATTGGGGTGAAAACATCGGTATCATAATTAGAAGATTTATTTTGTAAGATTGAAACCAATCTTTCGAAACCCATACCAGTATCAATATGTTTAGCAGGTAATGGTCTTAAAGAAGAATCAGCTTCTCTATTATATTGAATGAAAACAACATTCCAAACTTCCAAAACATTTGGATCATCCATATTAACTAAACTAGCAGCATTTCTACCACCAATTCTATCATAATGAATTTCAGAACATGGACCACAAGGACCTTGATCACCCATTTCCCAGAAATTATCTGCGGCATTACCTGGTAAGATATGATCTTCAGCAACTCCAACGTCTAACCAAAATTGTTTTGCTTCTAAATCTGCTTCTAATCCATTTTTAGAATCACCTTCAAAATAAGTAACATAAAGACGATCACTATCTAATTTATAAACTTTGGTTAATAAATCCCAAGACCATTGAATTGCTTCTTTCTTGAAATAATCACCAAATGACCAGTTACCCAACATTTCAAAAAATGTATGATGATAAGAATCTTTACCAACATCATCTAAATCATTATGCTTACCACCAGCTCTAATACATTTTTGAGAATTGGCTGCTCTTTTCAATCCAGCAAAATCAGATGATGGGTCAACAGTACCTAAAAAGATTGGCTTGTACTGATTCATACCAGCATTAGCAAATAAAAGTGTTGGATCATTATGAGGAACAACCGATGATGATGGTACATAAGTATGACTGTGTTGCTTAAAAAACTCTAAAAAAGTGTTTCTGACCTTTGGGGCAGACCATTGATTGGTTGAAGTAGACATGGTTCTTTTCAAGAAAAGTGTCCTTATCATAAACAAATTCAAAATTTGCTATTTAACAAGATTATCAATGTTGGTTTCAAGTTTTTGATGAGTTTTTGGCCTAAAATTTTTTTTTTTTTTCGTTCTTCCTTTGTCTCTTCTACACTTTTCCTCTTAACCAACGCGACTTTGTATGTATTTTTGGCGTGCACGGGTCTTTTTCAATGGCTCTCCCCATACATAATTGTATGTACTGATAAGAAATATTATTGAAAAACGATACTGGTAAATGAGTCACATTGTTTAAAACTGGTTTATGGATTGAAGGAAGTTTTCTACATCTTTTGATATTAGAAAATATACAGATTTTCCATATTTGCCTGTTCATATGGTATGACATAATCCAATGGTTGACTTGACAGGTCCATACTACACCTTTTTTTTTTTTTTTTTTTTCGGGACCTCCTACCGTTTATAGGGTGAAAATTTTCTCATAATGAAGGAGTAAAAATTTGGTTATTCCTACAACGAAAAAAAAAAAAAGAAGAAGAAGAGAAAAACTAATATAAGTTAGATGTTAAACGTTCTTAGTAGGATAATAGTGGTATTATGATAAGAATATGATATTGATAGGGGATATAAAATATTCGTGTATTGAATGCATACGGGGACATAGGTCTAGTCTGTGTCGACATCATTCACGACCATTATTACAAGTTCGATCTAAAGGTAGACCTACAGTTCATGCCAATGGGAATCCAAATCATCGAATAGCGGTATTTGCTGAAGAAATAGATGAAAATGAAGAAAAGAAAAGTCCAACACCACCAATGAATGGATGTTCTAATAAGAAAACCCCAGTTATAATATTGAAAGCATCAGCTAAACAAGTATTAGATTTAGTTAGTGGACAAATATTAGGACCATATGATGAAAATAAATATAAGAAAAATGAAACTAATAAGAAATCGATTCCAATAATCAAGGATTCAAGTTTTATTAATTCTAGTTCGTGTTGTTCCAATGGAGTTACCAAATTTAAAAAAAGTTGTTGTTGTAATAATAAATCTAAAAATATTAATAAATCAAAAATTTTGAAAACTTATATTGATAAACATATGACCAATAAGGAGAAATTCAAACAAGAACCCTCATTTCAAGTTACACGAGTTGATTCGAAACAAAAAGTTGAACCAGAAAAAAATGATCATCAAACTTTTGATGTTGTTAGTATTCCATCATGTTCAATTCCAGGTTCTTGTTGTTGTGGAGATGATTGTAATTGTGAAGGATGTATGGTTCATGGTAATGCAAATGCAACCAGTAATGAATTAAGTAAGATTCTACCAAACGATTTTAATCTTGATTATTTAAATAATCTGAATTTTAATAATATTTCATCAAATAATCAATTTGAATCAATTCAACTGCAAAAAGATGTTATTTTCAATATTGTTCCACCAGAAAATAATTTAAAAAATTTTAATCATCCAGTATTACAATCTCAAAAAATTAATGAAATTCAAAATCAACCTTCAACCATAAATTCATTGGATTCTTATACAAATTATTTATTTTCTCAAACTCAACCTAATAATGCATATGCACCCACCACTTCAATTGAAAAAGTGGCTGTCCCTCTGTCTCAAACTGATGGAGAATCTCCTTCGTCAACTTGCTTGTGTCCTCAAGATGAATGTGATTGTAATAATTGTGAAACTCATGGAATTATTAATGGTCTTAAATTAGATGAATTCTTTAATAATAATACGAGCAACAAAAATATGCTAAGTGATGCTGATATTAGTGGATTACTCGATCAAATCACCCTGAACTCTACCATGAAAAAACAACCAGCAAATGCTTATGACAGTACCCTAGCGATGATGGCTACCATGATGAGTCAAACCCAACCAGATCCAGCTCTACCAGATGCCCCAAAGTCTTGTTGCTCCTCAACAGTGAAACAAGAATCACAGCCTTTTCAAGTGCAGCAACAACAAAGCCACCAGCATCAACAACAACAGAGCCACCAGAGCCACCAGAGCCACCAGAGCCACCAGAGCCACCAGTATCTTCACATCCAAGAACATCAGAAATACCAACAACCTAAAAATTGTTGTGGTAATCATTAATTGTATTATAACAGCCTCTTGTATATAGTTATAGAAGTTTGCAACTATTTTTTTTCTGCTAGTATTATTATGTAAGTATTATGTGGGTGTATGGGTGTTTGATCAAATAAATTATGTGCTGCGCACGACCTCTTCACTTTTCTGATCAGATTTTAAATTTTTAGCAAAAAAGAAAAAAAATCATGGAATTTTCTAGAAGTTTCTACAAAACTAATAAGATACTGATTATTTGACCTTTTTTTAGGTTGTCTGCAATTTTTGTTTATCAATTTTTTTTTTCTGAGACATACAGAAACTGTTACTGATAGTCAGGCTGATATTGGATGATTTTTTGATCATCAAAGAGGTTAAAGTGGCTCACCAATTGAGTTAGATATATACATTGCATATTTTCCCTTGCTGTTTAAAATATCAGTCAAAATTCAACATATTTAAAAGTTGATTTCGAATAAACGCCTAGTCATCTAGTAAGAATCTAGTCATCTAGTCATCTAGTCATATTGTATTATAGTAAACTTGAAACAGTGTTTGATATTGAATTAGAATAAGAATAAGAATAAGCAGAGACACATATACAGGTTAAAGAATCAATAATTGCAGCCATGTCATCAGCGAGCAATAACCCTCACGATCCAATTGTTGAAATATTCAATAATCGAGATTCTAAAATGTCGAATGATACTCCAACAGGTAATGAATCAACGGATAATGATATTCAAGTGATTAACCGTGATACTTCCCCAAATTTGGATCCTTCAAACCAATTTAATAATTCTTATAGTCCCGACAATTTTGATCCAAATGCTTTCATGGAATCTCCAGCATTAGCAAATTCCCAATTATACCCAAATTTTGATTCAAACGATGGCTCAAATCAACAACAGCAACACCAACAACAACATCAACACCAACAACATCAACCATCACAACTACCACAACCATCTCAACAAGTAAATGGATCAATGGTTCCACATCCTAATGCCACTGCGATTCCGTTTACTCCTAATGCTCCTTATGTTAAAGATGAATACGCTTTAACTCCTAATTTTTCTCAACTTAACGATTTTATGAATGTTTCAAATAGTAATAATAAAACACATGATGGGAATTTTGATGATAGTAAAAATGATTTGATAAATAATCAATTAACAACAGTGAATCGTTTACAACAATCAAACTCCTTACCTCCTTTACCTCCTTTATCCGAATCAGTACTCCCGTCTTCCTTGAATTTTCAACAATTGGCATTACCTTCAGTTGCGGATAATAATGATGGCTCGGATAAAAAAAATTTTGGACTTGGTCAATCAGGTGCAAATTTGAAAAAGAAGAAGGAAAATACCGGTCCTAAAACAAGACCTGCATTTGTAATGAAAATTTGGTCAATGGTAAATGACCCTGCAAATCATGAATATATAAGATGGAATGATGATGGTAAAACTTTTCAGGTATTCCATCGAGAAGAGTTTATGAAAGTAATTTTACCAAAATATTTTAAGCATAATAATTTCGCAAGTTTTGTTAGGCAATTAAATATGTATGGTTGGCATAAAGTTCAAGATATCAGTAATGGAACTTTGTCAAGGGATGAAAAAAATGGTGATGAAATTTGGCAATTTAAAAATCCCAATTTTCAAAGAGATCGTGAAGATTTATTAGATAATATTATCAGAAATAAAACTACTAATCAATTCGAAGGTAGTGATTTAAATAATATCAATTTACAATTGATTCTTTCGGAATTAGATCAAATTAAAATGAATCAATTTGCAATTGGTGAAGATTTAAGAAGAGTTCGTAAAGATAATAAAACTTTATGGCATGAAAATTTTATCACTAGAGAACGCTATACTCAACAAGCTCAAACTTTAGACAAAATTTTGAAATTTTTAGCTGCTGTTTATGGTAATTCAAGTAAAGTTTTGGATACTGGGAATTTCGAATTAGAAGGTCTAGATAATCAAATGACTGCTTATCAAAGTAATTCAAATGCTTCAAACAATTCATCAAATCAAAATAATAATCCTTATAGTGATTATAATCCAATGCCTATCCGTAAACCAAGGCTTATGTTAACTAATAAAGCTCATCAAAAGACACCGAATTCCAATAGTCCTGCTAATTCATCAAAATCAGAATCTATTGAAGAGATTATGAGATCCCATGATCAAAGTCCTAAATCTAATGATATTAATAATTTACCTGCCAATAATTTAAGCCGTATTTATCATCAAATTGTTAATCAAGAACCTCATAACTCTGTTCCTTCTCCACGTCATTATTTTCCAGAACTTAATTTTCCAAATAGTCCTCATCCAACCGATGCAAATGCTCAAACCCCTTTGGATTCATCAGATGGTGGTCTAAATGGACTAGAACAAAATATATACAAACAAGGTCAATCAATCCAACAAGTACAGGATTGGATTCAAAAATTGGCTACTCAACAACAAGAGCAACAACAAATGTTGAATGAACAACAGCAGTTAAAAGAAATACAGGACGATACCTCAAATCAAGATATTGAAGGCTTTGATGTAAATGAATTCTTAGATAATCATTCACATCTCCAGTCAAATGGTAATGAACCGGTTGTTATAACTCCTGGTCTGAACACCCCGGGCAATAAATTCGGCTCGTCAGATCCTACTAAGAGGCCGATTGAAGAAGTTCACGATGATGATCATTTTGATGGGACTACAAAGATTCCAAGGAGGTCGTAATTACTCTTTACTCTAGCATATTTTTTTCTTTTTTTTTCTTTCCTTTTTTTTTCAACTGCAAGGGGGGTATTTGTAATATACATTTCAAATTTGAAATGCTAAGTCTTGGTCTATTAATCTGATGATTATGATTCTTTATTTACGTTTCTCTACGATTTTACTTAATAAATACATCTTTTTGGTCTGAATTCCATAATATGTAGGTTTAAGCAGCGACAATTGCAGGTCAAGTAGGAACTAATAAGCAATATACAACCTGAAAGACAAATCTCCGCTTCATACGTTGATCAACGTCTATGGTATTTCGTCATAGGTAAAATATATTTCTTTGTTGCTTCAAAACTACACCCGGACATCCTTTTACAATCATTACTCACATGAAACGCAAATTTAAGGGAAAGAAAAATAAAATCAACGGTTGCCCGCACGGCTGGCCCTCATGTAGACAGCATTAGATCATTTACGGTTGACCTTCCTCTTACCACTGTTTCCGAAAAGGACGTTTCAACAGAACACTTACGAAGGTTAATTTGATACGAAATTTTGTGCTTTTGCTAAAATTGGAATATTGAAAGATCGCTTTTTTCATTTGAAAGTTTTGCAATTAAGAAATTTTCAAATACATTCAATAATTTCCCTTATCACTTGATGGAATGATGACAGCTAATTGCTGATATCATTTTCAGTCTTACCAAAACACTACATTCTTTAAAATGAGTATTAACCTTCGAAATCGCTCTTCGAAGCTATGGCAACTA
This sequence comes from Hyphopichia khmerensis, assembly GCA_030569195.1. Lineage (NCBI taxonomy): Eukaryota > Fungi > Ascomycota > Pichiomycetes > Serinales > Debaryomycetaceae > Hyphopichia > Hyphopichia khmerensis. The sequence continues at coordinate 89,173 of JAJMKE010000042.1, read as the reverse complement.
GTGGAACGGTTGGAAGTACCTCATGAAAATCATATTAAGCCTACTCTTTTAACCAATCCTGACCTTGAGCCGATGCCTCCACACAGAAGAATTTGGGGTTTATATTCCTTTTTTGGTTACTGGGCAACTCCAAATCTTACTATATGGACTTGGCTGACTGGTTCTTCACTTTTAGCTCTAGGTTTGAATATAGCACATATAATGGGCGCCTTAACTATTGGAAATATTTTAATTTGTGTATACACCTGTTTAAATTCAATTCCTGGAACTAAGTATCATATTGGATATACCGTTTGTCAAAGAGTAATTTTCGGGATATATGGTTCTAGTGTTGGAATAATAATAAGGGTAATATTATCAATTGTATTTTATGGATCTCAATCTTGGCTAGGTGGTGTCCTGCTAGTTGTTCTATTATCATCTCTTAGTAAGGATTATATGAACATGGAAAATACATTTTCTGAATCACTAAAAATGACTAAAAGAGATTTTATTGGATTCCTTATATTTCACATTATTGAAATAATATTTCTTTACATGAGACCGGAAAAGATCAACAAATGGTTGAATGCTTCTTGCGTCATAACAACAATTTCTTTTACCGCTTTATTCATTACTTGTCTTGTTAAAAATGGAGGTCCTGGTGATATATATTATGACAAAAAAGTTGAAATGGGAAAATTGGAAACAGGATGGATGTGGCTCAAAGCAATGACTATATGGTATGGTGCACTCTCTCCAGATATTACAAATCAGAATGATTATTCAAGGTTTGCAACATCATCTAAGAAAATGTATACTGGTATAATTACTGCGGTAATGACTACTGGAACTTTCGTACCTTTATTTGGATTAATATGCGCTTCTGCTACGTCACAACTTTATAAATCTGAACTTTGGTTACCTACAGATATTGTTTTAAAATGGTTGCATGATGACTATAGTGCAGGTACGAGAGCTGCAGCTTTCTTTCTCGCGTTTTCATTTGCATTCTCTCAACTTACTTTTAACGTTAGTGCCAATGGGTTTGCTGGTGGAATGGATATATCAGGAGTTTGTCCAAAATATATTAATATTAAACGAGGAGCTATTATTACTGCTTTGCTTTCGTGGTTGGCTCAACCTTGGAAATTTTATAATACGTCATCTATTTTTATGAGTGTGATGAGCTCATTTGGAGTTTTCCTAACTCCAATAGTTGCATTATTAATTACGGATTTTACTATTGTTCGTAAAAATGTATTGCCATTAATAGATCTTTATTCAACCTCCGCAAATGGAACTTTTTATTTCACCAAGGGCTTCAATTTTAGAGCAATTATAATTTGGGCTATATGTTCTGCATTGGGATTACCAGGATTAATCGAGGATGTCAATGATTATAAAATACCCAAAGCTTTTGTAAATTATTTTCGAGGTAATGTCATTTTTGCATTTATTTTACCTTCTATTCTTTACATTATAATCTGTAAGATTTTTCCAGTTAAAAATATCGGCATTGGAGATAAACAAGATCATTTTGGTGCATTTACAGAGGATGAATGTGATAAATTACATTTTGCGCCTCATATTGATTCTTCTTTTGCCGTATTTGACACTTTGGGTGGTGACTTACTGCCAATCCACTCTAGAGTAAAAGGAATCGAGTCTGTAAAAGAATCAACAAAAAAGCTTTGAAAATATAATTACTCTTGCAGCTCCTTTATTATCAGATTTAATCCTAATTTGTATAATGCCGGTGAATATCAATTCCTGGTGAGACCTCCTTTGTAGTTACTCTTGATTTCATTCATTTACGTACTTGCAATATAATTTAATAGATTAAAAAAGAAGAAACTCACTCGTAGTATACCTTTCGTTAAGTAAATGGGGGAGAAAGTTAAAAAAAAGAAAAATTGTATAAAAGTCCATGTCCATTACCATATGGTCTGAGTACCGTGGGAAATATTACTTTTCGGTAAATTTTCTCAAATTCCTACAAAAAAAAAATTTCGCACCCAATTTGCCTAACAAGATCCACTATTATTCAGCCCCAAATCACATTCATCGATAGAAGCAATTGTAAACTTTTCATCCTTAGATTTTCTTTTGATAATTTGGAGAATCAAGCCGTTTAATTATGCAAATATTGGCCCAAGTTGGGTTAAAAAAACGTAAATGGCATGCGCTTGAGAGTCTCTATTTGGGCCAAGCCTCATCAAGGTCTATTATCGTCAGGAGATTGACAGACTTGACAAAATCTTACAATACCTATTTCAATAAGCGTATTTGCCTATACTTTTCTTTTTTCTTTTTTTCTTGCACTCCTTTCAATTTGGCCCAGATAAACTAAAGAATAAAAGAAAGAATAACAACAGAAACAAGGAATAATTTACAAACCTGTCTATCCTCTAAAATATGTCAAATTACTCTAATTCGGTAAGAAAATCCGTCTTTATTGTATTTTCTCTTTTCTGCTTTTACGAAAAAAAGATTTTGTTGGAGTCCGCATAATAAACAGACCTGTCAATTGAAATTTTTCTGCGGTTTGCACACAAACCCGTACCCCCGAATTTGAAACGACTTCATCAACGGTTTATTACTTCGAATAAAATCACGAGAAAAGATTTTCAGACTTGATAAGCGTACAAGCATAATCTTAATATAGCATTTGATCTCGGATCTTTCTCAGAGGAGAAAACATGATGGAAGGAATGACCAGCACGCTTGATTTTGCTGACCAAAAGAAAAGAAAACGGGAATATAGTAAGAAAGGATGTAAAGAATGCAAAAGACGGAAAATCAAATGCAATGAAGCTCATCCTACATGTCATGAATGTGCTAGACTTAACAAAGTATGCTCATATCCTGGACCTGGTGAGAGAGTGCTACGAGTTTCCAAAAAAGTTTTAAATAATACTTATCCAAAATCTCCTACTACTGAAGGTAATAGTCCAAATTCCGTTAATCAAACTTTTATTACGAAAGCCAAAACCATGTCACTACCACTTCATAATCAACCAAAATCACCTGCATCAGATTCTCAAACTCAAGTACATAACAGAACTCCAAAACAGACTAATTATATACTGCCTACTCATGATCAACAAGCAATGGGCCACACATACCCTCCAAGAGTTCCATTTGTACATCCCATGTATTCCCCTGATTCAGTTTCCCAAACTGCTCCTTATAATTTGCCGTATAACCCTCGGTTGGCTCCCTCCGTAAATCAATCAACAACTTTACCACCAATATCTTCGACAGGTTATTCAACATTGAATAATTCAAAATTCCCACCATCATCGATAAATAATCTTTTAAATGAAGCAAAATCTCCAGTGGCTGAAGCAAGGGCTCATGAATCACCAGAAACAGTTTCTTCAAGGGGTCAATCACCAATCCCAGGAAGATTTGATACCTCTAGATCATCTTATCAGTCTCTTCCGTTTCAAGGTAATAATAGCAACGTAACCAATACTTCAAACCCAGACTCAACTACTGCAGTAAGACCAAATGAAGATATAATGCTTTTGGACGATTATCATTTTTTCAATCAAGAGGATTTGAACGTTCTCGCAAATGACTTGAATAATATTGTTACTGATATAATGTTTGAATTTAAATATGACGATAAAGTTAGTAAATCTGATTCAGATTTAGCTAGCTATGATCCAAAGTTAAACAGAAATAAAGAAGAACTTAATAGATCGAAGAAAAACTCAGAATTCGAAAATATACCGAGAGATATTCCTTTTGACTTCATTGCTGTAACCAAAAGTCATGAAAAATTATATCTCGAGGAATTCTATAACGAATTTGCAAACGTGATTTTACCTTTTAATGCTTATGATGAAGCTCTGAAATCATATTTCAACCCTGCTAGAGATATATTATTCTATTGTGCTTCACAAGAGTCTTTCCTTTTGGCTGCCATTCTAGCTCAAGGTGCAAAATCATCCTTTAATAAAAATAACCTTCCCGAGGATGAAGAAGCTTATTGTTCCTACCTTTATAAATGCCTTAAACTTCTAGGACCTGCATTGGGTGGAAATGCCACGGATAATGTTAAAGCTTCTCTTACTTCAAATATTGAGGCTGTTTTATTAACTGTATTATTATTAACTTCATCGAATGCCTCAAATACCAAACAAAATTGGAGACCCCACTTAAGAGGTGCAAAAGATTTACTTTTAAAAATTACATCAAGCAAGATAAAGATACGAAATTCTCCTACATTAGTTTTTTGCAAGTTTTGGTTTATCTCGATAGAGATTTTAGCTGGTCTAAGCTCAAAACTCGGTGGTACTTTGAAATCAGATGATGAACTTGATTTATTACTCACTTGTGGTGATGAATACGAAATTAATGCATTGAAAGATTTGGGTCTCATTTTAGATAATGGTTTTAATCTTATTGGTGGGTATCACAATAATTGCGTTCTACATTTACGTGATCTTATAAAAATTTTGAATAAAACGAGAGTTGATCAAAAGTCTTTTGTCGCTCTGGATGTTAATGAATATATAAGGTTGTTATCTGAATTTTATACACAGGGAGAAATTGAGTTCATTAATAGAAAATGTATATTAAGTAATGATGATTTCAAAAATGGAAAGGTCCCAACCGGTAATTTACTTGATCCAGTAACTGTTCAAAAGGAAAAAATTATCATCAGTTGGATGGATCTCTCTCAACAGTGTTATTGTTTAGCTTCCAAAATAATAATTTTCACTAAATTCTTTCAATTACCTCATAACTCGCAACAAGTTCAAACTTTAACAGAGCAATTGATTTCATTACTTTCATTTTTGGGTAAAACTACAGAGACACCGCAACTCATAAAGTGCTCTATTATGATGATTCAATGGCCCATGTTAGTGGCGGGCATGAATTGTGAAAAAGAAGAGCATAAGTTTTTAATCATGAAGTTTTTCAGAGCCTCAGCTCATATCGGTTCTGGGAGTGCTGGTTTCGCTCTTAGGAAGATAAACAAGGTTTGGAGCCTACATGATTCTAACGGAAACAGCTCAGATTCTGAGGATGAAATCGATATAGTATCTTATTGAATATATAAATTAATATTCATTTTTTTTCTTATTTACTTTAAACTTTAAGTTTCCTGTAGAATTGAGTACCAATTCATTTGTCCACTGGCAAGCTTTAATCTGGTGTTGAAAGCATCATCTTCATCATCTGACCAGTCAGACTCAGAATTAAAACCATTTTCGTCTTGTTCAATCTTACTTTCCAAATCTTTTTCATTCGTATCAGGGCCTTCATTTGCGCAATGTTCACAACAAGACCAATCGTAGATTCCTTTTGCCTTTTCATCTTGCACAAACCAACCGATTCTCTCGGCACCTAGTCTTGCTCCGTCTAGATTAGCAGACGATGGTCCTGTTCTTAAGGATGCGTTTTTACCAAGCATGAACAAGGGAATTTCATCATTCCATTGAAGGTTATTTGTTAAGCAAGGAAGTCCCCTCACGGTATCAATTGGATGATTTTTACAAATCAGTTGAAGGAAAGGTAAACCACAAACATCAGCAGTTATTCCTGTTGCACAGTAGATATAATCAATATTGGATAAACTCATTATCTCAAAGTGCTTTTCATCGTCTTCATTATTTTTATCGTAATTTGTAGTTTCAATTTTGCAATCCCAAGTCATATTGGCTTCATTCCAACTGGATGATTTCAATTGTGAAAATCTCATTAATTTCACTGCTCCACTTTTTACATGTTTCATTAATTTCTTATGATATTCAGGATTGACCGACCCACCTTCCCTGGCATCTTGAATCATCTGCCATCTTTCTTCGTCAGTATCCTTAATATAGAAAGCTGATTTTTTGACATTTCTATACTTTGTTACCCAATCTAAGTGGAAATCAAAGTGCTTAACTTTAAGCGGACCCCTTGTCAAAAAATAAACTTTGATGCCTTTATTTGCACACACATCAGCAATTTGGGCAGAAGTTAAGCCACCGCCAATAACTACTACGGAGGTAGGTTGACGTTTCTTCAATTTTGCTTGAAGTCTTGGATGAGGAAAGTCGACCTCTTTACTAAATAAGTGAGAAGTGTGACAACTACCCTCTAACGGTCTCTCAATTTGCTCAAGTGACTTAATTGGATAATTTATTTTACCCCTGTGGCCACTTGCAACAATACAAATCTTGCAACAGTAGGTTTTACCACTATCTGTTTTGATTATAAAACCTTTACCAGCTTCATCCGAATCTATAACATTGATATCTGAGTATTCAATTGAAACCACTTCGTCTCTTTTGACTGCATTCTCCAAATTGTAGCGCTTGATAATGTCATCACAAAAGTCTCGGAAGAATAAAGTCGATGGTCTATAATAATCCTTCCAATCTCTCATGTTGATATCAATAATACCTGGCTTATCATGTGTGTCACTTATATTAGCTGGAACTGGATTCTTCTTTTTCATATTTTTCGCAGTAACTTTTTTCAATTGATGTTTAGAATATTCTCTTCCTACAACATTTTGGATCTCCATCAAATCCTTTGGACCCTCACGTTTATTCAAATGAGCAAAACTTATCATTCCATCAATATTCACTGGATCTGGGTGAAAGAACATTGGTGATCTCAAATATGGAATCTGACAAGATGCAAACTGATTATCCCATTGTCCCATAAACTTATTAGCTACCGCATCCAAAACGAGAATGTCTTTAGGCTGAAACTTCTTCTGCCTATACATTTTGCTTTCAGAGGGAAGTTTAAAATTTTTCTTTGATGAAAGATTACGATTAATTAAATTCACTCTATTACCTCTCTGCTTTAGCCAATGGAATCTTTGATGCTCTTCTTCAGTGTAGATGGATCCTGGCATATCTTCACACAATCTAGAAGCGACTGCGAGACCAGCCGTTCCACCACCAACAATAATGGCTTCGAGGAAATTTTCCTTGTAGATTTGAAATGGTTCAGACATGACTTTGCTTATAGTTTTGAACAGTAATTAGCTTTCAAGTCAGAAGAGAGTTGAATTTGGGTTTATATAGGGTACTTGAAAATGCCTGCGAAAATAACTACTGCGGTGGGTGTCCTCTACGAAAGAACTGCAAAAAAAGAATAAGACGCATAAAAAAGGAATAACCGCAAAAATAACTACAAAGGTATGCACACAACAATGCTCTACAATATCATACGAAATAACAAGTGAGGTACTTTTTCAATTGCAAATTATTCAGATATAAAATCTAAAGAGCTTCCACAAATCCTTCAATGAAGGCTAATAAACCAACAGCACCTGGATCTGGGATCCCACCTTCATCTGATTTGAATTCATCCTCATTGACATAACTAGCCCTACCAAACTTAGCTTTTAAGGTTCTAGTTTTCTCACAGGACTTTTGAGCTTGGGCAACGGCCTCTTGTAAGTTACCAGATTCATAGAAGGTATCAACAAATGGTTGTAAAGTATCGACTAAAGTTCTGTCTCCAACTCTAGCATTAGTATATTTGAACAAACCTTGGTGTAATGAGTCACGCAAAGCTTTAGCAATAGTTACACTATTGAGTTTGATAGCTTCTTGTAGATTTTTGACGACGTTTTGAAGGAAAATGGAGTAAATACCTCCAGAAGTTCCTCCCATACTATCTTCAAACAAATCAGTAACTTTACGTAAAATGACAACTGGGTATATAATATTTGACTTAAAAGATGGATCATTATTTAACGCATCTAAGACTGCATCGGCACCAGCAGCCAAAGTTTCACCACAATCACCATCACCAACTACGGTATCATAGTGAGTGACTTCAGGTTCTTTTTTCTTAAAATTATCATACCAATTTTTAATGGCAATGATAAATTTTTCAGCATCAGCACGCAGGATTTGTGGGCCCTTTGAATGATCATCCAGTGCACCATCAGCGTATTGAACGTAGTTCGCCTTATCCCAGTTTTCGGCCTTATCCCAGCTTTCAGGTTTGAAAGATTTTGGTTTCCAACCTGGAGCATTAGTTGGTGCATCCAAGAATGATAAAATTTCTTTTGAGGAGAATGAAGTATCACTAGACTTGGAAATATTAGATAAGTTTAATAAAGTGATAGAAAAACCTGGAGAGTTTAAAGAAGTAACAAAATCACTAATTAAAATACGGCTTGGTTTTTTAGATAAAGGTAATTTACTGACAACATGTTCTGCAACAGCATAAAGTTCCAAAGATGAGGTACCTCCAATATTGTTAATTAGTAAAACGTAATCATCATTTTTCAAATCAAACTCTACGTAGTGACGATCTTTATCCTCTGGTGATAATAATTTATGATACATATCATCAATTAAATCATCAATATTTGGAATTGGGCTTAACTTTTGACCTGGTTCATTATGGATACCCAAACCTAATTCTGCTTCATTTGAACCAGTGAATTCAATTGCATCACCACCTTTACCAGGAACTGAAGTACGATCCAAGGAAGCACCAATTGTAACCATATTACTATTGATGGCATGACCTAAATCAACAATTGATTTCAAATCGGCACCAGTAACAGAGGCAGCACCCAAGACTTTATGCATAATTGCAGTACCGGCTAAACCTCTTCTACCAACCATTTTATTTTGTTCTCTACCAACTGCAACATCATCAGCAACGGGGATCAAATCGACGTTATAACCGGCACTTTTAGCTCTTTCAGCAGCCATACCAAAGTGTAAGACATCTCCAGTATAATTTTTAGTAATGACTAAAGTACCCTTTTCTTTGTTTGATTTAGTTTTGATCGCAGCCATAATTTGTTTAGTACTTGGACTAGCAAAAATTGATCCACTAACTGCTGCATCTAATAATCCATTACCAACGAAACCTCCATGAAGTGGTTCATGACCGGCACCACCTCCACTAATCAAACAAACTTTCTTAGAAGTATCAGATGCTGGATTGAAAATAACTTTTTCAGAAGGAATTAATTTAACCTCAGGATTTGAATAAACTAATCCTTTCAAGTTTGACAAGACAAGATCTTCATCTTTATTAAAATTCCAATGTTTAGCTAATGGCATCTTCTTAGTACTTAATAATTGAGTTAATCGAGTAAAAAAAATGCAATTGAAACTGGGTCAATTCAACTTTAAATAGAAAAGCTTGAAAATTGAAGGAGCAAGTTTTTTTTGGTCTAAGAGTAACCTAACTTCTTTTTTTTTCTTTGGGAATCTCTGCAAGTGCACCAACTGACCTATTATTTTTTGCGCTAACTTGGTGTTAAGTGAACCTTTGTCTCTGAATCCCTTGCTATTCACTACCTAAGCTCCGTATTGAAAAGTAACAATACCAAAGAAATCCCTCATTAAAGCTTACTGAGCCTTATTGAAGTAAACCTTAACCTTATCCTCTCCCCATTTTCATTTGTTCTTCTGATTAAAACAAAGCATAAAGTATAGCAAAAATGAAAATTAAGATATTTATATGTATATGAAGAAAAAAAAAAAAAAAAAGATTCGCAATACGTCATTATGTCCAAAAAGGTTGTCCAATGATGACATAAGGAATTACGTAATAAAATGAAATACAGAAAAACCCATACACCATTCTCATCACGATTTCATTCTTGTTTCGCTCTTGGTTTCCGAATTTAAAAACAAAAAGCCTCTTAGTGATTAATTCAAGTACTTCAAAATGGAAACAGAGTGAATCTATGCTTCAAGGCGAATTTTGAAAAAAAATTGAAACAACGAGTCAGATATTTTGAATACTTGCAAGATAACTGATAATACTTCAAGTCATCAAGGCATCAAGACCCGAAGTTTCTTATAGCTTCTTGTTTCTTATCGGTATTTATCTCATTTATCTTTTGTCATAGGTTTATAATATAATCAAGGGACCCTGTTTTTGCGAATTTTAATAAGGTACCCATATTTGCAATTTTTCGTTAATCATTAGATTGGCAAAAAACTCTTTCCAACTAGGTCAATCCTTTTCTTTATTTATACCTGTATTTTTATATGAGAAGCTAAAATTATTGAATCCTTCTAAACGTTTCATTTATTTATTTACACTGTTTCTTTTCAATTTTCTTTTATTTTTCATCTTTCATTCTTTGCATCTCCTATCATGTCAGATGAAAAAGAGAAGCTGCTGCCCCAGAATATTTCAAGCTCATCGACCGGTTTAACCCCGACAAATTTTAAGATTAATGATGATAAGTCAAGTCCAAATAAAACTAAACGATCAAAAACCTTTACGGGATGTTTTACTTGTAGATCACGTAAAGTTCGATGTGATCTAACTAAACCATATTGTAATAATTGCACCAGAGCAAGACTTCTATGTGCCGGTTATGATATTAAACTACGGTGGTCAATGCCGATTAAATTTAATCCAAAAACTGGTAATGCGATATCTTCACTGGTTGTTTTTAAAACCAATCAAAATCCTTCCAAATCAAATAATTTACAAGAAGATCAAACTAATGATAGTGAATTTTTCCAAAGAAGACACGTTGGTTTCGTTAAATGGGATGCCAAAAAAAATTGCAAACCTTATGAAAATTATGAAGAAATGGATCGTGATTTAGCTATAGTACATTCTTCAGGTAATGATTCTAATGTTTCTAAAGATTTACAAACTAAATTAGTGGGTCCCTTTGGGGTTTTCAAAAATGTTCCTGATGGTAAGAAAAGGAAAAATAATGATAGTCATACCAATTCAAGAAAGAAAATTTTCGACCCAAGACTTTCTTCAATGGTAAATACTAATACTCCATCAAATGAAAACTCACCAAATGAATTTCATACTAATAAAATTGACGAATCAGCAACTCATGATCAATTATGGCTATCCAATGAATTAAGAGATGATGCTTTGTTGACAGCTGCTGCATTAAATGGTGATTCTCAATTTTTGGAATTCATGAATAACTTTGCATCTTCCAATAATATTCTGTCTGCTTCATCACCGAATAGATTTTCAACTCCGCCGATATCATCACTTCAGCAACAATACCCACAACCACAACAGCCACAACAAATTCAACAGCACCATAATAATCATCAACAACAATCACCACTGCTGAACTTTCAATCACTGTCTAATCAAGGAGGTAACCATCAAAATGACTTCTTAAATTTGGTTTTCCATAGAAATACTACCGGTCTATCTGCCAACTCTCAACAAAATCCCTTACCAGCTATCAACAAGTCTGGTTCTAATCCGAATAATATGTCAAACTTACTTCAAGTTGATAAAAACAAATCAAATGTTATGATTGATCCAACAAATCAGCATTTGTATTATTCAAATTATAATAATTTTTATTATAATAATCCTTACCAATTAAATGAAAATTTGGAAATCCATTTGCATGCATCGAAAGTTGCAAATAATAATCAAGAAGATGAAGGAACAGATCTCGTAGAAGGTGATAGTAGTAATATGACAACAATGCCTGATTCAATCATGTCCATCGTTCAAAGTCCATTACAACCAAAATTAGGTTTCAATGTCTCATTACCTAAGAAAAATGATGAGGATAATAATGTTGGATTACCATCTACTGCATTACAAGTTCAACCATTAACTAGATATTTATTAAATTACTATGTTACCCAAGTTGCTGATTTGATGACAGTTATTCCATTGACTGAAAATCCTTGGAAAACAATTTATTTTCCAAGAGCTTTAATGGCAATTGGTGAATTATCAGCATTAGGTACAACTTCAATCGCTAAAAATGCCTTATTAAATGCATTGTTAGCGGTAAGTGCTTTCAATTTACAGCTGAAATTTCCTAAAAATTCTGACCCAATGAAATACTATTTGAATTTAGGTATTAGATTAAGAAATCAAGCAAGTTTATTTGTCAGAAAATTACTTGGATCGAATAATGATACTCAATTAGGAGTAGAACAATGTATTGCAAATGAGAAATACAAAGATGTATTATGTGCTGTAATGACTATGATTAGTGTTGATTTAGTTTGGGGAACAATGCAAGACACTAATTTTTATATTAAATGGTGTGGACGAGTTATAAATACCAAGATGATCAATAAGAAAAAGTTATCATCAAAGGCAAGAATTTTACACCGAGTCTTTTCATCCTTAAAGTTAATTCAAGACTCAACTTGTTTGGATTTACCTAGTATCAAAGAAGATTTTGAAATGAATGATGATGTAATCAATAATGAATACGATGTTAATGGTGATAAATTCATTAATAAGTTGAAAGTTTCCAAAGCTAATCAATCAAAAAGTAAAATTGATTTCATTGTAAATAGTGGTTACTCAATTCACACGATTGATGAAAACATTAGTAAAGATACTTCACCACAATTTGTTAATAAAAAATTAATTAATACTAAAAAAAATGATGAAAATTTCGCAACCGATGCATTATATGGATTACCTAATTCATTAATTGTTTTATTCAAAGAAACGGTTGAGTTACTTCGGGCCAAAATTTACCATCAAGGAACTTTTGGTCATATGCCTATCCAATTCGATGAAAATGTTAAAAAATTAAGTGATAAATTAGATAAATGGAAGTTAGATTGGAAATTATATGAAGAAGATGAGGCAAATAACAAAAAATTCTTCACTCCAATGCATGAGACTACATATCACCATATTTTATCCTTTTATCATGCTTTAACAATATACTTCAATAGATTAATTAAGGATATTTCACCTAATGAAATTCAAGATAAGGTTGAAAAAACCTTATACCATTTAAACTCAATTCAAAAATTGATTGTTGAAGGAGAAGCTGCCATCATTCCATTATTTTGGCAAGGTTTTATGGCCGGTTGCGAAGCAATTAGTATAAATCTACAAATGGGTTTTAAAAAATGGGGGGCCGATATAGCTCAATATTTAGGTAGTTATTGGGGAGCAAGACAAATTATGTTAGAGGTTTGGAGAAGAAAGAGAATGAAAGAGTCTAGAGCCGATTGGGTTAGTGTTATTCAGGATTGGGAAATGAACTTAATGTTAAATTAGTAGTTATTATGGAAATAACTAATTGGAGGTGATTTGCAACTCAAAGAGTAAAGTGGCAGTAAGTCGCAGTTTATACTTGTGTAATATAAAATAAAATATCATTCTATTACAAGGCTTACTTTAATTATTAATGGTAGCAATCAAATCATTTGAGAAGCTTACGTAGTTACTTCATAACCATGAAGATTTTTATTGGCACAACATGGCTCTTAAACAAACAATTTACAAATAAACACGAACACCGGAGACAACGAAAGAACACTCAAGAACATATTTTTCAATAAGGAAGAATATCATGACCTAAACGAAACACAGAGACGATGTCTTATGAATGTATTTAGGTCTACAAACTAAACAAAACCCTTCAAGGTACCCTAACAACCGGTGAAAGAAGACTATACATCACGAATTAATAATTTCATAGATGCTGTGCTATGTATCTGCTTTCTAGACTACGATATTTTTTCAATGCTATGTTTTGTCAACAAGGCGCCAACTACCTTAATATGCGTGAGGTGGAGGAGTGTGTGTACCTTATGATGAAGTTGAAAGTCGCGTTCGAGTAAATAAACATCGCGAATTAACTACTTCAAAATTTTCATTTTTCCTCTATTTTCCGTCCCTTTTTCTTTTTATATTATTTGAACAGGGCGCGAAATACGTTGCAAAAAGAAGGAAGCAAAACAAAGAAACTTTGAAATGAAAATAAACAGTCTTTGTTTACCAACAAAGCTTCTCTCGAGGTACAAGAACGCATACCGTTGATCTGTCACACTAAAACCAATAACTAATGAAATATGGGGCAAGGGGGTGGTTCTAGTTCTTTTAACATTGTAGGAAGGATTCAAGGCGATCAAAGAGAACAATGATATTCATATAATTCGAATCGTTAATATTGAAGTTGCAACGCGTAGCGCAACTTTAATCTGAATACCCTTCCAACGCCAAACATCTTTGCATACTTTATGGTGTTCCGTCATTATAAAATTTTTTTTCAAAATCATGGTTGAAAAGGTATAAATATATCTGAATTATTCCCAGTTCAGAAACTTCTTTAAACTTTTTCTATTAATCACAAGTTAATTTCTTTACACTCGTTTGATAATCCAACTACACCACATTCTTTAATAATATTCATAATGCAATACAAATACTTATCTACTGCTTTAATTGCTTCATCTGTTGCTTTCGCTGCTACTAATACTATCACTGAAGATCACACCACTTTAGCTACTTTGACTTCTTGTTCTCACGATACCGCAGAATGTCCAGCTAACACTGCTGCTGAAACTTCTACCCCAGCTTCTCTTGCTGCTGAAGCTACTACTGCTTCTCCATCAACCGTCGTTACTACTACTGTCAATGGTGTTGAAACTGCTTACACTACTATTTGTCCAGAAACTGAAGCTGCTGAAGCTCCAGCATCTTCTGCTCCAGCTGCCGAAGCTCCACAATCCGAAGCCGCTGAAGCTACTACTGCTTCTCCATCAACCGTTGTTACTACCACTGTTAACGGTGTTGAAACCGCTTACACCACCGTTTGCCCAGAAACTGAAGCTGCCGCTGCTTCTTCTGCTCCAGCTGCTGAAGCTCCACAATCCGAAGCTGCTGAAGCTTCTCCATCTTCTGAAACTGTTGTTACTACTACCGTTAACGGTGTTGAAACCGCTTACACTACTGTTTGCCCAGAAACCGAAGCTGCTGCTGCTTCTTCCGCTCCAGCTGCCGAAGCTCCAGCTTCTTCTGCTCCAGCTGCCGCTGCCGCTGCTTCCTCTGCTCCAGCCGCTGCTGCTCCAGCCGCTTCTTCTGCTCCAACTGCTGCCGCTGCTTCTGCTGCTGCTTCTACTCCAGCTGCTGCTGCTGAATCTGACTCTTACGTTGATGTCACTTCTACTCCAGTTGTCACTGCTTCTACCGGTGTTGAAGCCACTGAAACCAGTCAAGATACTTTATACTCCACTGCTCCATCCGCAGTTGCTGCTGAATCTAGTTCTTCTAGCCCAGCTACTTTAGCTGCTGAAGCTTCTACCTACCAAGGTGCTGCTAATGGTCAAAATGTCATGGCCGGTTTTGCTGGTTTAGCCGGTATTGCTGCCGTCTTATTGTAATGAAATGATAATCCTAAAATCTATTTCATTTAATGACAATCCTTCATGTTTTATAAATATTTTAATTTCTTCTCATAGATAACTAATTGGGATTTTCAACCATTAATACCCAATCCTATCTTCAACTTGAGGTTTGAATAGATAGGTGCTTTTGTTTTCATAACTGGTGTTTATTCTTAGTTCTCTTTTTTTTTTTCACTATTCAATTTTTCTAAATTCGGCTCATAAAAAATTGCCTTGGTTTTAATGTATATTAGTTTTCGTACCCTTTGTGTTTTTTGTATTGGCTATGTAAAGAGGTCTGGGCTGCAAATTTTATTTCTCAAAAGGAAAAAACTTTGTACTTGGCTACGAAATGCTGCGAATTTTGTATTCAGGTTCACATTCCAGTTAGTATACAGTAAATAACAAGTGTGATTGTATGACAAACAAAATTATATGGCTAAGTGTCTGTTAAGCTAGAATTAATTTTAAGGTATATTGTACGGTAAAATGTTCGCTAAATTGTATGGTAAAATGTACGCTAAAATGTACGCTAAAACGTATGGTAAAAATGTATGGTAAAAATGTATGGTAAAAATGTATGGTAAAAGTGTATGCTAAATGGTAGATTGTATGGCAGCTTATTTGATGATATATGTAAGTAAACAGCTGGAATAGAATAAAAGAGCAAGACTAATGAACCTGTTTCCACTGCCCACTTGAAAGAAGTAAATAGTTTAATATACGTTACAACCTTGTAGAGTAAATAGATTCGCTTGTTGAATGACCAAAGCTGCAATAACCACTCTTGATAGTTAAAAGTTTAATATACGTCGGTTCATTTGTAGGAAATAGTATAGTATATAGTTTAGTATATAGTTTAATATACATCGGCTCATTTGTAGCTTTTAGTTTAAGATTAGCTCGATTACTAAGTTTAACTTAGTTTAGTATATAGTTTAATAAATATCGGCTCATTTGTAGTATTTTCGTTTTGAACAAAGTTGGTAAATAGTTCAACATTCTCTAGTTGAATTTTCTTGGTTAGTTTGAGATTTTAATCAATAATATACATTCTCTTTATTTATATAGTTAAATATTTTATTTCATATAGTTAATATACATATTATTTAATTGAAAATTATTAAAAATTAAGTCTATACAGTCATAATTAACCTACCGGGTTCACTACTTTTTTTGAATAGGCAATTTCATCATCATCATCTATTGAATTACCAAAAAATCCTTGATCATTATAGGTACCAACGTATTCCTTTTTACCAATGAAAACATTCCACCAACCATTTAAGTAAATACTCAAATATTGAAAGCAGATACGAGGAAACTGTACGTAACTATCATAAATAAACCATAAGGCTCTGACAGTTTCCTTTATACCAATGGCGAACTCTTCATATACTGAAGTTTTCGAAGTGGATTTCTTATTGGATTTGATTTGATCAAGAGGAGTTTCTGGTTTCTTTGGAGTTGATTTAGGCTCTTTTCTTGAACTTGAAGGCTCTTTAGTTGATGAACCTGCAATGAATGGGAACCCGAATCCTTTATCCTTTTGAGGCTCTTCATAATCACCTGGTTTAGCAAGACCCTTCGAAACATCATCCAAATGCTTAGAGTACATATTTTTAAATTTATTTATAGCTTCAATTGATTTTGATAAACGATCAAAAGTGTTGAACAAGGCAACCAATTCAATTCTTCTAAACTTCAATAAATCTTTATTTTTTGGATCTTCCAGTTCAAATAAAATTTTAAGAGAAGTACCATAACCGATGGTTTGTAATTTACCCCACATTCTACATCTATCACAACCAACACAATCCATTATAGCACTAACATTCTTGAATCTTGATCTGAATTCATTTTTTAAATCTGGAGACACAACCTTAGGATTGAATAAACTTGAAGTATCGAATAAGGTACTTTCAGATAATGAAGGCAAAACTGAATCGAATAATTCATTATAATTGATATCCGAGAAAAATTGACTTTCATCACCTTCACCTTGATTGATGAACTGAGGAATTGAAATTAATTCATTCAACTTAACAATTGCTTGAGAAACTAAAGCATAATTAAAGTAAATATTTGATAAACGATCATTAAATTTACCAACTCTTTCCATGAAGACCTTTAAGTTTGGATAAAATTCACCTGTAACTGGATTAAGATATTCATTTGATAAATGAACAGCAATTGAAGCATGCAAACCAGAAACTAATCTATAAAACAAATTCTTTTCAATGCATTGTTCTGGTTCATCTCTTGTCATTGACATTGGATTTGTATTTGGGAAACAATTTTCTGAATAGATAGCTTTCCAGACGTCAAATGATTGATTACCTCCATATCCAGTAAATCTTTCTGGATTATCTAATAAGTTGACATAAACACATTGATGGTCATCATCTATATGACAATAATCTAAATCTTCGCAAGTTTGAGCAGATGTTTGCATAGCTTCACTTGAACTAGTTGATCTATTGATTTCACCTAATTTAGATGGTCTTAAATCATCATTAACCTCAGACCAATTCAAAGATGGTAATATTTCAACAGCACAGTTTTCAGTAGCACAAAAATGTTGGGCATTCCAAAATTTACATTGCTTATCCAAATCTAATTTGAAATATTTGAAGAATGGAGTTGTTATCAACTTCGTTAATATTGGTCTGACTTGTTTGTTTAACTCATCGATATAGGAAAATGTAGTATTACAAGTAGGAGTAATGATTTGGGAACAGAAATCTGGTGAATCAAATGGACTGAACTTGGAAGGTAGTGACGATCCATCAGTTATTGATAAAACACAAACTACTTGAAGAAGTATTAAAAATGACCAAAGTATTTTCATATTCTCTCTTTTTGCTTTGGATAAACTATGGACAAATAACCAGACCTTTAAACGGAATCTAGTGGCAAAGCTGGATATATATATATGTTTGTGTGGATATAGATATTAAAGTGATTATGGTATGATTTGAAATGAATTTTTCTTCGATTTTTTTTTTTCAGTAATTCCATATTGCCTCTTCATTTTTTGCCAGCACATCGTGCGATAATAGAAAAAAAGGGACTTTTCTTTTGTTTTCCGCCATATTCTACTGGTGTACGGATCTACATTGAATGATTTACTGCAAATTTCAAATTTTTATATTGAACTATATATACAAACAAGAACGGAATTAGTCAAATTTAATTTTTTTAGCGGTTTTAGACATATCAACATCTTTAAAGAAAGCACCATAAGCAGAATGAGTCTTCTTTTTGGTGTGACCTCCGAATTTCAATAATTCTTCTGGAACTGGTTGATTAGCACCTCTTAAGATATTCATTAATCCACCACTTAAATGTTTTTCATGTTCGGTGAATAAAGTATGAGCAGTACCGTATTGACCAGCTCTACCGGTTCTACCAATTCTGTGAACGTAATCTTCAACAGTTAAGGGGAAAGTCAAATTGATAACTACTTTAACGTTTGGAATATCTAAACCTCTAGCAGCAACATCGGTTGCTAATAATAAATTAGAATCACCTTTTTTAAAAGAATTAAGAGCTTGAGTTCTTTGTTGTTGAGATAAATCACCATGAATTGCTGCAACATTGTAACGATTTCTTTGTAATAAACTTTCAATTCTACCAGCTTCCTTTTTATATAATGCAAAAATTAAAATTTTATCATTTTGTTTTGGGCCAGATTGATATTTATTTAATAATTGAAGTAATTTTTTTTCTTTATCATAAGGTTCAATAACTTCAACAATTTGAGTGATTCTTTTATTAGCAGCTAATTCATCACGATCACCAATACTTACTTTAATTGGTTGATTCATGAAAGTAGAAGCTAAATCTCTAACTTCTTTTGGCCAAGTAGCAGTGAACATAAGAGTTTGTCTATTTGATTTATCAGGAGTTGAACCAATGATAGCTTTAATATCTTCTTCAAAACCTTTTTCTAACATTCTATCAGCTTCATCTAAAACCAAGTAATCAATTGATGATAAATCAACTGATCCATCGTTTAATAAATCAACTAATCTACCAGGAGTTGCAACGGCAACATTGGCATTTCTTAATTTTTTAACTTGATCATCTTTTGAAACACCACCATAAATTGCAACACAATTAATATCAGTATTTGCAGTTAATTCAACTAAATTATCATAAATTTGTAAAGCTAATTCACGAGTTGGTGAAATACATAAAACTTTTAAACCTTTTTTCTTCAAAGTTAATATATTATTAATTGCTGGTACCCCAAATGCAAATGTTTTACCTGAACCAGTTTCAGCAACACCAATAACATCTTTATTACTTAATAAAAATGGCCATGAAACTGATTGAATTGGAGTTGGTTTTGGGAATTTATTTATAACTGATGAAATCTTAGAATCTAAATTGATTTGATCAAATGATAATAATGGTCTTAAATTTAATGAGTGTGGATCTTCAATGGTGACTTCATTACTAGTTAAGAATTCCTTAATCTCTGATTCTGGTATGTTGGTTAAAGTTGATGACTGAGTATATCCTGCTGAGGAAAGTGCTTCACCTTGAGGAACTTGGGCAATATCAAGCTTCTTTTCCTTCTTTTCCTTTTTTTCTTTCTTTTCTTTCTTTTCTTTCTTTTCCTTCTTGTCCTCTTTATCCTTCTTCTCCTTCTTGTCCTTCTTGTCCTTCTTTTCCTTCTTTTCCTTCTTTTCCTTCTTGTCCTTCTTTTCCTTCTTTTCTGACTTGGACTTCTTTACAGAAACATCTTCTGCATCTTCGAGCGTTCTCTTTTTATCTTTATGATCTTTACCCATTGTGTGTCTGTTATATCTTGAAAAGTATCAACAGATATTTAGTTTTTTAGATTCAATTTTTTTTTTTTTTTTTTTTTTTTCAGCTGAGATGCCCTTGTTCGTCTCATCTCAATTTTGTAAACTTAACAATAGTAGCCCATATGGTGTACGGGCGCTCGCTTTTTGCAGTCAATCTATTCTATCAAAAAAGCCACTAGAAGCATGTTAAACGAGAAAAATATATTCACGGCAGTACCCTTTATTTTCATATATTTTATTACAATTCATACTGCTTTGAGTAGTGAGCTTGAATACTATCACTGTGGCTTAAAGATAAAAGATGAGGAAAATAAGCAATTGTCTAGATTGAGTCAACAAAAGAAGCAACTATGACGCGTTTGAAACACCTTGTGCTAAAGTTATAACTGCTTACACCTAACAACATGGTTCATTCTTTAAACCCTTTTCTAAATTAAGCTTGACTGGCTAACAGAACAAGAATATTATATCATTTACATGGTTCACTTTTTCGTTTCTATTTAAATTTATTTCGGTTCGGAGGTTTAAATCGCACAAACAATGCCGAAACGGCTTTCAACGATCCCCATACATACATTTTTTCAGACTCCATTATTCTGTAACTTTAATTCGCATAAGGCGCATCGTAAAACCGTACTTTTTCATGCGGATTTAATTTTAATACATAATAAATGCCATCAGCTCCCTAATCTCTTGTCAAACTACCTAGTTTCAAATGGATAATTGAGTGATACTATGATAGTAAACAAACCAGGGACGGGTTCCGAAAAAGAATCATATTCGCCACCAGTTGAAGACCATGAGGTATACCAAGGCTATACTGAGCAAGTATCGGGCGAAATCAAAGAGTTGGCTAGGACTTTCAGTCATGCTTCAACTAATAATTTAACCAAAAGTGTTACCTCGAATTCGAATGGCCCAGCTTTAAATCCAATGCATGGTATTGATGAAGATTCAAGATTAGACCCAGAAAGTTCTGATTTTGATTCTAAATATTGGCTAAGGAATTTTAATAAGTATATTTCGAATAATTCAGATTATTATAAACCAAATTCTTTAGGTATCTATTATAAAAACTTAAGAGCTTATGGTAATGCTGCTGATGCAAGTTTCCAATCAAATTTTGGTAATGTTTTATATAAGTTTGGTATGCAATTGATTAATTTTATATCAAAACAAGATGAAGCAAAACAATTTGATATTTTGAAACCTTTAGATGGTTTAATCAAACCAGGTGAGCTAACGGTTGTTTTGGGTAGACCTGGTGCTGGTTGCTCAACTTTTTTAAAGACTTTGGCTAATCAAACTTATGGTTTTAAATTAGATCCAAACTCTCAAATTTCTTATGACGGTTTAACTCCAAAAGAAATTGATAATCATTATCGTGGTGAGGTTGTTTATTGTGCTGAAACTGAATCTCATTTTGCTCATCTATCAGTGGGTGACACTTTGGAATTTGCCGCCAGATTAAGAACTCCTTCTAATAGACCCGAAGGAGTTGATCGTGAATATTATGCTAAATTTATGGCTAGTGTCGTTATGGCTACTTATGGGTTATCTCATACTAGAAATACTAAAGTTGGTAATGATTTCATTCGTGGGGTTTCGGGTGGTGAACGTAAAAGAGTTTCAATTGCTGAAGTGGCTTTATCTAAAGCCTTGATCCAATGTTGGGATAATTCTACTAGAGGTTTGGATTCAGCAACTGCTCTTGAATTTATTCGTGCTTTAAAAACTTCTGCTCAAATTGAAAGAACAACCCCTTTAATTGCTATTTATCAATGTTCTCAAGATTCTTATGATTTATTTGATAAAACAATGGTTCTTTATGAAGGTTATCAAATTTTCTTTGGTTCCGCTACAGAAGCTAAAGATTTTTTCTTGAAAATGGGTTATGATTGTCCTGATAGACAAACTACTGCTGATTTCCTTACTTCACTAACCAATCCTGCTGAGAGAATCGTCAAACCTGGTTATGAAAATAAAGTACCCAGAACTCCTCGTGAGTTTTATGACTATTGGCAAAATTCACCCGAAAGATCTCAATTATTGAAGGAAATTGATGATTATGACGCTCAAGTTAAATCACAAGATAAGGCTCTCGCTTTAAAAGAATCTCATAATTCTAGACAATCTAAAAGAGCTAGACCTTCATCTCCAATGACTGTATCTTTTGGCTTACAAATCAAATATATAATGGATAGAAATATCAAAAGAATTAAAGGTGATCCTTCGATTACCTTGTTTTCTGTAATTGGTAATATAATCATGGGTTTGATAATTGCTTCAATCTTTTATAACATGAAATTTAATACTGGCTCTTTCTATTACAGAACTGCTGCAATGTTTTTCGCAGTCTTGTTTAATTCTTTCTCTTGTCTTTTGGAAATTTTCACTCTTTACGAAGCCAGACCAATTGTTGAAAAACATAAAACTTACGCTTTATATCATCCATCTGCTGATGCCTTGGCTTCCATAGTTACGGAGCTACCTGCTAAAATTTTAACTTGTATCGCTTTCAATTTGGTTCTATATTTTATGGTTAATTTTAAAAGAACTCCGAGTGCCTTTTTCACTTATTTGCTAATGAATTTCACTAGTACACTTTCTATGTCTCACATGTTTCGTACTTTGGGTGCATCAACGAAAAGTTTACAAACAGCGTTATTACCCTCTTCTATTTTATTGATGGCTCTTGCAGTTTATACTGGGTTTGTTGTTCCAACCCCTAAGATGCGTGGTTGGTCAAGATGGATAAATTATTTAGACCCGATGGCTTATTCCTTCGAAGCTTTAATTGCTAACGAATTTCATGGTCGAGATTTTCCTTGCTCCGACTATATTCCCTCTGGTCCAAATTATCCAGGTTTTGGAGAACATTCTGTATGTTCAGTCGTTGGGTCGGAAGCTGGAAAACTACTCGTGAATGGTGACAGATACATCAATACTGCTTTTCACTATTATAACAAAAATAAATGGAGAAACTGGGGGATTGTTTTAGCTTTTTCTGTATTCTTCCTTATTGTTTACCTTTTTATATGTGAATATAATAAGGGTGCCATGCAAAAAGGTGAAATTTTGGTTTTCCAGCAGTCTGCTTTAAGAAAACTAAGGAAACAACATAAACTGGAAGGAGCCACTCAGATTATGGACATTGAAACCGGTGAGCTTGAAAACCCTGCTACTGTTGAGAAAGATGCTGACCTTTCAGATGCCATTATTGAAAAAGTCCTTCCGACAAATGAAAATATATTTCATTGGAGAAAATTAACTTATCAAGTTAAAATAAAAAAGGAAGATCGTGTTATTTTGAATGATGTCGATGGCTGGGTTCAACCTGGTCAAGTGACGGCTTTGATGGGTGCCTCTGGTGCTGGTAAGACTACTTTATTGAATGCCTTATCTGATAGATTGACAAGTGGTATTATTACCTCTGGAACTAGAATGGTCAATGGTCGTCCTTTGGATTCTTCTTTCCAAAGATCAATCGGTTATGTCCAGCAACAGGATTTACACTTAGAGACTTCCACCGTTCGTGAAGCTTTAATCTTCTCAGCCTATTTAAGACAACCTCGATCCGTTTCTAAAGCTGATAAAATCGCTTATGTTGATTATGTCATTAGATTATTGGAAATGGAGAAATACTCCGATGCTATTGTTGGTGTTGCTGGTGAAGGTTTAAATGTTGAACAACGTAAAAGATTGACTATTGGTGTTGAATTGGTTGCTAAACCCAAATTATTGGTTTTCTTAGATGAGCCAACATCTGGTTTAGATTCTCAAACTGCTTGGTCTATTTGCAGGTTGATTAGAAAGTTAGCAGACCATGGCCAAGCTATTTTATGTACTATTCACCAACCTTCAGCAATTTTGATGAAAGAATTTGATAGATTATTATTTCTACAGAAAGGTGGCCAAACTGTTTACTTTGGTGATTTAGGACACGATTGCTCAACCATGATCAATTATTTCGAGAAGTATGGTGCTCCAAAGTGTCCTCCCCAAGCTAATCCAGCGGAATGGATGTTACAAGTAATTGGCGCTGCTCCTGGTTCTCGTGCTAATCAAGATTATTATGAAGTTTGGAAGAATTCAAGTGAATATCAAGAGATAAATGCCGAATTGGACGAAATGGAAATTGAATTGCCCAAAAGACCACATGCCACTACTGATGAAGACACTAAGACATTCGCTTCTTCTTATTGGACTCAATACGTATATGTTACGAAAAGGGTTTTTCAACAATATTGGAGATCACCATCTTATACTTGGTCAAAGGTTGCAATGTCTGTTTTCACTGGTCTTTTCAATGGTTTCACTTTTTTCAAAGCTGATCATTCACTTCAAGGACTTCAAAATCAAATGTTCTCTGTATTCATGCTTTTTGTTATCTTCAATACTTTGGTTCAACAATATTTGCCTTACTTTGTTTCTCAAAGAGATTTGTATGAGGTTAGGGAAAGGCCTTCGAAAACATTTTCCTGGCTTGCTTTCATCCTTTCTCAAATTACTACTGAAGTTCCATGGAATATTTTTTGTGGGACATTAACCTTTTTCTGTTGGTATTACCCATTGGGACTTTATGTGAATGCATTTCCTACTGATTCTGTCAATCAACGAGGAGCACTTATGTGGATAATTCTTGTACTTTTCTTTATTTACACCTCGACAATGGCTCAATTATGTATCTCTTTCAGTGAAGTTGCAGATAATGCTGCAAATCTTTGCAGTCTATTGTTTACTATGTGTTTAAGTTTCTGTGGTGTTTTATCCAATAGTAATGCTATGCCTCGATTTTGGATTTTCATGTACAGATGTAATCCTTTTACATACTTGGCTTCTGCTATATTATCGACAGGGCTAGCTGATTCTACGGTTGAATGTTCTAGTACTGAGTTATTAAAGTTCAAACCGCTTAATGGTCAAACTTGTGGAGAATATATGAAAGAGTATATTCTGCTTAAGGGTGGGTATTTGACTGACGCTTCTGCAACTTCAAACTGTCATTACTGCACCACCAAATATACAAATGTTTTTTTAAAAGGAATTGGTGCTACTCCAGCAACTAGAGGTCGTGATATTGGTATTTTCATTGCATTTATTTTCATCAATATAATTGGTACGATTTTATTTTACTGGTTGGCACGAGTTCCAAAGGGGACTCGTGAAAGAAAGTAATCGCTTTCTGCTTAGTAATAATTAAGTATATGACTTTGTTTAATAATATAGAATACAATATCAGCTGGCTGTATAAACATGCTTATTGTAACCCAATCAGGAGTAAAAACTCTATGGGGTGTTTTTTCTTTTGAGTTTTTCTCAAAATTTTTACAAATTAGTAGTAAATTTCTAGAAAACTCAAAGCACTTCTCAATTGCCTTTTAGGAAATCAAGCAGACTCTTCAACCAAGTATTTCAAGTAGTATTCAATGGTTTTGAGTAGTGACACCGACCATGAACTTGTGTATCTCTATATTTCTTTTATTGAGAAATTTTTTTTGTGTGATTGCAAAAAAACTA
Source organism: Hyphopichia khmerensis (assembly GCA_030569195.1). Classification (NCBI taxonomy): domain Eukaryota; kingdom Fungi; phylum Ascomycota; class Pichiomycetes; order Serinales; family Debaryomycetaceae; genus Hyphopichia; species Hyphopichia khmerensis. Next base: position 63,756 of record JAJMKE010000042.1, on the reverse strand, counting down.
ATTTTGCACCTAAAAAAATCACGATAAATTGAGTACAAAAATCGACAAAAATCAAAATTTCCGTAATAATCACATCACTCTCAGAAACTAAATAGTTATTGATTGTGATAGTTAAGAAAGATTTCTTTTCTCTTTATATAACTAGATTTGTTCTTTCTCTGCACTTATCAATCTTACTAAGTTTCAACTACCCCACAAGTAGATTTACCAAGGTCTCAATTGCTAACTGTTTTCCTTCTAAATAGATACCAGTTATTCAATATTTATGGCTCCCTCTTTCTAAGCTTTTTTCATTTCTCTTTTTATGTCTGTTCCTCTCTCTTCAAATGTATTTTTTTAAATGTAACAATTGATGAAGCATAAATCTGATGGCATAAAATTTCAAGATCATACTGAATTTAGAGAAGCCAAGCCAATTATCTGAGAACCATATTAGCAAGGCATATATAGTATCAAAAGATGGTCATGTTAACCAATGGCAGGATTTTTTTTTCTCTATTTTTCTTTTTTTTACTCCTTCTTCACGCAATTAAGAATAAAATACAAAAATAATCAAACATTATACATATTTCAAGCTCAAATATTCTAAAAAAAGAAAGAATTCAACGAAAGACCAAAAATCGCCGAGAATTTCAAAATTTCACCAATGAAATAAACGTATGCTGGGAGAACCAGCAGAATTTTTTGTTATAAAATCATCCGATATAGTGTAACGGCTAGCACGGTTCGCTTTCACCGAGCAAACCCGGGTTCGACTCCCGGTATCGGAAGGATCAATTTTTTTTGAATCTCACGCTCAAAACTTCCGCGTCACCCACCAATTTCAGATTTCCGCGTGGTCAAACCACGGTTTATCTTTAATTTTTGTTCTTGCTATTGACGTGACATTGAGTAAGTCATTCAATTTAATGAGTCATTAAGACTAAATTGAAAAGGATTGGCAAAAATATAATATGTATACTAAGGAAATATTGAAAGCAATAAAAGGGGTTAAACACATGGCCATGAATTGTTGCTACTTGATGTGATTGAGTTAGCAGTCCCCATCGCAGCCATTCCTTTATTTTGTTAGGGAACTTTTTTATTTATTTTTTTTGTTTTGTATGGGGGAATCAAATGAGTAATAAGCCAGACTGATTTGTTCTCCCCGAGCAAAAAAATGTTTACATTTGGTGCGCAGCGATTTCTCGAGGATTACAGTATTTAGGTTCGTAGTAGTATTAAATAAGGTGACTATATTACTATATAGAATAAGACGTAAAAGCTATTAGGCTATTTCTTTTTTGACTTTAATCTATCTGATTGTTTGAATTGTTTGTTCTTTTTGAAGTAATGATTTGATTTGATTTTCTCAATTGGTTCATCAACATCATCCAAATCATCCTCATCTTTTAAGTTTTTTGCCAATACTTCATATTGATTAGAGTTAACTCTATGTTCTTTTGGTTTACTTAAACGATTAGTTTGTTTCTTGTTCTTAGATAATGCAGCAACTTCAGCATATGATAACTTTCTAGTAGTAATATCAATAAATGAATCCTCATCATCAATTGATTGTTCATTCATTGATATATTATATAAAGTTGATTTAGTATTTGGATCTCTAAAGATTGTTGAGGTTGGTATTGGTGGATTATTAGAATTGGAATCTTGGGTCTTCTTAGCATTCATCCAAGAAGTTGGGAAAATTGACCATGTTGATTTAAACATTATAAAAGAAGTTTGTGGCAATTAAACAAAAGAAACAAAAAAAAACACTCACAAGTATTGATAAAGAATGACAATTGATAACTCAATTGATTTAAATTGGTAAAAGAATGAAACCTCCCAAATAATAAGAAAAGAAGGAAGTATACAAATATAAATATATAAAAAAAAGTGAAGGGAAAGAAGGAAACTTAAAAACTAAAAACAACAACAACAACGATGTACCCATATGGTTTTGGTTGACCCCAGATGTATATCTTTTTATCTCTTATCTTGTGGTACTGCACATAGTTTCAAAAAGCAGCAGGGAAAAGACACCATTTCCCTTCCCACATTGAGATGTGCTCCCAGAAACAGTAAAGGAATACTCGGACTCGGATGTTTATTCTTGCTGTCTCACATTATTATTTCTTTTTGCTTCACTACATCCGTAATATAATTAGTTGTTATACTAGTTACTATTATAGGCTTATACCTTTATACTAGGTTATTATTTTTAGCCTTTTTGTTTCGTTGTCTTTTGATTTTGTAATTGTGTAATTGTGGTGGTTATGTGGTTATGTAGAGTTTACTTCTTCCGTGATGTACGGATCTATTATCTATTTGTTGGTGTACGGATTTATATTCAGCGAGAAGAGAAGAAGAAAAAAAAAACACACACATACTCACTTACTGGGAATGAAATCCAGAAAGAGGTACCCTGTCTATAGATGATAATATAGTATCGATAAGTCTATATACCAGTTCAATTCTATAATGGAAGGCTGGGGGGAGGTATGTAACGTTTCTATTTATACCCTTGTGGTATAAGTGAATGGTCAGGAGGGACTTTTCTTACTAACACAAGACAGGTTTCCCGAATAGCGCTAAGCGCTCCAACAAAATCATCAAATCAATCAATACCATCGTCAATTAATAATAAAGATTATTCATCGAATCAAATAACGTCTTTAAGTTTTGATAACTCAACGAACTTGCTATGGTGTGGTGACTCGAATGGTTATACTAGATCATTTACTCCTCAACCATCATTATCAACACCATTTCCATCTACTCATTCGATTCAATTGATTCCTTATACCAAATTTAAAGCATCAAATAGTTCTCCAGTTAATCAACTACTAAATCATCAAAGAGGGATTCTTTCCTTATCATCAAATAATATCAATTTCAATAATAGACGAGGATTATGTCAGACTTCATTAACCGCCGAATCAGTAAACGATGTTAATTTTAAGAATTTAAAATGTATGACTTTTAATTGTCATTCAATTAATGATTTGGTAATTGGTGGAAATAATTCATTATCTAAAATAAGTTTGTTGAAACCAACAGTACTAGAAACCTTTGATTACTCGGGTGATTTATCCTTTATTAATAATCTGTCAAAATTTTTAACTTTAGGTAAATCAAATGGTACTATTGAAATATTTGATCCTTTAGATAATAAAGTAGTTAAAAGTTTCCATGGTCATAATGGTTTATTATCAGATTTAGATGTTTCTGGTAACTATATTGCAACATGTGGTTATTCCCTTCGTCCAAGAAGAAATAATAATCATAATAATAATAGTAATCATAATAATGGTACTCCTCCTTCTCCAGACTATATGGTTGATCCCCTTGTTAATATATATGATTTACGTATGATGCGTTCATTACCTCCAATCCCATTTTCAGCAGGTGCTTCTTTTGCAAGATTTCATCCAAAATTACCAAACATTATAATCATTTCTTCTTCAACAGGACAATTACAATTTGTAGATATTTATGATCAAACTAATGTTTATTTATACCAAGCTAATTTATCAAGTCCTTTACAACATCATCATCCTCGTGGCTCATTGGCAGCTGCAATATCTTCACCCGCCTCCTCAAGTTATTTATCGAATATGAATATAAGTGAAAATGGTGAATATCTTGTCTTTAATGATGGTTATTCAAATGTTCATCTTTGGTCTTTATTAAATAATCCTAATAAAAACTTTTTAAACTTCCCTTCCTCATTGGATCAACCAGACATCTTAATGCAATCTCCTTCAATAAATCCTTTACCAATTGATTCTAATGTTCCATTAAACTCAGTTGGTATGCCATATTACAAAGAGTTTTTATTCAGTAATTATCCAACAGATTTAGTTTTCCAAAAAGATTTAGCCAAATTACCAATTAAAATTGATCCATCCTTATTTGAAATTAGTGAACAAATTGCAATTGAACCTCAAACTGATCCACAACATCCCCAACAACAACTCCAAAACCAACAATCTATACACGTTCCAAAATTTATGGCTTTTGATAAACTGAAATATTCTATTAAAGGGCGTAATACTTATCAAAAATACGAAAGTTTGAAAAATTCAAAATTATCAAACGGAGGCAAAAAAACCACTACAACTACTATTATGCCAAAATTTTTAAGTGAAAGAGGACCAATTAATTCTTCGCCTGCTCCCAGTTCAAGTGGTAATAATTCAAATTCAAATCTTTTGATTAAGACAATGTCAAACACTTCTAACGATCCTGATAAATCTATTAATGATGATGAACAAATCGATACTTCAATATTTCAATACAAAAGTGAAAAATCTAGAAGAGTTCCTAATGTTTATTTAAAATTACAAATTCAGTATTCTAAATTTGGTGTTGAAGACTTTGATTTTGATTTTTATAATAAAACTTTAACATTAAATGATTCAAATAATGATATTTCAATCCCTGAAGATAAATTTTGTGGTTTAGAAAATAATGTTGATAACTCTTACATTAATTCATTAATCCAACTTTATAGATTTTGTCCAATATTTTATAATTCGGTAATCACCAATTTACTACCAGAATACTTGCCAAATAACAATACAACTATAATTTCAAATAAAAACCCACAGGGCCTGTCAATTTTGAATGAATTGGGCTATTTATTTGATATGATGTATAAAAGTCATGGTGAACAAGTTAAAATTTCTAATTTTACTCAAGTTTTGAATCAGAATAAAAGAGCCAATAATGAAGGATTAATCAATATAGATGAATTGAGAAGCTTGGATGGTTATGATTTGCAAAAAACTATTATCAATTTCAATAAATTTTTGATTGATACTATTAGTCACGATCAAATAAACCAAATTAATAGCTTGCTGAAATTTGATTTTTATGAATTTTCCAACGTTGAAAAAATTGGGAATTTGTTTAATATAGTTTTTGACGTTGAAGTTAGGTCTAATGGTTGCGAATCTTATGATAAACAATTAATGAATCAATTGAGCTTAGATTTAATAAACCCACCTCAAAACGTGTTAAACAAAATGAACGGTAATCAAGGAGGTTTTGCTAAAAAGAATCACAGTTTGATCACTTACTTGGAATATACTACAAATAGAGTTAAAATTGTTCCTTGCAACAACCATCCTTATCCACCTCAATTTCTTCATTCGTTAGAGATTAAACAAACTTTAGTCCAATTACCTCCAATATTATCAATTAACTTGCCTTTCAATAATCAAGAGTATTCATTAATTAAAGGCTTCAAAAAATGGTTGGTGCCAGAATTTTACGTGGTGAAGAACCCAATAAACAAAAAAATCACGTTCAAACCGGTTGTCACCCAATTTAATCAAGAAGAAAGTAAATATGATTTGTTGGGTTATGTTTGTGAAATTAATCACGATTTAGATAATACCAAAGGTGAACATAACTTAATTTGTTATATCAAAATTAAATCATCAGCAAATTCATATTTTGCGAAAGATCAATGGTTTTTATTTAATGATTTCTTGGTTATGCCAATTAGCGAAGATGAGGTATTTAATATCAACTATAGTTGGAAGAAACCTACTATTCTCTGTTATCATAACGTGGATCATCCATTGAATCAAACTTTCAATTATTTGAATCAAGCAGTAATAAATAAAATTAAATTGAATGATAGCATCTTATACCGTGATCACTTTGCTTGCGGTATAAGGGAAAATTATAAACGTGAATATAAACTTTTGACAAGAGACGAAGCTCCAACAGCAGGTTCTTTGGTATCAATTGATGCGGAGTTTGTTACCTTGAAACCTGAAGAACTAGAAGTGAGTTATGATGGCTTTAAAAATTTGGTTAAACCGAAAATTTTATCATTGGCTCGTATATCAGTCATAAGGGGTGACAATGGTGACCAACAGGGTGTACCATTCATTGATGATTATATCTTACATACTTGTCCAATTTATGATTACCTAACCAATTTCTCTGGTATTGAACCAAATGATTTGGATCCAATTAAGTCAGAGAAGAATTTAGTTACTTTACAAACTGCTTATCGTAAATTGTGGATCCTAGTGAATCTAGGAGTTATATTTGTTGGTCATGGTTTGAAAAATGATTTCAGAACGATTAATTTGAAGGTTCCTCAAAGTCAAATTAGAGATACAATTGACTACTTCTACTTACCGGACTTCAAGCGTAAGTTGAGTTTGAAGTTTTTAGCATACATTTTATTAAAAGAAAAAGTTCAAACGGGAAATCATGATTCCATTGAAGATGCTTTTACCGCATTATTATTATATAAAAAGTTCATTGAATTGAAGGCTATTGGCGAATTTGATTCTACCTTACACCGAATTTATTTAGAAGGTCAACAGCTTAGATTCAAAGTTCCTGAAAGTTAATATCTAACGACTCTTTATGTACAGCGTATTTACCTTTTAATTAAATCTTGTAGAATAGTAGCGTGAAATCCGTGCATCAATCTAATATGGCTCAGAAAGTCGCTTTCATTTCAATAAAAAAAAGAAATAAAAATTAATTGCGTGGAAATACTAAAAAACATATATCAAACAATTTTTAAGCTACGACTTTGTTAGAGGCTTTTCATAATTATTAATTTTGGTTTAGGTTAAAGTAAAAAGCTATCTATAGAATTTTTCTCACAATTAAATTTGTCAGAATTCACTTCGCCCATCAAAGCTTTAGTTTGCATTAGATCATCCAGATTCAAATTATAAAATCAATTCAAACAAGAGGTTAATCAGAAATTTCAATTTTTGAAAGTGGTCCATTTATCTCTGCCTCCATATTTATTCTATAGTGCATTACTGAAATGCCTTCTCATTCCGTGGAAAAAAAGCCGACTATAAGTCATCTTGAGGATACAAATGACTCAAGCGGAGAAGTTACGAGGCATACAGAACTTATGACTAAACCAGAAACAAATGAAAGACAAAATTCCAATAGGAGTACCAATATGTCTGATAATATAAGGCCGCAAGAGCCAGAAGAGGTTAAAGCTTTGAAAGATAGTGTAAAAAATGTTCAGAGGTCAGCTCTGGACGATGCATATATCAATCAAAAAGCACAGCAATACGATGAATCTATGGAAGTTTTACCACAGACAAACTTAACCAAATCAAGCAGTGGCAACCTTCGTCTGCATTCCAATCAACAGTTGAAAAAAATGGGGCACACACATTCTAAGCTAAAAAGCCATAGTCGTTCATCCTCTCACAATAAACTTCAGATAAACAACCACAAACCTACTCCATCCAATGCAGCTGCCAATAATAGACCAAATTTAAATAGATCCAAATCAACTGATGGTCTAATTAAATCATCCCATAGAAACACTGCTTTGAAAAGGAATAATCGCTCGCTTACCAAATTATCAACTCTACAACCTTTGACTAGAACCACATCTAATCCTTCATCAAAGAATACTTTAAGGCCATTGACTAAGACAATGCTGAACCAGTCAATAAAATCTAACAAATCTAACACATCTTTGAAAAATCTAGGCATGGGCCATAATGTTGTACAGTTAAGTGGGTTGAAAACCAGTGGTAGAAAAGGCAAAGCTATCTTAAAATTGAATGATGAAATCAAGGATGAGGAGTACGAAGAGGATTTAAGTGAGGATTCCGAAGATGAAGCGCGTGCATCTAAGCAACAAGCTGCGTCTGCTAAATTTACTCAACAACAGTTGAGACAATTGCAGCATTTACAACAAATGAGGAACAGCCAGAACAATATATCTGAGGTTGATTCTAATAAGACTCAGCTGGAACCTAATTTATCTGAAAATAATCAGCAATTTAAACAAGAAGAGCAATACCAGAGAGAGTCTCTTCACCATTTCCGTGATCTCGCAAACCACACCCAGAGTGATTCGGCTGTTATAACTGCATCCCAAATTAAGGGCGCCGGTGAAGAAATACAGGCCAACTCTAAGTCTCAAGTGGACGGTAACTCCTCAAATGCGGATGCAACCAACAATGAAAATAAGGGTAATAGCCAAATGCCATCATCCACTCAAAGCTCGTCTGATGATTTAGTTTCGAGCAATTTGTATGGGGGGTCGTTGTTACTTTCACAATCGACCGGTTTGACCAAAAAGATTGATCCTAAAGCCGGTGCTCCAGGTCAAGTTTATACCACATTCATTAATAATGGATCAATCCCTGTACCCAGTCACGCTCAAAAGGAATCATTAGGTTCTGGAAATTCAGAGTCTGTCAGTGGAATATCATTCAAGGCTAACCCAATCAACAATTCGAATCAAAAGATCGCGGAACCAGTAATTACTGGTAGAAATGCTGCAACAACAAATTCATATCAACCGAATCAAACAATCTTCAATAATCTTCAAAGAACAAATTCCCAATATGTTTCTTCAAAGAAATCGCATTTCAATAACGGCACCAATAATTTTGCTGATTTCTTGAAGAATGGAAACAATAACACCAACAATAATGAATCCAGTAGTAGCTTTTCGCATGGTGGACCAGGTACAGAACTGTCTTCCCATAATACTAGAACTCAGCAAAGATTGTGGCTACAAAGAGAAAATTCCCTTATGGATGTCTCAAATCAGGATCCCTATCGCCTGTCGACCTTGTCCAATGTGTCTTTGAACAAATTAATGATAAACCAGTATAATAGCTCTACGAATATTCGCGATTATCCTACTCCAGTTCCAATAAGTTTGAATGGGTCCGGCTCCAATGTTGTTACGCCACCAACTCCTACCACTTCGTCTGTGGATCCGAACGCAAGTATGAACAATATCAGTGGAATGTTCTTAATGGCTCAGAATAGATATCAAAATCCCATTCAATCCAGAACTGAGTTTGAGAGGTTGAATAGAGAGTATCTTAACGTAAGAAGACATTTGAATCCCGTTGCAGAAACTTTAAATAGAGTTGATGAAATACTATCCAATACAAAAGGGATCGATCCACCCAAAAGAAGCCAGAAAAAATCTGCTGCGGCTTCATTATCTACGGTATCATTACATGGAGGTCTGAATAATAATAACACTTTCAAGGACTTTTCTCCATTTTACCAAGAAAGGAAAAATGAAGTTTCAAAGACTATAGATAACCTTTGGAATGAAGCCTTGATTGAAAACTCTTCTTCCAGCAATTCCTTGCGAATAGCTAACCAGCATCGTGGCCAGCAACAATATGAATACCAGGTACCAACTCAACCAACACTTCAGCAGAAAGAATCACAAGTATTACAAAACCAAACTTCAGAATTGAGACATGCTGGGCAAGGGTCTGCCGCTGCCTACGCTAATATTAGATCACAGCAGCCAACTACTAGAAAGTTGGCGGCTCAAGCGGCAGCTCAGCAAAAGCAGCAACAATTACGAGGTGTAGAATAGCTTTGAATGATTAGACGGTTAGACGGTATGTGTATTAATGTATCTATACATTTTTTTTTCTTTTTTTTTTTTTTTTGTATTTTTTTTTCATTTCTACAAGTTCTATTAAATGCAAATTTTGAATCTTATATCAATTCAACGTAATATTGTACTATTTACAAGTGAGTGTAGTATACACTGGAAGCATTTCAATAGAAATATAGAGTTATTGAGCCAAATGAAGGATGTGACTGAACCGGAGCACACCTTGAATCTCCTTAACCTTGTCTTTGCTTATGCTTATTATCAGACTTACAGTAAACATACACTCTACCTTTTCTTCTAACGATATAGCAATCTTTGCAAAGTTTTTTGACTGAAGTTCTGACTTTAAAGGTTCTAATTGGATTGACAAGACTTGATGCAGATGGGAGAGCTGGCATAGCGATTCTAGGAGTATTGATTCTGAGGCCACTTCTCATAGCAGCGGTTGGCGCTATAAGCGACCTTCTTAAAATAGACGTTATGGCAAACATAGGTATTAGCGGGTCTGTTAACTGAAGCTGCTTCTATTCAACGTCTTGAGCTTTTCAAGAAATGAAAAAAAAAAAAAAAAAAAAAAAAAAAAAAAAAAAAAAAAAAAAAAAAAAAAAAGAAAAAGAAAAGAAAAAAAAAAAGATCAAAAATTGATATTACAGATTACATAATCACTAAAGATTGAAAAATTGGAAAAAAAAGTGAGAACAAACGGGAAAATCAACACGTAAGATCGAAATTAAATTTCATCAACAACTAAACAGAGGTGTTTTATTTGACTCAGTTGTTACCTATCCATAGATCAATTCATACAATAGGCTGATTTGAAAAGTGGACCTTAACGTCATGTCTACCTCAACTTATAAGAAGCTGGATGCTTACTCGACATCTGGCTTGCCAGATAAGATGTCGGTCTTCCAAGAATGTTTACAACAATTCAACGCATCCCCAGTCAATGCCAAAAAGTGCCGTCAATTGTTGGCCAAATTATTGAGATTGATTTACCATGGTGAAGAATTCCCATCTCAAGAATCAACTACTTTATTTTTTTCCATTTCTAAATTATTTCAACATAAGGATCTGTCTCTCAGACAATTGGTTTATTTGGCTATCAAGGAATTATCTGCCACTTCTCAAGATATCTTGATGGTTACTTCATCTATTATGAAAGATATCCAGAGCGGTGATTTGGTTTATAAACCAAATGCTATTAGAACCTTATCAAAAGTTTTAGATCCAACTACCGTTTCCGCTTCTGAAAGGTTATTCAAAAATTGCCTTGTCGATAAAAATCCAATTGTTTCTTCTGCAGCTTTGATCTCGAGCTATAACTTATTGCCAATCGCTAAGGATGTCGTTAAAAGATTTACCAATGAAACATTGGAGACTATTCAATCCTATAAGCAGTTTCCTTCTAATCAATTTCAATTACATGAATATTATGGAACTTTCACTACCAACTTACCATCAACTTCTTATATGTATCAATACCATGCTTTAGGTTTGTTGTATCATTTAAGAAATCATGATAAGATGGCTTTAATGAAATTAATCACCTCATTATCAGAAGGCTCTTCTTTGAAGAACTCTTTGTCAATTATTCAGTTGATTAGATATATCAACAAAATTTTGGATGATGATGAATCTTTGATTTCTCATTTGTATCCAATTTTAGCAGGTCTCTTGAAACACAAATCTGATATGGTTGAATTAGAAGCTTGTAAAACTTTGATTGGCTTGCAACACTTAATCAGAGATGATGAATTTATGAATATTATTACTACATTACAACAACTTTTGGGTGTCCCAAGAACTGCAACTAGATTTGCTGCCATTAGGTTGATTAATAAAATTTCCATCAAACATCCAGAAAAGATCATGGTTGTCAATCTTGAATTGGAAAATTTGATCAATGATGCCAATAGATCTATTTCAACATTGGCAATCACTACCTTATTGAAAACCATGGGTGCCGGTACCGTCGAATCTAGCAGCGGTGGTGAAAATGTTGATAGATTGATTGCGAAGATGACTTCGTTAATGGATGAAATAACAGAAGATTTCAAAATTGTCATTATTGAAGCAATTGAAAACTTGGCATTAAAATTCCCTTCAAAACATAAAAAATTGGTATCATTCTTAACCGATTTGTTGAGAGATGACGGCACATTACAATTGAAATCTAGTATCGTTGATGCATTATTTGATTTGATTAAATTTTTACCAGATGAAAGTGCCAAACAATTAATTTTGATGAATTTATGTGAATTTATCGAAGATTGCGAATTCACCGAGTTATCGGTACGTATCCTACATTTGTTAGGTGATGAAGGTCCAACCACCACAAACCCATCATACTATATCAGACATATATATAATAGATTGGTTTTGGAAAATTCTATTGTAAGATCATCAGCTGTTATTTCTTTAGCCAAGTTTGCTGTGGTTTGTGGTGACGAAGTTGCCAAAAATGTCAAAATTCTCTTGAGCAGATGCTTGAATGATGTTGATGATGAAGTTAGGGATCGTACTGCTTTATCGTTGAGGTTAATTGAGAAGGAAGCTAAGAAATTGGTTGTCACTGAATCTAAATTTGATTTAGCCGCTTTGGAGAATAAGTTAACTCACTATTTGAATGACGAAGCTAACTTCTCAGCCAAATTTGACATTAATGAAGTCCCTATCATTTCAAATGATGAATTGAAATCTTTGGAATATAACCAAAAGATTCAAAAATTAGAAGCTGCTGCATCTACCACCGATGAAACTGAAACTTCTAAAGATAGTAAGTCTAAGGGTGATTCTAAGAATTCAAGTAATGAAAATGCTAATGACTTATTGAAACAACAAGAATACGCTCAAGAATTGTCTTCCGTTCCAGAATTTGCCGATTACGGTAAATTATCGAAATCTACCTTGACCCCAATTTATCTTACTGATAAAGAAAATGAATTTGTTGTTACCGTCGTAAAACATTTCTTCATAGAGAGTAACAAGTTGGTTTTGCAATTTGATATAACCAACACTTTAAGTCACTTACTCTTGCAAGATGTTTCTGTCATAGCACAATCAGATAATGAATTGTATCAAGAGGATTTCATTATCCCATTGAATGAGTTGAAACCAAATCAAACAGGTACTGTTTATGTATCACTTTCTACCCCAACTATTGGCGATGAAGAATTATTAGCTGCTTTTGGTAATACCTTGTCTTACACAAATAAGGAAATTATTGATGAGGAAGGTAATGTTGATTCAAATGATGAAGGCTGGTCTGATGAATATCAAATCGAAGATTTGGAAATCACTCCAGGTGACTTTATCGTACCTTTGTATAACTCCAATTTCAGTGCCATCTTCGATCAATTGGAATTCGAAGAAGGCAGTGTTGTTACGGTGTCGGGAGTTAAATCCTTAGAAAACGCAGTAACCAAGTTAACAAAAAACTTGAACTGTTTGCCATTAGACGGTTCTGATTATGTTCCAAGTGATGCCACTAGTCACGTCTTGAAATTATTAGGTAAAGACTTGTGGGGTGGTAAAGTTGGTGTTTTAATCAGATTGGCTCACACTGCTGGCAAAGTTGTTGCCAAATTACAGGCCAAATCTGAAACTGAAGGTGTTTCTAGTGTTGTCGTTAGTGGTGCCAACTAGAGACACTTCAAAGTGTGAATTTATTTAGCTTTCAAAAAGCAGTAAAACCATCCTCAAAATGTTTAACCTAACCAAGACCTTATTTGTATATTTGCTCAATTTCTCTGTTATCTTTACTTCCAGTTTGTTTGGCCCTTATTTTCCTTTTACTTCCTATTTCGCTGACAATGTCAACTAGTATTTATATAATACACTTTTATAAACGTTACAATAGATTATTTTATACGTAAGCATATCAACTTTTATTGTTACTATAGACAGTTTTAATTGGGACAAAAAGGTTATTTTGATTTACCATGTCTTAGGACCAAAGGTTTCACCAGACTTTAAAGTATAAAAAGGGGCAGATTCGTAATCTTTGGTGTTCTTTTGGACGGTGTTTCCCCACCATTCAAGCTTACCACCAGGGTAAGAAATACATAAGAAGATCACCACAGCACTTATAGCAACACCACAATCAAACGCTGCAGATATAACGTAGTTATACTTTAAATGGAAAGAGCGATAGTATTTTTTCAAAACGTAATTGAAAAGAAACCCAGTCAAGAAGAATAAGGTATAGTTAAATACAGTTGAAGGTGGAATATTACCAGAACCAGTGAAGAAGATTGCAAAATTGATATATCTTACCCAAGATCTTGGATATTTCTTCTTCAATAAATAGGAGATAACAGGAAGGACAGCCCCAATCAAAAAGAACCATAGAATGACGTTGTATCTTTTACCAATGCTAAATAATTCTTCAACCAAAGAAAATGTGATACTAGCGTAAAAAATCGTTTTACCACCGGGGCAAGAGAATTCGGTCCCAGTAACACAGATATCCTTAACGTTATTGAGCATCCATATTTGAACACCCACGTTAACTAAACCTGCTAGAACAATGAAAAATATTTGATAGAAGAACAAAGTTCTGGGAGGAACTTTCATATAAACTGCTAATTTTTGATCACGGGAAATATCCAACCCAAAACGCATTGTGATGAAAAGATACAACTTCACAATCATATTTGCAAAAGGGTTTGCAGTATAGACATATCCAGCGATTAATTCACTAAGCACATTTAAGCCTACATGTTGATTAGTGATACCTTCTAAAACACCTTGAGGAATAAAAAAAACGAGACTTATGACAACCAGAAGAACGACAGCACTAGGAGACGTTTTTGACTCACCAGAATAACCAGAGACCGTAGCAAAAGCCAAACCCAAAGAGATCAAGAAAATTAAAACTGACCACCACCAAGGAATTTGTTTAAAGTGCTTCTTATATAATCGAACATGAATATCCTCACCACCATGAGTTGGATTCTTCAAACGGCCCCAAATCGATTTACCATTGTATAAAGCGGTATGAACAAAAACAGCAGAGATAGCAGCAAAATTCAAAGCATACGATAACAAGTAAGAGTATGGGAGAAAAAGAGGTGAATACTCTTTATATTTTTGAGTATCAATTTTATCATCTTTTAACAACCTGGTGACATTAAAAGTTTGTTGTTTGTTGTCAAAGGAGGTTGTACTTATCATTGGAAGATATTTTGCGTAAAAAACATTGGTATAATAAAGACAAGGTAAAACAATAATGAAGAAAATGAAAACGGAAGCATAGATATTAGCAGTAGCGAAAAATGGAGTAGCGAGAGGAGATATACTCAAAGCTTGGGTTATCATAGTCCAATCGAGAGTGATGGGAAATAAACCCAAACCACTCGAAGTACCAAAGACTTGGTTAATCACTATATTGTCTTTATTTATCCAGCAGATCCAATTAAACAAGGATGTGGCTTGAAACAAGAAACCTGGAATGAAATAAAATACGAATGAAAAAATCATTAAATAAAGAAACAAACGGTATCTTGAAACATTAAAATTCGGAATATGAATATTTTCAGCCAATTTTGAATTCCTTATAGTGGTCAAAACGGTAGCCGTAACCAAATTTTGGGGCCAAGTCATATGATGGTCCTCTACGATCCAACGCCTAGTGTTATAGGAAGCACCGAATCCAAGTAATTGAGAGGATAATACCAATAAAATTTGATAACCAGGAGATAAATCTTGGTTATAAAACTTTGCCTGAGCCAATAAAATATTCATTGCATAAGAAGTCGAGGACGTAACTGACAAAACTATGACAATCAATGAGTGTTCTTGGGTTGAGAATGGACCAGGATTTAAATTGAAAAATGGAGCATATTTAAATCGAATATCTGGTAATTTTTCCAAGGCTTTACCAACAGGGTAAACAATGATTAACCCAACGACATAACTAATTGTTAAAGAAGGATAACGCAAGGAAAAGAATTGATTCACACCTGCAAACAAGATGACCAAAATGGTAGTTAAAGTAAAAACTCTCCAATGAAATAAATTGATATCTGGATCAATTTCAGTAGAAACAGCAGCTCTAACTTCTGGATATGGAGAGTTTGTCATCAAAGAAGGATCACCTTCTATATAATCATGAGTTTCATCTTCATTTACCTCAATTATTTCACTTATAATTTCAGTACCACCTTTGGATTTTTCAATATCGGATCCATTACGATGAGTGATGGTGGTAGTAATATGGAATTCTTGAGGATCTGAAGAATTGCTTGTGGAATCACCCGACATCTTGGAAGATCTATGATTTAGAAGTTACCATTTTCATCATCAACAAATATAGGAAAACAATACTTTTATATTGATAATGGAATTTTTAACTAAGATAAAGAAAAAAAAAAAAAAAAAAAATTACAAAAGGCCACTAAAAACTGTGGCAGATAAGCTCATTCGCAACCTAATACTTTGTTCAGCCAAATGTCATTTACATTGAATCTGGCTAATTAAAATTAATTCAAAATAATACAAATTATTCAAACACCGGAGCCAATTAATAAGGAAGCTTAGAGATGCCACCATTGTTTGAAATGCCCTACAATTTTAATTAGATCTCAGCTTCAGGTTCGCTTTTGGCAAAGCAAGATCATATTCGATCATGGAAGAAAAGAAATCACAGGATACCTTTTAGAGATAAGCCATTAGGTTATTGACCAGCTGGTTGTTTTCATGGAAGACGGTATTAGGATGGAACCGATTTTGACACCGACTTTGACATGGGGTTTGACATATTTTTCTGCCTAAATTTAGTTCAACAACAATGCGAAATTGTTATCAAAACTTTGTAATTTTTTTTTTTTTTTTTTTTTTTTTTTTTTTCATTCGACAGTAACATGGAATTTGGAAATTGTCTACGCTGATAAAAGATAACAAAAGATAATGCAGTATAGATTAGGGAGAAATAAAAGATAAAAGTATAATACAAGTAAGCCAGAAAAGAAAAAATAGCGCAAAGAAAAAAAGGTACATACACAGAGAGAAAAGAAGAGTAATCTAAAACTTGGAGGAGGAGGATTGATTTAATCGAACACTCTTCATTTGTTTGTATAACAAACCACCGGAAAAATAAACTGCCAAAGCAGCTACTAGTATAAGTAAGAAGATCCAGACAGCAGCTAAATTATCAGCTTTAGCAGCAGTTGGACATGCATGATGGGACCTAACTTCAAAAACGTAATTACAATTATTGACTGAACCAATATACAGAATATGAGCTTTTGCTGACATTTCACGATCACAAGTGAAGGTAAGAATTGTTGATTTTTTCAATTTTTTACCAGTTGATGAATTAATAAGATTATCACAATAGGAACCATTTTCATAAGTAAGCGTTAATTTTCTACCTTTAAAAACTGGATTTTGATTGAATTGACCAATTGAAACATATTGATTTGTTTTTGGATCAACGTAGTATCCTCCAACTTCCAGTGAGTTAAGACCATCTTTTAATTCATCAAATTTATCATGATTTTGTTTGAAAGGCGATGAGCAAATTCCTAAAGTATAATTATACCCAGTCTCATAACCCTTAGAAGTCCAGGGTAATGCTCTTCCATCGTTACCAGAGGATGATAAACTTCTCAAGTCAATAAAACCATGGTTAAGTGGATTGAAAACCGTACATGGATCAAGTGATTGGGTTTTTGGTTTAGGTTTATCGTCATGTTTCCCATCTGCTTTAGTCTGTTGATGTTTAGCATTATTTGGTATTGTTTGTTGGTTATGTAATGATAAATGGGTAACCGAATCTATAAATTCCAATGATTTCAGTTGGTTGGGTTGACGGGATGCTAATATCAATCCACATACCGTGAATAGAACAATAACTAGGAATATAATCCTACGATATACTTTAGAAACCACCATCTTAAAAAGTATTAGACTGTATAACTGTTTAAAAAATGATATACAATTTGTCAAAATTTCGAGACTCTCTTTCTCTTTTTCAATTCTTCTTCTTCCTTCTCTTTGATATTTTGCTATATTATACTAAAAATAAAAAAAAAAACAAACACTTGGTAATTAACTAAATATTATCAAAATGAAAAGTACTACTCTATTGAAAATCATCTTCTCTTCTGACGACGAGCTTTTCTATTTTTTTCTTTTTCTTCTTTTTGTTCTTTACACAGGTGTTGGAAGGGATGAATAATACGAAAGTGTACGGGTGAATCTCCTTCTTTGAAAGGTTCTCGTATTTTTCTTGTTTATTTTTTTGTTCCCCGAGAAATTGTAGTGCGTAGACCAATCCAGTGGGGTACGGAGGTTTTAAAATGGTGTACGGATGA
Organism: Hyphopichia khmerensis; assembly: GCA_030569195.1. NCBI lineage: Eukaryota > Fungi > Ascomycota > Pichiomycetes > Serinales > Debaryomycetaceae > Hyphopichia > Hyphopichia khmerensis. The sequence goes on along the minus strand of JAJMKE010000042.1, from coordinate 46,059 downwards.
ACTGGAACCAGTAGGCCATAAGAAAAAAAAAACAGACGACGGCGGTTAACTACGAAATAAAGACGAATTCAAATTTCATCAAGATCACTTTAACTTCTTCAACTCCATCGTTGGAATCCAAATCAGATACAAGAGAAATATGGATGCTTGGGGTGGTGTGCTGCAGGCGTCAGGTTTAATTGGAGCCTCAAACCTTGATATAGTCAAATCAGCTTCACATATTTTAAATTACTCTGATCCGTTGTTCTCTCAAATATTAACTGCTAAAAAGGGCTTACAAGTTATATTAGAGCTGTCAATTGATTCGTCATCGCCTATTCCAGATAAGGCTTTGGTCGAATTATTAATGTCTGCATGCGATGGGGATTTGGTTACATTAGAATCTGTTTTAAGATCAAATTCGGATTTAATCAATAGATTGTATCCAACTGATCTGGCAGGTATAACTCCATTGATATATGCTATAGCTTTTGATCAGTATACAATTGTGGAGGACCTTCTAAATAACCATAATGCTGATCCTGATCAACATGATACTTTGATTAATAATTATACCCCATTAATGTGGGCCATTTATTTCAATCAATTGGATATAGTTAAACTTTTACTCGATCATCAAGCAGATCCTTCTTTGGCACCAAATGAAAATGAACCTAAGAAGAATGCTATCAGTATGGTTGTACCAGAGAAACAGGAGATTTACCAATTTTTTAAATCTCATAACTTATTAGGTAGAGCATCTTCACCAATTGATAATGAAGAATCTTTTTATTCAAATGATTTCACTAATGAAAATGATGATGAAGTGAATCACATTTCAAATCAAATTAAATTACAAAGTATATCGGCTAAAAGTGGTTTATTAACTCAAAATGAATCTGATCATGAAGATGATTTCTATGATGAGGAGCAAATGTTATCAACTGATCATATTTTAAGGCAAACCCCACATTTTGAATACGATAAACTTTTACCCGAACAATTTATTAAATTTACTGACTCAGACATTCCTTCATTATTAGATTATATTTTCAACCTTCGTACTAATAATATTCATTATCAACATGATACTAAACTTCCAGCTTCCATTATTTTTCAATTACTAAGATATTCTCATTTAAAAGTTGACAGTGATGAATTATCGGTCTTTTTATTCGACTGTTTCGTTACTAGATTAAGATCAGTTACTAATACAAAATCTGGAGTTTTCAATATGGCAATGAATACTGCATCCGATAATGTAAGTAATGGTGATACGTCCACTTCTCAAGCTGCAGCAGGTGGTGCAGGTGATATTGTCTTGTTAAGTTATTGGTTATCTGTCATTCAATTTTTAAATTTTTACTTTTGTAAAAATGAATTCTATATAAAGTATCCTCAATTTTTACAAGAATTGATTAATTTAGTGCAATCATTAATTGCAACTTTATCATTTTCAATTAACTCAAGATTGAATTTATTAATTGATGATTGTTTATTAAACTTCACTAGTTTAGTCGATGTTTCAAACGTATTATATGCAAAAGATTGGAATTTGTTTAAGAGTAAAAAATCCCATCCAAATACCTATGATGATATTTTCAATATGTTATATCCTCCAAGTCAAACAGAATTAATGAAGCCTTCTCCTTTAAGATATGTTCAAGTATTAGGAGCTTTAGATTATGTTTTGAAATTACATGAAGTTGATACTTTATTCAGACTACAAACATTTTCTCAAGTTTTCTATTATATTAACGCAATGATATTTAATAGATTAATGGGTAATTCCAAATATTGTTCCAGAGTAAAGGCTATTCAAATAAGACTTAACGTGTCTACTTTAGAAGATTGGTTAAGATCTCATAATTATAAAATTTTTAAGCCAGATTTTATTGGTGGCCTAGATAGATTGACTGGAGAACAAGATTTTAAACTCAAGAATTTATTGGAGATATCCAATGATCTGAAAAATCCACATTCTTTAAGCTTTTATTATAATTCATTATATCATGTGGGTAAAAGTCAATTAACACCAACTATAGAGTTATTACAATGGTTACAATGTATGTCGGCGTTGAATGATGAAGAAAGTTTGATTAATACAATAAATTCCTTTGAACTGTTAAATTATTATCAATTATATAAGATAATGAATAAATTATATAAATACGAAGTTAATGAAGTTAAATTACCCAAAGCATTGGTTAATCTTGTCAAGAGATTAATGAATGAGCAAGGAGAAAAACAAATTCAAAATCAACATAAAAATTTACATTATATGACTCAATCGAATTTTTTACTGAAAGAAGTTTATATATATTTAAATCCAAACTTTGTCTTTGGAGTTGCATTACCAAACTTGACTGAATTAATAAACAATTACGGTAGTGGTTTAGGTGGATTAAGAGTTTTGAGAGCCAAAAAATATCAACCCTCGTTACCAGTTGATATCATGGATGATGTTGATGATATTAAACAAAAGAATAAAGAAAATAATGTTAATGATACTTATGATTATGAAGAAGATGAAGTCGAAGAAGATGAAAAAGATGATTTGAATGAAAATCATAACGAACCTGACCAACCCGATAGTTTTAAAGGTGACGAACTATTTAAAACTGTTCAATTACCTAGTTCATTGGCACATAAGGAATGGGATAATGAATTTGCAACTAACCCTTGGTAATCTTTCGCATAATTGTATATATACTTGCATTAGGAACTTTCTTTGAAACTAATTAATTTTTTTCTTTTTTTCTTTTTTCTCTTTTTCTGCCTTTTGTTTTATTCTTTATTTTTGTTCATTTCATAGACCAGTTTATTTTTAATCAAAAGAATGTTAAATCTTCGTGAATCGGAATTGTAAAGGAATGCTGTAAATCACAATACTCTGCGTATTAAGCTCGTTTATTAACTACGAGTCCTCTATCACCTGCAAGTGGGCATACATGATACATATAGTTGCGATTAAAACAGTAATGAAGATAACCTTATACAACTTGTACTTGCACAGTTGCAGCCCTCAATCGTTTTTAACGAGGAAGTGCGTACTACGCACGCATTTCAAAATTGCCATTATTAGGCAACAAGTAACCTATTCGTATATACATGCACCTACATATCCACAAACTGTCATAAGTCAATTATAAAATTGCAATTAATTCAGTTGTAGTGATTATAATTTTGCAGCAGTCGTGTATATACCATCCAGATAACGGAGGCTTGCATCATAAGCCCTCTCTTAATCGAGGTTGAAAAATAAAAAAAAACGGTGCACAAAACCGGTAAAAAAGGTCCAAAAAATAGAACAAAAGTGCCAAATTTGAAAACAAAAAGTACACAAACAAATCAGTTCGAGAAACTCTCGAGGAGAAATGACATAAGAACAACTGAAGAACAACTGAGAAACAGTAGAAGAGCAGCAGAGGAGCAGAATAGCGAAAAAAAAAAAAAAAGAAAGAAGTACTACCGATTCAGAAGAGAATCAGTGCTACAACTACAGTTTTAATGGAGTAAGAGTACATAAAATGAAATACCAAGCCATAACGCTAGACTAAAAGGGTTCATTTGTTGTAGTTATAAAAATAATTAGTTTTCAAATAGGACGATCGAATGAAAAGACGGTTGCCCCTTTATGGAGGGTCATTGGTGTTCATAATTGTTCGTGAAGTAGTATTGTCTGCTCGAGGTAGGAACAGACAAAAACAAAAGAAAAGTAAGCAAAAACAACCAAAAGCGAACATAGAAACAAAAAAAAAAAAAAAGCAAAAAAAGAAAACAGAGAATAGAAAACAACGAAAAAACAACAAAATGGTGTTTTATTTACCAATTATTTAGAGTTATGAACCATAGAGTTATGAATCTTTTACACGGTTAATATGTATAAGCCAAGAATCCTACACAAACAATGATATAATCGATATAATCATGGCAAAGAAGAACATCTACTTTATATAAATAAACCAATTTGCTCTTTAACACTGTAGTTATAACCTTTTTAGAAAGAAGTAGCCTCCACACTGAATCCATTCGCTCCTTTATTACCACACCTTTTCCCACCATGTACACTCGTTTTATCTACTCTTTGGTGTCGGCATTAGCTATTAACTCTGCCCCATCTCTTGCTTCACCAGTTCCTGGTGGTGTTATATCCGCAGCCCAAGATGTTTCAGCATCTTTAAGTGGATTATCATCATCTGCATCTGCATCTGAACAAGGTTTTGTTAGATTAGATTTTGATGTTTTAAAAGGTCTTGATTTTGGATCTGCTTTAAAAGGCTTAGCAGATACCATTGGATCTTTACTTCCAAGAGATGGTGAAGATTCAAATAAAACTCAAACTGCAGGATTATCAAATGAAAAATCTTTCTATGTTTCAACCTTAAAAATTGGTTCAAATGAAGACCAAGTTAAAGTTTTACTTGATACCGGATCTTCTGATTTATGGGTCATGTCTGCTAAAAATCCTCATTGTAATTCAAATGGTGGAGATATTGATTGTGAACAATATGGTACTTATAATGAAACTGCTTCAACCACTTTTGAATCAAATAGTTCCGATTTTTCAATTAACTATATGGATAATACTTATGCATCTGGTGTTTGGGGTCAAGATGATATTACTTTAAATGATGATTTTACTTTACAAGGTGCCAATTTTGCCGTTGCCGATGATTCTGATAGTAATACTGGTGTTTTCGGTATTTCTTATAAAACCGCTGAAAGTAGTAATGGTGAATATGATAATTTACCAATTCAAATGAAACAACAAGGTTATATCAATAAAATTGCTTACTCTTTATATTTAACTGGTGCAGAATCAGAAAAAGGTACCATCTTATTTGGTGGTATTGATCATGCTAAATATGAAGGTGACTTGGCAAAAATTGATATTGCAAAATCAAATGATGAATTATTATACTTACAAATTCCTTTAACTTCAGTTAGTGTTACTGTTACTTCTAATGAAACTTCTAATACTGGTTCTGATTCAACTAGTCAAGGTTCTCCACAATCCTCAGGTTCTTCAGGTTCAAATTTTTTGAGTGGTTTAGACTCTTTGGCTTCTTCTATTACCAATCCAACTTCTTCTTCCAATGATGATAGTAAATCATCTAGTTCTTCTGAAGCTATTGATGTTGGTAAAGATGCTATCTTAGATTCTGGTACCACCTTATCTTTCTTACCTCAAAACATTGTCGAAAAACTTATCGATCAATTACAACCAGGTGCTGAATATTCCAACTCATATGGTGGTTACTTAGTCAGTTGTACTTTAAGACAACAAGGTAACTCCATTAACTACTTATTCAATAATGAAAAAGAAATCGCAGTCTCTACTTCTGATGCTATTATTGAAGCCGGTACCGATTCAAGCACCGGTAAGAAAGTTTGTATGTTAGGTGTTGTTCCAAATGATCAACTCATTTTAGGTGATAACTTCTTAAGAAGTGCTTACACTGTTTTCAATTTGGATGATGCAAATATTCAAATTGCTCAAATCAAACACTCTGATTCTGAAGACATTGAAGCTATTAATTAATAGACTTACACCTCTTTTAACAAAAAATTAAAGAAAAAAGAAAAAATTATTTACATAAACTTCATTAGCTATATCAACTAATTGATTATAATTTAGTTACTAGCTAATTTGATACCCGTTTATTTGTCTTCGCTTTTAAATTCTTCCCCGAAATTTGCTTTTATATAGCTAAATTTTTCAGTTTTTCACCGTACTCCTTTTTTTTTTTTTATTAAAACCCATTTCAATAAAAATCCTTATAAAATATTAAAGAATATATGTAAATTACCCGAATTCAGATTCAAGTTCGTAAGTTTCATACTAAAATTCGATTATTCCAATGTAAACAATTCACTATTTAGCACCTACAAATAGAGTTTCGAGAAAAATATTATGCTATTGACTCACTGAGCCTTAAATTATATATACAAGAAGAACGTAAAACACTATAAGAATCATTAAACTTTGGATAAGAAGTTATTATTTTTAATTTTAGAAGCATTTTGCTTTCCTAACTGTCTCTTTCTCCATTTCATAAAATCAACCTTCTTAAAATCTTCTTCCATCTTTTCTTTATTAAGACAGTCCCATAACCATTCGGGATATTCAGAATCTTCTAATGCAACTGGTTCATCTCCTGCTTTCTTGATTTTAAGATTAAGTATAGTACCAGCTGGGCAGGATGATTTGGCTGCACTTTCATTCATTAATCTGGCTCCAGTGGAGAAACCTCTATTCACCACAGTATTCACACGTAACGAGCGTGCTGTTATACTCCTCAACATCTTATATATACCTGTAAAGATCAAATGCTTTCAAAGTTGTTAGTTATACCAAAATTTTTCAGTATATATTTTCATTTTTTTCAGTATTACAAAGAAGCAAAACTTGAATGTTACCCGCAATAAAAAGTCGCAATGTCGCGCGAATTGGATTTCGCGACATTTTCCCTAAGAAACTGACTGGTCGTGTGCGGTGGGTCAAAATCGCCGAAAAAATTTTTTTTTTTTTCAGTGAGAAGGAAGGAAGTATAACGATAGAGTAGTATTGAAGAGTCGAAATTATATACTCTTTTCCTCTTTTTCAAATTTAAAGAAATTAAATAAATTAAACATGGCTCCAAAGAAGAAAGGTGTTGTCGAAAAACCAATTTTATTAGGTAGACCAGGTAATAACTTGAAATCTGGTATTGTTGGTTTAGCTAATGTTGGTAAATCTACTTTTTTCCAAGCAATTACCAAATGTCCATTAGGTAATCCAGCTAATTATCCATTCGCCACCATTGAACCAGAAGAAGCAAGAGTTATTGTTCCATCTGAAAGATTTGATAAATTATGTTCATTATATAAACCAAAGAGTGAAGTTCCAGCTTATATGACATTATATGATATTGCTGGTTTAACTAAAGGTGCTCACTCTGGTGAAGGTTTAGGTAATAATTTCTTAGCTAATATTAGAGCTGTTGATTCAATTTTCCAAGTTGTTAGATGTTTCGAAGATAGTGATATTATTCATATTATGGATGAAGTTAATCCAGCTGCTGATTTAGAAATTATTCATGATGAATTAAGATTAAAAGATATTGAATTTGCTACTAAACATTTAGAAGGGGTTGAAAAATTAGTTAAAAGAGGTGGTCAATCTTTAGAAGTTAAAAAGGCTAAAGAAGAAGTTGATTTAGTTAAAAGAATTATTCAATTATTAGAAGATGGTGGACGTGTTGCTAATCAAAAATGGACTCAAAAAGAAGTTGAATCTATTAATGCTATGTTTTTATTAACTGCTAAACCTTGTATCTATTTAATTAATTTAAGTGAAAGAGATTACGTCAGAAAGAAGAATAAGCATTTATTGAAAATTAAAGAATGGGTTGATAAATATTCTCCTGGTGATTTAATTGTTCCAATTTCAGTTTGTTTAGAAGAAAAATTAGCAAACATGGGTTCTGATGAAGAAAGAGAAGCTTATACTAAAGAAATTGGTGCTGCTTCTGCTTTACCAAAAATTATTACTGCCATGAGATCTAAATTAGATTTGATTTCTTTCTTTACTGGTGGTCCAGATGAAGTTAGAGAATGGACTATTAGAAGATTCTATACTGCTCCTCAAGCCGCTGGTACTATTCATACTGATTTAGAAAAAACTTTCATTTTAGCTCAAGTTATCAAATATAATGATTTAGTCGAATTAGGTGATGAAAATAGCGTTAAAGCTGCTGGTAAATTATTGCAAAAGGGTAAAGATTATTTCGTTGAAGATGGTGATATCTTATATATTAAAGCTGCTGAAGGTAAAGCCCGTTAAGATACTCAAACCTTTTCTTCTCTATATAGTTTACTCACATATATACCTATATATATATCGTCATCATGATTATGGATTATGATTATTATGTCTTGTTTTATAGTGTAACAATTATTTGGCTGCAATTTTTAGAGAGTGTCCACGTGTGAGTGGACAAAAATATCAAAAAAAAAAAAAAAAAAATGTCAAAATGAATAAAAAAAATTTAAGAAAGGCTGCGACTTCAACAGGATTAACTGAGCCTTGTTCATTCTTCTTGATCTTTGAGTCGGGGAATAACAAATTGATTTCAGCTCGTGATTAAAAAGATTTGAATTTAGTTATAAAATCAACTTTTCATATATTATGAGCTTTTTATCCTTCCTTGTAATGGAAATTTAACTCAAACTCCCAATAAAAACTTTTTACTTTGAAATATCTCATTGAAAAAAGTTTAAATCCAAGTTGAAATTGAAAGTGCTAAGTTGAAGCTCTTAAAACAATTGTGAAATCAAAATCTATTGATATATGTTGCGGATAACGTTACGAAGATCGTTGTTATTACTAGCAACTGGATTTCTCTTCATATTTTGTACAATATGGTTTCAACATTATTTAACCAGTGTGAAGGTGTTTCAAAAGCTCCACGAATTCCAACACAGTTTTACTGCTGAATCTTTCAGACATGAAGACATTTTGATGAGGCAATCTTTACATCACTCGAACTACCAGTTTGGTCTTTATGATCAGTATATAAAACATATGAAGAAAACCAAAAGGTATAAGAATTTTGATCCTTCATTCGGCAAAGACTTACCTTTTAAATGTGATTCCTTCTTCCAGTTTTTTCATGACTCATATCCGAACTATAGGTTTGAATTATTACAAAATTCTGATGAGTTCTATGATAAAGGTGTTGTTAAGAAGGGAAATTTCTTTAGAGATCGTACAAAGGATATATTGAAGGAACGTAAAAAACAAAATCAAGAAGAAGTGATTACCAGGGATGATAACATTACAATCAATAATGAATTTTTGAGTAGATGTCAACAGACGAAGGTTGCGGGTCAAAAAATGGCTGACACAATTACTGTGATGAGGATATATGGTCAATGTTTCATCAACAATCACCAAAATGACTTGAATAATGAAATTTTAAAATTCGGTAATAACCAAAAATGGTTTGATGAATATACCAGAAAATTTTTTTATTACTTGAGTGATAAATTACCCACAATCGAAAATCACAATTATGATCTTCAATATACAGAACAAATTCCCATATTCAATGACCAAACTAATGATTTCGAAGGTAAAACTGCGTCTTATAATCTGAGTCAACATAATCTAATACAATTCTTAAAGGATAACTCGGGTGGTCGAGGAATCGTTATTTCAGCTTCTACGAGATTCACTAAGGATATCATCAAGTTAGTCAGAGTTTTGAGAGCATTGGATAACAAATTACCAATTCAAATCATTTATAGGGGTGATTTAAACCAACGCAGTAAGGAATATATAAAAGCAGCTGCTCAAGCTCCAGTTGATCAACTATTAAGCTTAGAAATGTCACCTGAGATAAACTTGGTCTTACCAGAGCTCCATGTAATGAAAACTGCCAAAAAATTAGGCTCAGAATTCCCAAAACAAGATATTTGGTTCATAAATCTCTCACCAACTCTTGTCAAAAGCTATAAGTTTTATTTTAGCGGTTATACAAATAAGATATTAGCCCTTATATTCACAACATTCAAACATGTGTTGTTGCTAGATGCTGACGCAGTTCCATTGATTAAACCCGATGACTTCTTCCAAATGGAAGAATATTTGAAAAGCTCGGCTTTTTTCTTTAAAGATCGTACACTTAGAGATACCAATGACTTTATTGAAACAAACTTTTTCACGAAATTAATGCCTCTTGGAAACAAGGAGCCTTCGAAAGATATAGACCAGGTCTTTGGAATAAAACCTATCACTGAAAAAACTCTTAATAATCCATATTTGCGTGGTTGGAGACATTTTCAAGAAGCTGGAGTTGTGGCTATAAATACAGTCGAACACTTCATGGGAATTTTAATGACTTTACCGTTAGTTGTTTGGTCTGATCCAGTAAAGTCTTCGATCTGGGGTGATAAAGAGATGTATTGGTTAGGTTTATCAATGGCTGGTGACGAAAATTATGAATTCAATCAATATCATGCTGCAAGTGTTGGTGAAGCAACAGTATCAAAAGACCGCAAATACTATCCTGATTCTGAGAGCAATGAATTATGCTCGTCACACCCTGGTCACGTTAACTCCAAAGGTGAATTATTGTGGATTAACTCTGGTTTCAGTTTTTGTAAAAAAAATGGCTATTTCAAAGATCATTTTAATTTCCCGTTTTCCACTTTTATTAATAATGACTTACAAGCTCTATATCAAAATCCTCTTCGTATAAGACATGCCTTAGTTCCACCTGCCACTCCTCCTATAAGAGGTGTTGGAAGTCCTCCTGATGACTCGAAAGAACAAGAATTCATTAGTAGCTGGAAAGCCAGAAAAGATGATATTGATCAAAGAAAGGTATTAGAGGATGAAGACTCTAACCAAATAAAGCAAATGAATCCTCAAAAAGGTTGGGTGAAGAGTGCAATATGTAGTAATTATTATTATTGTGCTTATGACAGAGTCGATCCATATTTATTGCCTGAAGGTTATGATTTGGAGAGATCACTGATTGAAAAGGAAGGCAAATTGTTTACTTTTAGCGATGATTTGAGTGAAAGGTTCGACTTCCTAGGTAAGGTTTGGGTTACAGGTAATAGCAGAGTCATCCCTAAACCAAAGCATCAGTTGAAGAAAGAGAAGGAAGAAGCTGAAGCTAAAAAAAAGGCAGAAGCTGAGAAGAAGGAGAAGGAGAAGGAGCAAGGCGAGAGCAGCATCAATGTAAATAATGAGGATCAAGCAAGACTTCAAACAGAGAAAACCGAAGATGGAATAACGGAGAATATCTCTGAGGTTAAGGTGAATGAAGGGGACGAAGTAAGTGATACTTATGACGATCATTTAGCCAATGTTCCTGTTAAATCAACTCTAAAAGATATTGATGTAAATCTTTTACTTGATAATGCTGGCCTAGGTGATAGTGATATAATTGAACAGCTACAGATAGATCGACAAAAAAACGGTTAGATTATACGACTTTATGAGTTATATGGCATATATTTATTTTGTATATATTAAGAAACACGATATGAATTAGTTTAAGACTGTTTTTTGGAAGTTAAAGACACGGCGTGGGTACCAATAACTCTGTGTAGATATACTTCATCATCTATTGAAAATTTATCCTCTTCAGTCACAGATTTGTCCAATGTTTCATTAATTTGAATCTTGAGTTGATCCTTCTCTTCTTGCGATAAGTCAGTAATGTATGACCTTGTTTCCCAATACAGAAATACATCTCCCTTTTTGATAGGAGCATCATATAACAAAAAGTTCTCTTCTTGAATGCTACCGAAGTAATCATTTTGAGAACTAAGTACATCTCTCCATAAACCCTTACGGTATTGAGGGACATTTTGATCATATTTATACGCCAAATCACCTATCTTTGAGGTCCAAGTATCACCCAGTATAGCTTTTGATACGCGAAATGGCTTTTCTTGAGAATTGGGTAAAGAATCAACTAAATCTCTACCCTTTTGGACTTGTTCCTTTGATAATGAAAGTTCATCAAAAAAAAATGTCAACTCTGGTAATTTGGAATCTTTTATGGTAAGACTTTCTTCTCTTGTAACATCAAAATTCCAAATCAATCCAAGAGTACCATTTGGTTTCAAAACTCTATGAATCTCCTTTAAAGAGTTCAAGTCACTAAACCAATGGAAGGCCTGAGCTATAACAATTGAATCAAAACTTGAGTCTTCCACAGGCAATTCGTAAGAAGAACCTTCTAATGTCTTGATCAATGGAAAGTTTTTCTTTAAGGTCGACAACATACCAGATGATGGCTCTACTGCAACAAGATTCTCCCCCCATCCATAATCAACCAAATTACGAGTGAACTTACCAGTACCAGCTGCTAGTTCGAGAATTTTCTTGTCGGTGTAAAACTCCGACTTCGAGGCCAACTTCAAATCAATCAAGAGTTTATGAGTCAATTCCTTATTAAACGACAAGCGATACTTATCGTAAGTGGAATGATTTGAGTTGAAAGACTTAATCGCAAGTTGATGGGCTTTAGACATATTGTAATGATGAAGATTCAAGTAAATCAGTGGTTAAACATCCCCCTTTAATTTTCAGCTAAATTAGAAGGTGCAAAAAAAAAAAAAAAGGATATTGTGGCGTAAGTGGGGCCGGGAAGTCGGAAGGTCGAGAGGTCGGGAAGTCGGGAGGACGGCCCTAGTTATCTATATGGAGTTTCCATTCTCTTAGAGTTAATGGTCTTGACGCATTCTAACCAAAGCACAATTTATACTACAAATCCAATTGTCTACTAAAGGAATTAAAAATTAAATGTCATTATCATAATATAAAACCGCGAATTAAAATCATATCCTCGTACCCTCGAGGAAAATATAGTTCTAGTGTATAAAAAAAAGTAGTAAAAAAGAACTGCAAATCGCAAGTTGTTAAAGACCATTTTGCGACAAACGAAGTGAAAATAAGAATTCATAATCAACGCAAGTTGATATTATTTTGATTGACGAAATCTTTAATGTAATTCATATTACTTAAATCATTCAATTTAACGAAAGCTTCTTGAAATTGTTTCAAAACTCGAATTTGTTCTTCTGGAGTTTTAATGTGTATTTCAAGAAAGAAGAAGTTAATCATTTGTGAAAATCCATGATCGAAATTAATGAATTTATTGACCAAAATATTTAACCATTCATTTGATTTCATCACGGTTAAGACTTTGATGATATTAATTAGATTAGAAGTGGTTACCGTTCTAATATTAATCGATCTCAAAAACTTCAAATAATTTTGAAAAACTTTGTTCAATTTATTTATATTCAAGTTTAACTTATGGGACAATTGAGCGGCATTTGCAAAATGAGCCATGTTCATATTGATTAGGTCCTCCTTACTGCATTTGAAATATGATTCAGCGTATTTATAAGATTCAAGCATCTCCGAAGTTGAACCTCCTATAAGTAGCGAGTTGGCAACTTCAGGTAATGTAGACCGTCTCATTTCAATGGGGTGATATTCTGAATTTTTCAATGAATACATAAACTCAGCAAATCTGTAGGATTGATTAACCAGAGCAAATTTATCAATAAGTGGTTTGAATTTTTTCAAAGCAACTCCGAAATCACCTTTGGCGATATAGTAATTCAACAACAGGTGAGTTAATTCGTTCGAATCAGAAACTTTCAAGTTTTGCTTGTCACATAGCTCAGTGAGTGATTTAAAATAAACCGTAAAATCATCAAATTTTTCCAACTCTAAGAAGCTCGTGCAAATTGTATTTGATATTGCAAGATCTGATTTAGACTTCAAATTAATATTGGAGTCAATAATGGATGAGCTCCTTTGGTATAAGTGATAAACTGTTTCAAATTGACGTTTGTTAATTAAACCAATAAAAAAAATAGATATCCAATCCTTGTTTGGGTTCGACTTAAGTAATTTTTCGAAATTTTCGACCATTAAAGTATTAAAATACCTATTGCTAGAGTTGGAAAATGAGTTGGACAAGTTCTTCAATATATCAACGTTCTTTAATAAATCAATAGTTGATTCGGCAAAATTGGGATTAGTCAAAAATTTTAAGATGTGAATGTTCAATTTATCCAAATTGTATTTAATTATGTTGATAAATAATTGAGCTTTAACCTCATTACTAGTAAACGTCAGTGATAAAATTCTCAATAAAAATGATTCAATTTTGATATCATGATTTCTTGACAAATAATTCATTAAAAAATCTTGATTGATAATCATTAGCCACGTAGATTCATTGAACTTATAACCTTTATTGAATAAATGTAAAAATTTATTGATACCAGCGTTATAATTGAGTTGCAAAAGATGACTTAAATTCAAGTTATAGTCCATATCAATAACTTTGGTAGAAACGTCTTGATTAATTGATATATCGTTAAAATTACGACATGCATCAATCATTTCGTTAGTAAATTTGAAGTCGGGATAGCTCTTAGCTGATTCAATGAATTTAACAAAGCTTGAATTAAGTTGTTGTTTAAATAATTTTACATCATCATTAACTTCTAAATAGTGGTTTTCACTATCTTCCAACTCATTAATTAACAAGGATTGATATTGAATCAATTTATTTAAATCCTGAACATTTAATTCATCACCAATTGAAATCAAATGGCGCATAATCAACATTAAGCCATATATGTTATCGGTTTCCAATTTAAAGCTTGAAAAGCCTTTAGCAATCATTAAAGAATCAAGAATTAAATTATGGTGAGAATCATTGGAGACAAGATAGTGACTCATTTCAGAAATGAAGGAATTCAAATAATAAGAATTATGAGAATAATGAGAGAATTGAGATTCAATTAAATTCCACATTAACAAATAATAGTAGTCGTTGTTATTAGACTTACAACCTTGATAAAGGTAAGAGCAAATCTTTTTCAAAATTTGAATATCATAGATCAAATGATTCTTCAATAAAATTTCTTTGATTATTTGGAAAACACGTTCATGATCACCGACATCAATTGACAAGCTAACTAAGAAATCACGACATTGAATCTTTTTATTATTCAAGAAAACAGAAGTCAAGTTTTCGTGGTGTGAATAACTTTGATAATCTTTACGAATTGCCAAATGATTGTATAGTTTCCAAATGATTTGATATTGAGCTGATTGTGAACTGGTTAACTTTTTGATTTGACTGGTTTTGACAGAGTCTTCAATTTGGCAGTTTTGTTGGATATTCATTATTTCATGACCAAATAAATTGTAATTATTAATTAAATTATTGATTAATTCATTATAATATTCAACTGTTAATTCAGGAATGTAAGGAATTTTATTAAACTTATTCAACAAATCAAAAGATTTGTTACAACTTTCAATATTACCAGGTATTATTATGGATTCCAAAAAGACGGAAATCAAATTACTGATATCCTTTTTGAATAAGTGCTTGGAACTTTCATGTTCAATGGAGCCAGCAGTAGCATTGATTGAATTTTTATAATCGATTAAAATATCATCAAGAAAACTAATTGCAAAGCTTTCATTATTAGATTTCATTAAAGAATTTATAAGTACAGAATAGATTTGAAATTCATAATCATTTAATTCGGGAGCCTTTTGTGAAATATTCTTGAAAGTTGAATAAACCGATTGAATGAAGGAATAAGTTTGATCCGGTGTATAACCTATATGAACCGGTAAATATTTCGATAAATTGATCAAACCGACATAATATTGACCATCACCATTAATGCTAAATACCAAAGGTAAAATCTTATTAAGCAAATCAGCAGATAATAAATTTGGATGCACGTTAAGGATTGAGATCAAATTTGGAAGGATGGCTTGCAAGTTCAATTGATCGGCTCTAGAAATGGACATTAATAAATCAATACCAATTTGACAAAATTCTTGACCTTGAACAAACATTTCATTATAATTGCTTTGAGGAATCTTATTAAAATGACTTAAATTGATACAATCAAGACTTCCTTTAAAAATTCCTTGAAGAACAATTGAAAAAGTGGAATTATTTGGTTTTAAATCAACATTCGAAGTAGCTGCAATGAGGATATCTTGATAAACAGTAAGTAGGTTTGTGAGACGAGATTCAATAGCTTGCACTGTTGATTCAGTATTATCTAAAGACCGTTCATTCAAAGAAGCCAAAATGATATTATAAATATCAATAGATGGGCAAATTATTTCATTCCTTTTCAAGGATTGATATAAAGGATAAATTAGGTTTAAATCAGCTGGGGAATGATTTTTATGATAAATATTTATAATTTGATTTACTTGAGTATTTAAAAATTGGGATTCAAATGAAGGCTCGGGGTTTGAATTTTCAATTTTTTCAATTTTGTCATTCTGTTCAACTTCATTTTGATCTATAGGTAAAGGAGAAGTTTCATGGATGGCCACATCTTTTTGATGATGAGTAGACGTTGAAAAGAATCTTTTGGGGCATAAAGTTGGAGTTAATCCAGATAAAGTGAAATGTAAATCATTTGAAAGATTTTTCAAAAAATTGATGCTTGAATTAATTTCTTTATTGACTTTCGAAATAAAGAATTTAGAAGCATCATCCAAAAAGCTTTCTTCTTGTTGATCTTCTGAACTAATTTCATGATTTGGATGTTGACTATTATGTGAATGTTTATTCTTCTTATTCTTTTCTGCATCATGACTGAAGATAGTATAATATAAACCATAATGACCAGAATCAATACTTAAAAAGTAACGATTATGATTAGAAGATGTATAATGAGGATCATTTGGCCAGTGTTTAGTATAAAAATTATTAAAATGGAAATTTATTAGTGATTGATTATTCAAATATGGATAAGCAGATTGAAAGAATGAAATTCTTTCACTATGTTTTGCCTGTTTGATAAACGTTGAAAACACCATATTTGTAGTTGAGTTATTGAAGCATGCTAACGAATGAACGATAGTTTTGGTTTAAAACTTGGAAATTTGAATATTTAACTTATTTCTTGTAGTAATCTAGCAATTTGAATAAATGGAAGCGGTTAGTTTCTCATATATATCAGTAATAATATAATATATGCAAACAAAAAAAAAGAAAAGAATGATTATGAATATTTCAATAAGTATTATTCACTTGGAGTATATTCGCCTATTTGATCCAATCAAATGTAAAGGAATCAAGTATTACTTCAAGAAGCATTCAATTGTAGCGGCAATTTCTACAGTTTTATTTTGAAGGTGGCACTAAGATGAGGATGGAATAGAAAAGTTGTCTTTTGTGCAATTTAAAAATGTCTCACCAAATTTTTCCTTTTTTTTTCGCTTTTGGCTATTTTTCACTATTAAAACTCCCTTTTTAAGTACTTAATGAGAGAATAACCGATTTTCGGAACAATGTGATTGGTTCAAATGTTAAGGTGTATGGGTTCCCGCATTGAAAAACCGTTTTGGCCCGTTCCGGACTTCAACCTTAAACCCGAAGACCCGAATTTGGCTGGCGGAGGATGTCGGAAGCAAAAACGGTAATGCCGAAAATAAAAGAAGTGAGTCGTTTTGGGACATGTCCGATGTGATGTCCGGGTTTTTCTTGGATGGCTCGGAGCGGGAGTAGAAGTCCGAAGTCAGACACATTTTGCAACCCTTATTTTCGAAATTAATACAAAGCGAGCCTTTGAATGCAAACGTATCATTTAAAGATTGACATGAAACCAAGCATGAATTTTTGTTTATATACAAAAGAGAAAAAAAAAGTGAAAACCTATATATAAATACAAATGCTAGTAATTTATTGACTTATTGATCTATTAATGACAATTCAATAATTCTTTTTAGTTGTGCTTCTTCGTCATCCGCATTGGGCTCATTTGAAGATTCTGTAGTTTCTGTAGTTGGTGCATTCATGGATGAGGAAGATCCTTCGGCATCTATTAGATCATCGAAGTTCCATTGATCTCTTTGAGATTGTCTTTTCTGTTCTTCCTCTAGTTTTGACATTTCTAAAACCAATCGTAATTGTTCCTCCTCCTCTTCTTGGGTTGAATTTTTGGGTTTAAAACTTTCACTCATTGCTATTGCCATACTCAACTCATCTTCTTCATTATCATATTTGATTCCATTATATTTATCAACCAATAATTCTTCTTTCCGTTTACCGTGTTCATCTAAATCGAAATCTTCAATTTGATCCTTAATACTTTGATAAGCTAATTGCTTATTCAGCCATTGGGGGCCAACATTAACTCTTCTTTTTACATTGGAGGTCGATTTTTCTTGTTCTCCAAATTCAAAATATTGTATGACATCTGAGCAAACTATTATACCCCGAGTTTCTTTCTCATCTTCACTTATCTTTACTGCACCCGTTGGGACAGCTCGATTAGTCATATGAAACTTCTTAGGAAATTTGGTCGAAATTTCCCTTAGATATTCTCCGGTATGAATATTGTATAAATTAGTAAATCCGTTAAACCCAGAAACAATCAATACACTACTATTGAGTGCAATTTGTTGAATATAACATGAAATCTCTTCTCCTATATCAAATACTATAGGATGGTGCTTACTGAATATGGGCTCAATACAAGTAATAATTTGAATTTGTGGACTTGGATCCCTAACGTTCCATACCATAACTCTACCATTAGTTGTTACCGTTCCATAATAAAGAGCATCTCTTCCAACTATTGTTGCATCATAGTTATGTAATCGATAATCCAGACATGTTTGCATCATACCAATATGTATTTCACCATCTTCCTCGGATAATTTCAAGGTTTTATAGCTTGGTTGATGCGGATTCGCATAATTAATAACTTCAATCGAGTTATCGCCATGTATAATAATGTTGCATCCCCCATAATCAATATCAATATAATATACAAGAATCTCGTCCATCGGGGTTAGAAGATCAATGTCTATAACTTCTAAAGTATGAAAGTTTATAATAAATACCTTTTTGATCCCCAAAGCAATAATAACTTTTTTAAAATCCGATCTTATTTCATACAAGTTGTCTGGTACTGCTAATCTCTTAATTAACTTACCTCCAATAGTCCAAAACCTTATAACACCCAAGTATGATGCGGTCAAAATGTCAACTGCTTCTTTGTGTTTATCATTCAGCTTTTTAAGGACAATTGAGCTTATGCTATCTATTCTTGGGTCAAATCCCTCGATCTCATCATCGTCTACTAACTGTATTGTAGATGTTCTAGTCGATATAGAACTTGTTGAAGTATTCAAATTTTTCAAAAAAACCTCCTGGTTACGGTTAACCATTAAATGATAATTCCAATTCATATAATTTAACATCAGGGAAAATATTCCATTTCCAGGTATAAATACTTGGTTTCTACCATCTTTTAAATTAGCTATATTGATACCGCTATTCTCCTTGGATATGGCCATTAATCGATTTTGCTCGAAATTAATTAAGAGCTCCCCGTAGTGGTCGAAGGAAATGCTGCTATTGAGTAATTGATAGGTTCGGTGGGTACCAGCACCTTTATTCCACTTCTTTAGCACTTTCATTCTTTTGAAATATTCAATAATCCATTGTCTCGACCCAGACACTGATGCAAAATGACGACCTGTTCCAAACCTGGTTGTGAAGGACTTCGACCATGTATTTTTATCCAGCACAGCTCTGTTCCAGTGCTTACAAACTAACCGAAGGGAGCTGAGCTGACTTGGATCAAGGTTAGCAAAAACTTGTACCAATACTTCAGGTGGCAAATCGTTCACTGTTGCCCTCGCTAGACTTTCCCTCGTAATTTCATTTGATACCAACGAAGGACCTTCATAATTACTTATTGAATCACTTATGGTATTACCCAAAAAGTCTGTCGTTATTGATGAATTCACCGGAACGTGGTTTGAGGAAGCAAGATTTGTATGGCTTGACATTATGATTTCTGGATTTCTTGCAAATATTCGTAGAGAGGTCACGTCTTCCAAGGCCCTACTTGAAGTGGTATTTGGATTTGAATATGATCTTGAAGCAGCCAAGCTTAAGGCTTTCAAATTAACAATCTAAGCTGTGTAGGAATTGGTTCAGAGCTATCGCTTTTTAATGTTCCTTTACCGAAAAAAACTCGATTCAAACCTGTACATCCAAGTGTAAGGAAATTTAGAGAGCAAAATAAGATACTATCTTCTTTCACATATTGCCTTGAAAAACATTTTTGCAGTCTAATTCGATCATTGAATCATTAACTAATTATCTTGAATATTTTTCTTTGATATTTCGCCTTTGTACGTTGTAAATTGAATTGTAGCATTTTAATTCGGAAAACATTGGAACTTTGAGAATTAGGTCTTGAGCTCGATGAAAAATTTTTTGGACAAAAAAAAGATCAGTGAAAAATTTGAATTCATTAGGACGAACCTTTTACTTATTCACTTCACAGATACCAAAAACATTTAGATATGTCCGCTTCTGGTGAAGATAAGCTCTCTTCTGTTCCAGAAAACCTGCAACAGCAAGAAGAGGTAAAGGTTATTACCTTAAAAATCCAATTACCCACTTCAGTCTCCCCACAGAATCAAACTGTTGAAATTAATTCTTCCTTTTCAGAAAACTTAGGTGATGTCAAACAATCATTGAGTATTGTTCCAGCTTGCAAGCACCTTACTAGCTATGATATCGTCTTCAATGGTATAAAACTTACTGAAGTTTTTGACGATGACACTGATTTAGAAACCGTAATCTCCCAATTAGAATTATCTGCTGAAACACTTGATTCTTTGAATTTTTCATTAAAGGAAAAGCCATATAATTTAAACGCTATTTACGAACATATTCTTAAATTTAGAGAAGTCATCGGTTTGCATTATTTGGATAGAACTGCTTCAGACTTAGGTGTAGCCGGTGGGCTTTCAAAATTCAATGAGATTCCATTGACTGAGGTCAAGCAAGATGAAGAATCCAAAGAATCTACTCCTAAGGAAGAAGGGGATAAAGATACTAAAGAACCTGAAATTCAATTAAGTGAGGAAGAAAAAGAAAGTATTGTCCGTGTTTCCGATCAATTCATTGCTGGTAAACCTAGCACAACTTCAAACCATGGTAAATTTTCCAGTGTGATAAATGACTTGAAGATTCCAATTAAATCTTTGTCTATCTCTCAATGGTCACCAGTTCCTCCAGCCCAGAAGACCAAGGGTGATTTATTGTATTTGACTTTGCAATCCTTGGAAGGTGAAGTTTTTCATATAACTTGTCACTTATCCGGTTTTTTCGTTAATAGATCCTCTACTGCTAGATTTAATCCAGTCATGAAAGTCAATGAAAAAGGCTCGTTCAATAAAGACTTTATTTTATACAACTTGGTGGATTCTATCTCTCCGTTGTTTTCTAAAGTAATTGCTGAAAACGATTTAATGTTAGGTCAATCTACTAGATACCCTGAAACCTATTTACTTCCAACCAATACCCAATTGGCCTATCCATGGTTGGCTAATCCAGAAGTGACTACTATCCAACCAGATTCGTCCAGAGCTCAATTGCCTGCCATCTCTTTCGGTGTAGATGGTTCTGATTTTGTCAAAGATTGGAATGATGACTTTCAAGCCATTAAAGAATTACCAAAAGATTCTATTAATCAAAGAATTTTGAGGGAAAGATTAATCAACAAATCTTTGTTCGAATTCAAGAAAGTAGCTACCGAAACTGCTATCGAAATCATTAAAGGTAATCTCTCCTCCTTGAACCCTAATGAACAATCCGATAGACAAATCTATTTGAAGAATGGTGTATTTTACTCCTATAGTGTTAACGCAACAGGTGCTTTTGATTCTACTGGTGATGATGAAGCTGCAAGATATGCCGCTTCCAAAGATTTAGCTGGTGTCAAGATCTTGAATCGTGTTGATGCTGATGGTGTTCATAATTTGGTTACCTGTATTGTTGACTATTTGGGGGAAAGAATCATCTGTCAAGCTCCAGTCCCAGGTATTTTTAATAACCCAGAACCAGCTGATGAAGATGAGGAACCAGTCGACAAGGTCGCTTATGGTTTGACAACTGACCACTCTAAGGTGTTGGCTAATGAAAAGTTTAACAATGCTTTAGAACCAGTTGCTCAAGCTTTACACATGAAACCTCATACTGTTGAACTCGAAACCGGTGTCAAATCAGATGGTGAGCTTAATACTTCAAAAGATATCAAGGGTATCGTTGGTACCGATGATCGTAAGTATATTATTGACTTATACAGATCAACTCCACTTGATATCGAGTTTATTGAAGCCCATTATGACGAATCTAAAGAGGCTTCTTATCCTCACAGAGAAACTGTCATTAGACATGAAGCTGTTGAAGAGTGGTATAAAAGAAAAGTTGCAGCTTTATTGAAGGTCGAAACCGAACGTTTAGAAAAAGAAGGTAAAACTTTGGAAGTCAAAGAAGGTGAAAAACCACAAATCAATATACCTTATGATCAAATTCTTCTCAACCCTGATGTTTTCACTGGTGTCAATGAAAACAAAGAAGATCAGGATGATGTTAGATACCTTTCCAACTTCATCAAGGATAAATTAGTTGGTGAATTTTTGGATCAGATTGATCAAACTGTTGTTCCATTTGATGGTACTAACTTGACCGATGCTTTACATAGACAAGGTATTAATATCAGATATTTGGGTCTTCTTGCTGAGCAATGCTTAATCAAGAAAGATGCCAAATTAGCTGAAATTCAAGAAGCTTCAAAGGCTAATCTCGAAAAGGTTGAATTGAAAAAAGCAGAAGAAGCTAAAAAGGCAGAAGAAGAGCAAGCTAAATCTCCGGAAACAAGACAAAAGGAAGCCGAAGAAAAGGCCAAAAAGGAAGAAGAAGAAGCTAAAGCTGAAAACAAAGAAAAAGAGCAAACCAGTCTTACTATTGATGCATCTGTTTCTCATTACAATGCTCTCTATACAATCCTCGTTCAAGAAATGGTTGCCAGAGCTGTCAAACACTTATTGCGTAAATTGGGTAAGCTTGTTCCAATTTATTTGAAATCCGAATTCATTGCACATTTCCATAACTGCTTATTCGGAGCAAGTTTTAATGGATCCCCAGACGTTCAAATTGATGAAACTTTGAAATCGTTTTATGGCCAAGAGGATTTGGAATTTTCTAAATTGGATAGCTCTAGCGTTCTAGAATTGATCAATAATGAGGTTTTCGTTCGTTACAGATATGCTTTACCAGCTAACTGGAATAATGAATTAATCAGACCATTACAATTATTCAGAGAAATTGCGATCAAATTTGGTATTCAATGGAGAGCTCAAGATTATGGTTTCACCAAAGAGAGTTTCGATGCTATTAAAGATAAATTAGCTACTCAATCTCAAGTCATTGAAACCACCAAGTCTAAGAAAAATAAGAAGAAGCAAGTTAAAGAGCAACAACAAGCTGTTGAAGTTGTCATCCCACGTACAACTATATTCACTGCTGAAGATATTATCAATTTTGTTCCTCTTGTTAAAGATTCAACATACAAAGCTCTTTTATTTGACGAAATTTTTGAAACTGCTAGAATTCAAATCCATAAAGGCAATACTGAAATTGGTGTGAATTTATTAACTGAGTTAGCATCTATTTATGAACAAGTATATGGAGGTGTGCATCAACAAACCACTAAGTTTAATTCACTTTTAGCTCAATCATATGCTGATTTGGGTTTCAAGACTGAAGCATGTAATGTTGCCCGCAAAGCATGTATTTTGAGTGAAAGAACTAGTGGGTTCGATTCTTACGATACCATAACTAACTACATCAACGCAGCATTTTTAGAAGCCTCAAATGGTGATTTTGTCAATGCCTTCCATTTATATAAAAAAGCTTTCGATGATTGGAACTTTGTTTTTGGTGAGGGTCATCCATCATCAGTAAGCACCTTATCTAATTTGGCAGAAATTTTGGGTGAACATAAATTATTTAAACAATCTGAAAAATTCTATTCAGTTGCTATTGAAACTTCAGATAAGCTTAATGATGATTCATCTTCAATAAGTACTATGCTTAGATATAAGTATGCATTCGTCTTATTACAAGAAGGTAAATATGAAGAATCATTGAACGTTTTCAAAAAGGTTGCTGAATGTCTTGATAAATTGGTTGGACCAGAAGATCGTTTGAACAAGGATGTATCTGCTTTGGTTGGTAACATTAGTACTTATTTAGCATATAATGAACATCAAGCTGCTGAAAAGAAGAAAGTATTAGCTCAACAAGCTGCTGCTCATAAAGGTAAGTTTAAAGTTAAATCGGTTACTGAAGCCCCAGCACCACCTGTTAAAAATGGTAAGAAATCCAAAAAACAAGTTGCTCAACCAGATCCTGAGATTGCCACTAAGTCTGTTGATGACATTTTAAGCTTCATTGAAGGTTCATCCAAGAGCAAGAAAGGTGGTAAATCTTCTAAAAAATCCAAAAAGTAAATAGTAAACATTTTATCTTGTAATTAGTTGCACTTCGAAGCAAAAAAAAAAAAAAGAGAAAACTTACTAAAAAATAAAATATATCTTGTATAAAGTCATAGAAATAAAAATTTATTATTCATAAATAGAAGAATTCGAATGTAAGAAGTGTATGAAAAGGAGAGAATTATAAATGAGTCTAAATTTATGTATGAGTATGATTATTTGGATTTTTTGCAGTAATTTCGCTTTTTTGCAGTTCTTTAAACAGGATAAAGATATTTCTAACAAATTTATCATCATTTTTAATAGCTTGAGATAAATTTGATTCGATTTTATTTAATTCTGGTAAATTATAATTTTCACCATTAGGAGTTTTAAGATGGATATAAATATTTGTATTTGCACCGGAAGACATTACTGATAAATCATCTAATTTGAAGTTACCTTTTGAAATAACTTCAACTTCTTTATCAACGATAGTTTTAATCTTATCAAAAAATTCACTACCTTTTGCTTCACCACGATCGATTAATTCATACCATGAAGCTTTAAAAGTTCCCCAGCCAGCTTTTATGATCAATAACGAAACACATAAACCCCCAATTGAGTCTAACCAAGCAACATTGAATAAAACACCACCGGTAACTGTGATGAGTGCAACCAAGGCTGTTAAAGAGTCGACACGATGATGCCAAGCATTGGCAACCAAAACTTTTGAATTACTAGCAAGACCAATTTGCATTGTTTTACGATAAAGAATTTCCTTGACCACAATTGAACCACCTGCTAACCAAGCAGCATTGATATTGGGGACTTCTCTGTGGGATTCTGTAACACTGTTATCAAGATCTGTATGCGAATGTGAATGGGCGTGGGAATGATCGCCAATTGAATCAGTTAAGCCACCATGAGAATGAGAATGACCAATTTGAATCATTGAAACGTATTCATAAATATAATGAGGTAAGGCAAATTCAAAAATTTGTAATAAGGAAGACCAACCAACGGAAACCCCAGCAAATAATAAAACACCACTAACCAAGAATGAACCAACTGTTTCAATTTTCCCATAACCTAATGGGAAATGAGTAGAATGACCAACCTTAGCTGCTACATTAACAGTTGCCAAAGTTAAAAAATCAGCCACCATATCAGAGACTGAATGAATAGCGTCAGCAATAAGGGATTGAGAATGAAAATAAATACCACCAATTCCTTTGGAAACCACCATGGATACATTAACAAGTAAGCCTATCCAAGTGATGCGAACTGCAGGATTTGATTTGAATGATTCTCTTGATGTTGATAAAAATTCATTTGGTTGATGATGATCATGAGAGTGAGAATGGAAGATACCCCCTCCTTCATGGGAATGATCATTATCGTTTCCATGAGTATGATCATGATTATTAATATGAGTATGATCATGATTATTCATATTATTAGAAGAAGACATTTCTTTGGTGGAATTATGCAGATGAGATTCAGATCGAGATTGTGAATAGGATTGAGATTCGGTTTTAGTATTATTGCTAGATTGATTCAATCGATAAGCACAAGTGGTAAATTCTCTTAGTGAATCACTTTTTATTCTAGCCCTTGATCTTGGAATATAAAACGGCGATGGAAATGTAAACCTTGATGTGTTCAATAAAGAAGAAGTAGTACAATTGAATGATTGACCTTGAATAAAAAATTTTCTCGACAGAAAGTTACGCCCACTCAATTTTAAGCTAGAATGAGAATTGACGCCTAATCTTATTTTAAGCCTAACGCGTTGCAAACTTAAAGCCAGCCAATTAGTGATCCAAAGACCGTTTCCGTATAGACTTGCTAGACTCATCAAGGCTCTTGAACACTGGTGTACTAGTATGAATTATAAAGAGAAAAGCAATAAATTTCTATATCTAAATCATTTTCAAAGAACGAACAAAAAAAAAATCTTCTTGAAAACCCGGTTCAAAAAAATATGGGGTTGTTATAATTTGATTTTTTTTTTTTCGTTTTGTATGAGCATTTCGCGCAACTTTATCAGATTGACCGACTCGGGACTACAATTGGCTGAAATTCATCCGGCAATTCTACATTGGGTACGAGGATATGGTTGCAATCAGTATATGAATGTGAAATGGAGTATGTATTAATGAATGTAATAATGCAATAGGGGCAAATCTATGCGAAAAAAATTGGTAAAGAAGAACTGAATAAGAAGACATAATGAAGAATTAAACCATAAAATTCATCTAGCGAATAATCTTTCAACTGCAGCAGTTGAAGAAATATTATTATTATCGGTTGGTTCTGTTGAAGCTTCTTCTTCAATTTGTAGAGCTTGAGGTTGTTCAATGACGGTTTTACTTTCAAAATCAAATGCTTTTGCTGTAGGACCACCATTTCTAATTTCTAAACCATATTGATTATCACCAGTTAATTTTTGCAATTTTTCTAGTAAGATTGTTTTCTCTTGACTTCTGAATAATTGTCTTTTAAGTTCAGTGGTTGGTTTGCGTACATGCATAAAATTACACTTGTCACCCCTAGTACAACTATTAGTTTCATATGCTCTACAATCAGCATCATGGAAACTCGATACTGGTGATAATTCACAATGAACTGGTCTACCACCAAACCATTCTTGGTTTAATAGTATAACTGCTTGATATGCCAGTTCTGCTTCTTTGAATTTAACGTACACATTCCCATTCAAATGATTATTATCATTTTCACTAATCACCATGGCGTATACTTCTCCAATTTGGGAAAATTTTATAAATACATCTTTATAAAAATGATCAAAATATTGTTCTAGTTGTCTTGGATTCATTTCTTCTCCTTCATTCTTATTCAATTTTGGATTCTGATATAGATTAGGTAATAATATAGTATCTGATATCGTTGGTTTGACATGTTTACGAGAACATCGTTCTCCGTGTCGACAAGCACCTATTCTTTTATAAAAATCACAAAATGACTTATCATCTTTCTGGTAATTATTATTATTGTTACGATAGTGTGGCTGGCTATTATAATGACCACCGCGATCTCGGTTACCCCCGTTGTATCTATTATAACTCATTCTTGTATTTTGTTTGTAGTATATATTGATTTAGAGATGAGATGATTGTAATGATGGATAAATATCTGAAAAAAAAAAAAAAAAGAAAAAAAAGGGCTGCTGTTGTTGCAATTTTTTAAAAGCCCGTACATCTATTTGGATCTGACAAGCTTTGACTTATCTTCAATCATCGACCAGGCTAGAAGATGATATAAAGGTTCAAGGTACTAGTTCTGAGGAAAACTGATGAGAATATTTTTCATCCAGACCCGTGTGTGTGTGCTATTATGAACGTATTGTGCTGGTAATAAGATCGTAGTGGCTCAAAAAATTGTAGTATTTGTATATACAAGTACTTGCTCGATAAAGTCGTAATGGTGGACCCGTTCTCTTTTGCTATTTGAAAGTCAAGGTGAATGGATTTGAAGAGTTTAAATAGTGGAAGTTTTGAACTTACTACATGGTATTTGATTTTTTTTGCCCAATAATGACATAAAAGTTGCAAAAATCCAACCTGATTTAGACTCAATATTTCAGTGAGATAATTTACAAAAAAGTACAAAATTAAAACATAAGATATCACATTAACTAAACTAAGACATACATATTCATATAAAGAATTAAGCAAAGTTTAAGAAATCAATTTGCTTTTGATATCTGTAACCTTTGACTTTATTTTCAGTAGTAATTTTTTGAATTTGAGCTAAATCATCATCAGATAATTCAACCAAGCTACCGAAATTTTTATCAATTTTTTCTGTTGTACTACCACTTGGAATTGGGAAGATTTTAGTTATATTTTTAATACCTTCGAATTCAGGTAATTGAGAAAATTTCAAGATCCATGATAATGCCAATGATTCTAAAGAGGTATTTTTAGAACGGGCAAAATCGTACAATTTCTTAACAATCTCAATATTATGTTTATAGTTTTCTGGGGTGAATCTATCCATATGATGTCTTATATCACCTTCTGGAATAGATTGTAAGAAAGTATCAGCATTTTCAGCAGCTTGGTTGGTAAGAAGACCTCTACAAAGAGGACTATAAGCAATAATTGGAATTTGTCTTTTAGATAATTCTTCTAAAACACCATTAAATATCAAGTCTTGACATAATATGGATAATTCTAATTCGACAGCAGAAATTGGGAAAACACTGGCAGCTTTAGTAATGGATTCAATTCCAACTTCAGAAAGTGAAATACCATCAATCTTACCTGCTTTAACGAATTCAGAAATATAACCAACAGTTTCGTCATAAGGAGTTTTAAAATCTCTTCTTGCAATTTCAAAAAGAATTTGTGGTCTTTTAGATTTTTCCTTAGGGAAATAAGAAAGAATAGTATTGATTGAATTTTCAACTGATTCTTTAGATCCATCTGGAATTAAAGCTTTAACATCAACAGCTCCTTTAATTGAAAATACCAATTTTCTATTTTCAGCTGGATCATTTTTTTCTAAAAAGTCTTGAAGCAACTCTAAATTCAATGGTGAACCTTCATGGCCATAGAATTGACCCCAATTGACAAATGTAACATCATAATTATCAATCACATACTTGATTGAATCAAGTGCTTGTTGTCTTGGTTTTGGTTGAGGAGTCCAAGTAAGACTCATGGTACCAAAACCAAAGTTACCATTAATTTGAACTGGAGAATAAGAAGTCATTTCGTAATTGTCTTTGTCTTTGTATTATATTTGAATAGTGATACTCTTTCTTTAAATCAATCTAAAATTTAAAAGATTTCAATCGCTTTATATACCATTTCCTAGGTGTATGCAGCAATTTTTTTCAACTGGTTGGTTAAAGCTCGATCGGATAATAATTCACCTCGGTGTTATCAAACCATCGGAGATGACAAGAACGGAAAATAATAGTGCAGACGTCAAAAGTAAGACCGAGACATAAACCCGAGAAAAGAAAACAAATCTATACCGAGCGTAAATATTTGCCATATATTAGCACCGAATGCTGTAAATAAAGGGCCATGATATAGTTTAACTGGGGTTAATTGGCTATGAAATGGTGGCAAATTCCAGAAGAAGGTTGGATAACGGTTATTTTAAATTAAGGTACGTTCACGAAGGGATGGACAATAAGATTGGCTTTACTGCATCGATTTTTCAAGAGAAATGATCATGTCTAAACGTGTAGATTAGATTGTACAAAAAACCATATATATTATTGCTTACTAAAACTTAGAGAGAGATTACTAAAACATAGAGGGGTAGGAGCCTGAAGAAGAACAGAGCAGCATATGTAAAGTGAAATAAAAATATTGAACCACATATGAAAATTTTGCAATTGAACTACAATTGCAAGGTAGATAAAAAACTAAGCAAAATTCAAATGTTGAACATTCTTATTGTATCTAACCCCTTTAATTTCAAAGTTTTTAGTGATTTGTTGAATTTCTGCCAATTCATTGTCAGAAAGTTCAACTAAAGTACCAAAGTTTCTATCAACTTTTTCTTTGGTACTTCCACTTGGAATGGGGATAATTTTGGTAACGTTTTTAATACCTTCAAATTCTGAAGATTCAGAAATTTTCAAAATCCAGGATAAGGCTAAAGATTCTAAAGAAGTGTTCTTTTTATCATGAGCGAAATCATATAATTGTTTAACAACTTTCATATTATGATTGTAATTTTCTGGTTGAAATCTATCAAAATGGTGTCTAAAGTCATTTTCTGGAAGTGAATCAAGGAAAGTATCACTATTTTCAACTGTACGATCAGTAAGAATACCTTGACCGACAGGTGAATAAGCGATAATTGGGATTTTCCTCTCTGATAATTCTTTCAATACACCATTAAAAATTAAATCTTGACAAGTTAAGGATAATTCTAATTCAACTGCAGAAATTGGGAATACATTAGCAGCCTTGGTGATTGATTCAACTCCAACCTCAGAGAGCGAAATACCATCAATTTTCCCAGCCTTAACATATTCAGCAATATAACCAATAGTTTCATCATATGGAACATTGAAATCTCTTCTTGCAGTTTCAAATAAAATTTTTGGCCTTTTCGATTTATCATCTGGAAAATAAGATAAAATATGATCAATTGATTTTTGGACTGCATCTTTCGATCCATCAGGGGCAAATTTTTCAGTATTAAAACCTCCTTTAATTGAAAAGATTAATTTTTCATTAAGCTCTGGATCATTTTGTTCCATATATTGTTTCATTAACTTCATATTAGCAGGTCCAAGATTATTTGAATCATAAAACTCCCCCCAATTCAAGAAAGTTACATGATACTTATTAACTACATGGTTAATTGTATCGATACTTTTCTCGAATGGCTGAGGATTAGGAGACCATGTAAGACTCATAGTACCGTAACTAAGTTTATCATTAATTTCGACTTTACCCACTGAGGAAGACATATTTGTGATTATTTGATGAAAAGATTTCAATTAAATTTGAACAAAAAAACTATTTTTATAGCAACTTGGTTCAATCTACACATATAAATACTATTTCAAAACTCTAGAGCCGTTTCCGAATTCGTATTAGGTTACGGGATGATAGTCAATCCTTTTCGCAAACAAGCGATAAACACGAATAAGATCCAGCTGAAAGGGCCGAAATAAAACAAAGAGATGCAACCATTTCCAGAGTCCGAAAATTAACTCCGTCCTTGATTTCATTGCTTACTCCTTTTGGTCAAAGCCGAGCTCACTTTATAACCTAACACCGAGGATATAATGGTTTTATAATGAAGCAAAATGAAAAATGCAAAAAGAAAACTACTTGGAAATCCAAAAGGATAATGAAATAATCTAAATTAAAGAAGCTATAAAACAAGAATGCAACGAGAAATCAAAAGATTAGAAACAAAAGACTTGATCATGAGGTTGAGATTTCATTACTGCTTTTTCCCAGCCTAATTCATGAGTTAATTCAATTAATAATTTTTTCATTTCTGGAGGACCACAAATGAATAATCTATTTTCAGGATCAGGTTTTGGTAAATGTTCAGTAATCATTTCTTTAGAGACATAACCAGTATCACCTAACCAATCAACTTTTGGAGGGTGAGTTAAAGTATAATGAACTTTAAAATTAGGATATTTTTTAGCTAATTCATCAATTTCATTCTTTAATAAAATATCATTAAGAGTTTCATTAGCAAAAATCAAAGAAATCTTGGTATTATCTTCAGGAGTTGTAATGATTTCAGTTATAACTTGTAAGATTGGTGTAATACCAGAACCTCCAGCTATTAAACCAATTTCTTTAGCCATATTTGATTTATAATCTAGTCTACCAACTGGACCTCTAAATTTAACGGTTTGACCTTCTTTTAAACTAGCAAATTTTTTACTAATTTTACCATTTTCATAAGATTTAACCAAAATATCAAAGAATCCAGTATCAAATTTATTAGAAATTGGTGAATAATATCTAATTTCATCTTTACCATCAATTTCAAAACAACAAGCAACATGATGACCAGTTGGAATATCTAATACTTCATCATCACGATTTAATTTGAAACGATAGATGGCAGAGTTACGACTGATGATGGTTTTATCAATCAATTCAAAATCATTCCATCTAATTGGTTCTAAAGATGATCTTCTTTTATAAGCTTCATAAGATTTGAAACTAACAACAATCACAATAAATGCAATACTATATGGAAGATATTCAAATCCAAATAAACAGGTACCAAATAATATAAGACCAACTGGAATATATATACCATGGAGTGGTGTTTCTAATAAGTATCTTTTGTCTTCCATTGTGCTCTTGTAGGGTGGTAAGGTTAGCACGAAAGAGATGGTTATTGGTGAAAAAAAAAAAATAGAGAGTAAGTTCTCTGCTGTTAACAAAAAAAAAAAAAAAAAAAAAAAAAAAAAAAAAAAAAAAAAAAAAAAAAAAAAAAAAAAAAAAAAAAAAAAAAAAAAAAAAAAAAAAAAAACACCGAAGGAAGCGAAAAGAACGAGAAGCAAAAATCATATACAGTCCCTCTAGTAAAATCTTAATAGTTTGATCTAAAGCTACATGTTTGATACATAACCAGAGAAAGAATGGATATATGGTAGGCGAGTTATTAGATTTACTATAAAAAAAAAAAAAAGAGCAGAGGCTAAAGAAGTATACACTATACTT
Organism: Hyphopichia khmerensis; assembly: GCA_030569195.1. Lineage (NCBI taxonomy): Eukaryota > Fungi > Ascomycota > Pichiomycetes > Serinales > Debaryomycetaceae > Hyphopichia > Hyphopichia khmerensis. The sequence goes on along the minus strand of JAJMKE010000042.1, from coordinate 14,013 downwards.
AAATAAGGAGAAAATATCAATTTTATAGTGAATAGAAGAGGGTATTATGAACATTTGAATACACTATGATTTGCGAAAAGAAAGAGAACTAGGTAAGAATAAAATAGAATTGAATTGAATAAAAAGAGGGAAAGGGAGGCAAAAACAATAATGAAACTTTAAAAAAAAAAAAATGAAAAAAAAAAGGTTAAGATAAATTTAGAGGAAGAGATATGGAGATTTAGGAGGATTAATATTCTTCTTCTTCTTCTGGGAAAGAATCAGTACCAACTTCTTCATAATCTCTTTCTAAAGCGGCCAAATCTTCTCTAGCTTCAGTGAATTCACCTTCTTCCATACCTTCACCAACATACCAATGAACGAAAGCTCTTTTAGAATACATTAAATCGAATTTTTTATCAATTCTCTTCCAAGCTTCAGCAATAGCAGTAGTATTAGATAACATACAAACAGCTCTTTTAGCAGAAGCCAATTCAGAACCTTGAATTGAAGTTGGAGGTTGGAAACAAATACCAATTTTAAAACCAGTTGGACACCAATCAACTAATTGAACGGTTTTTTTAGCTTTAATTTGAGCAACTGAATTTTGAACATCTCTTGTAACAACATCACCACGATATAATAAACAAGTAGCCATATATTTACCAATTCTTGGATCACATTTAACTAATTGATTACCAGGTTCAAAACAAGAAGCGGTAATTTCAGAAACATTATTAGATTCATGAGTAGCTCTTGCTTTTGAAAAAACTGGAGCATAAGAAACTAATGGGAAATGAATTCTTGGATAAGGAACTAAATTAGTTTGAAATTCATTTAAATCAACATTTAAAGAACCATCAAATCTTAAAGAAGCAGTAACTGAAGAAACAACTTGAGCAATTAAATTATTTAAAGATCCAAAACTTGGTCTTGAAATATCTAAATTACGACGACACATATCATAAATTGCTTCATTATCAACCATAAAAGTACAATCAGCATGTTCTAAAGTAGTATGAGTAGTTAAAACAGTATTATAAGGTTCAACAACAGAAGTTGAAACTTGAGGAGCTGGATAAACAGCAAATTCTAATTTAGATTTTTTACCATAATCAATTGATAATTGTTCTAATAATAAAGAACCTAAACCTGAACCAGTACCACCACCTAAAGAATGAGTAAATAAGAAACCTTGTAAACCATCACATTGATCAGTCATTCTTCTAACTCTATCTAAAATATCATCCAAAATTTCTCTACCAACAGTATAATGACCTCTAGCATAATTATTGGCAGCATCTTCTTTACCAGCAATTAATTGTTCTGGATGAAATAAATGTCTATAAGCACCAGTACGAACTTCATCAATAACATTTGGTTCTAAATCAACGTATAAAGCTCTTGGAACATATTTACCAGATCCAGTTTCAGAGAAAAAAGTAGAAAAACCTTCATCACCACCTTTTGGTCTATCTAAACCTTCTTGTAAATAACCATCTGGTTGAATACCATGTTCTTGAGAATATAATTCCCAACAAGCATTCCCAATTTGACAACCGGCTTGACCGACTATATTAAGCGTTAGTATCATATCATCAACACATCATCCAATGATCAAATAATCAAATCATCAAATGATCGTATATCAAATGATCAATGAAAACATCAAATATCAAATGATCAAATGAAAACATCAAATGGATCATAACAAATCATAATGGAGGGGCGAGCGCCTAATTCACACCTGCCTCATTCACTCCCTCCATCCTTCATCATATAATCATATAACATACCATTGACACTAATAACTTCTCTCATTGTAATTTATCCTAATATAAGATTGGTTGTATAAAATCAAATTCTATCTCTTAAGAAGAACGACTAGTAATTATGAAAACGTCTTACTTAAGAGGAAGAGGGAAAAACTTAAAAAAACAAAAAAAAAAAAAAAATTTTTGATCAGAGAGAAATCCTTTGTGTATTGTTTTGATTTCTGAGCAGTAATTTTTTTTTTTTTTTTTTTTGTTCGTTTTGTTTGATTTGGGCTACTTTAATGTGTAAATGTTGTGTGTTTTTTACTTTTGTTAGTTAGTTCTCCGTTTAAATAATTGATTTGTTTACATTTTACTCGTTAAAATGGTTACTTTAATTATGTGCAGGTAATCTAAACTTTCAAACCGTGTAATTTTTATTTGTTTTTGCTGTTGTTTTTGTTGTTTTTGTTGTTTTTTACAAGTTTTTTAATTGTTTTTGGTGGCGGTGTACGGGTGTTTAAGGTTGAGCGGAGGGATGTACGGGTGCAGTGTATCACAATAAGCATTCCCTTTTGGGTTAAATGGTAAGCAGTACGCGTAGACTGCCACAAACGGAAGTGAGTGACATGACGTGGGTGTATAGAAATGTATAGTGGCTGCTAATTACAAAGAGAGTAGATGGATGTATAGTACGATAAATGTATTTGCATTTTTATTTTTTTTTTTTTAGATATATATATATATATATGAATTATTTCATTAGAACAAATTCATGATACGATCCCAAGCGGAGGTTGGTTTTGATTTCAAACCCAACTTTTGTTGTAATTGAGTAGAGGCATCAGTAATCACGTCAATAATTGGTTTATCCCATTTAGATTTTGAATCACCATAAAATAACTTCAGTTGTTCTTGGGATAATTTAACTAAAGAACCACGATTTAATTCATTTAAAAAGGAAGAATCAAATCCAAAACTTTTTAAATATTCTTTTAAATCAGCATTTGACCAAGATTCTAATACATAATCCCAACTTTTTCTACTTGCTTGTTGAATTTTTGGTTTATATTCACCATAAACCAGTTGAACTGCTTCATTTGCATCAGCTCCATAATTTTGAGCCGATTCATATGCAACCTTGGCAGCTTCTTCCACAATTGGTTTATACTCTCCATATGCACTCCAAGCAGCTTCATTAACATCATTATAAGTATCAACAACTTTTGGTTTATATTCAGAATATGCCAGTTGTGCTTTGGAATTGGCTTGACTATATGCATTTTGAGCAATTTCATTGGCTTGATTATAAGCTTCGGCAACTTTGGGTTTTGATTCAAGATAATTTTGATGGGCAGCATTAGCATATTCCTTCAGTTGATCAATTGCTCCATCAACATGTGGTTTAACAACTTGATATTTTTCATTCACAACTTCACCAGCACTTCCAGCATATTCTTTTGCTGATTCAGCATAATCTTTGGCTGATTCATACGCATCATTAGCAACTTGTTGTGCTGATACATATGCATCTTGAGCAACTTGTTCGGCCTTTGGTTTATTTTGATAAATTACTTGATTTACATAATTACCAAAATTTTTAATATATTGCTGAGATTCTTCAATAAATTGTTCAACTTTGGGTTTTTGAATCTTATATGTTTCAATCAATTGATTACTTAAATCATCAGCAAATAAACTAGCGGCATTAATGGTAGCTTCTAAATGATCTTTAACTTTTAATTCTTTGGAATTGGCAATCAATTGTTGTGAATATTCATATGATGCTTGTTGTGCTTTTTGTAATGCATCATTCACTTCAAATTTATTATCATTATATTTACTTCTCAATATTTTCACCGCTTGATTATAATGTTCAATAGAAATTGAATAAGCTGCAAGTAATGTTTCATCAGCAATTGAATTGGTTTCACCAGCCTTTTCTTTGGTGGCTTCTAATGATCTTTCAATACTCTTCTTATATTCATCTAAATCAGGTTTATAAAATTTAACCTGTTCATCAATCGATTTAAAAGTATTCTCTTGTAAACTTTGATAATATTCAGAAATTGACTTTATTAATTCTTGTCTAGATCCATCAACTTTTTCACCCTTTTCTTGTAACCATTCACGAATTGCCTCAGTTGACCAACTATCAAAATACCAATTTGATGGTACTCCAATAATTTGTTGCGTTTTAACCGGTATATTCTTCAGTGATTTAACCAACTCAATTAATTGACGTTTAGTTGAAAATTGGGAAAATTTAACATTACGAACCCTTAAAAATTCCTTTAAACGATCCTTGGACCAATTATCAATTCCAACCAAAAATGATGAATTAATAAAATTATCCAATGTCTTTTGCCAACTATTAGATTTCTTCCCAATATATGGATCAACATGATCTCTTGTAGTTTCAATCCAACTCTTAATATCAGTTACTAAATAACTTTCATGTGATTTAACCAATGTTTTCAATTTTTCAATATCTAAATCAGCAACTTCAACATCAGGTTTAGTATTAATTAATCCATGAATATATAACCATTCTCTTAATTGAGAATAATTCCAATCATCAATAAAATCATCTTTGATTTTACCAGCTTCATCAAAAATCAGCCTTTCTGGTAATTTTAAAGAATCAAGTAAAGATTGCTTATTATCAATATTTGATAATGAAGCAATATAATTGTTTTCCTTTACCGACTTTAATAATTCATCCTTGGTTGATTTACTATCAAATTCTAATCCATGCTCAGTTAACCAATTCTTAATATCTTCAATTGACCAACCTTGGTATAACCAATCTCCAGCATAATTACCAGAAACTTGAAATTTCTCAACAATATCATCCCATGAATTTTTAGCAGTATCAATCAAATCTTGTCTGGTTGAGCTTTTATCAAATTTGACTCCATTTGATTGTAAGTAACTCTTTAAATTTTCAATTGTCCAGGATTCAAAAATCCAGTTTTTAACCTGGGAATAATAATCTCCAGAAGGTTTGATTTCTTTATTAGTTAAATAATCTAAATTATGTGGGAAAATGGTACTTAAATCTGCATTTGGATCAGTAGCCAAATTTAAAATTTGTTGTTGATTATCATCAGTAACATCAACGGTGAATTTACGATTCTTATATTCATTTTGTAATTTTTCAAACTCTTCTTGTGCTCTCTCATTCAATTGATCAGTTGATAAGTTTTCATCAACTTCAACTTTTAAATCCTTCAAAAAATGTTTGATATCATTGGCATTGAATGTTGAAAATGGTGAGCTATTAGCAGCAACACTACTTGCTAAAGCTGCAAATAATGCAACAGAGAAAACCTTCATAATTGAATCAATATATTAAGGTATACTCAAGATGCTTTGAAGTAAACGAATTATTCTACATAAATATTATATTAATCCACATATATATACTTATATAGTCATAAATAATTGCAAATTTCATGGTCATAGATGTAAAAAGCACAGCAAGCAACCTTGGCCGGTCACGTGAACACTTTTCCATATAAACAATCTCCTATATTTCTATTGCATTTTCGTTATGCTTTGTCTATCTTCGTGAACTATCAATATTCGTTAGATATTGTTCAAAACAGTTCAGCTTAATTGATATGATCAACTACGTTCATCTATTTATCGCGTAGATCTCGAAAAGCTTCTCAGCTGATGGGTGCAACAACAAAAGCCAATTGTGGATTTCTGAAATTCTCATAATTTTTTTTTTTTTTTGCGGTTGCTGCCAATCCTCAGCCCAACGTATGGACATCGTACAATTAATAAAAAAATATCATAACGTACTAATAAATAAATAATAAATAACAGAAGAATCGAAAAATAAACTTTTGGGAAAGAGGGGCTATCCTTGATCATTCAAATTTTGTCAATTCAAATAGCTATTCAGCTATTGAAAATTTCGATACTTGAAATTCTTGATTATTGTACGCTTGTAATGCTACATTTTACGCATTTATAATTTCATACTTTGTAAATATATCTTCGTTTGTTAGTTATTCATCTCGGGTAACGTTTGATACAGGCCCCTAATGTAATGAGCTTTGGGTATTCTTAACAAGTTTTTGAGATGTGCCATACCAAAAAAATAGAAGAGAAAAAAATATGCGGCACACATTTTGCAACTATTAAAAAAACACTCATTTCTTAAAATTGCAACTCTTCAAATATTATCAACTAATTAGTCTAATGATTTATCCATATAGCGTAACAGAAAGTGAGACGACGCTAGTTGACACTTTAAGTGATGACTTGTCAATGCTTGCAAATGATAGTAGTTCCAGTGTTGTTTCCGATAGAGCAGCTAATATTGAAACCTTGTTTGCTCGTTTGGCACTTGTCCCAAGAATTGAAGTTACACCGATAGACAAAACTGACCCTGTCCCTGGAAAACTCAGCCAAAGGGAAATTGGGACATTAGCTATTCATAATAAGTCCTTGTGGAGACCTCGATATCATTCGAAGAATGAGTTCTTAGGAGTTCCTAAATATAGTGCGGATGAAGTATGCTTAGCACAACAATTGAGGTCTCAGCTTAATAACGCTGAGCACTTAACTCGAGAGAAAGATGATTTCAATTACTGGAATTTGAACTCAATCAGTGAGAGAAGTATTGATATACGCTATGATTATGCTTTATTGAACTTATCAAAAAAGGCATCTGTATTCGGACAACGTCAACAGGAAAAAGAATTCGAAAAATCAATTACCAATGTTATCATTGATTCTAGCGATGGCCCCTTGCCACCGAACAAAGTTTCATCTCCTCTAACATCTAATAAACTTCAAAAAAAAGCATTCTCATTTAAAATCGAAGTATGGGACCGTAATTCTCGACAATTCAATTATAGCACTCAGTATTATCGAAACATTGGAGAAGGGTGCACCATCAGTGAAGATGGGCTATTGATTGATTTTGTTAATTCAAAAGGAGAAAAGAGACATCTTTTCAGTGATTGGTTGGGGAAATTGAGAGTTATGTTAAGACATAAATCATTACTAGTAGATAACGAAATTGTTGAAGAAAACTTTAAACGGCTAGCTAAAGACTGTTTATTGATGGAATACGAAAAATTACAAAATATAACTGGATCCAAATCCACAATACTCAACAAATAATTGTTGCGAGGAGTAACCATTAATTCGTTTAGGCAAATTGTTTAGATTTTCCATTAGCTACATATTACAGTATGATTTTTACGTATTACGAGATATATAAATCTATTAAATTAATTAATTATGAATGAATATTTAATCCTTTTTGGCGTATTTTCTTTGGAATTTATCATTAATTTCAACCAAGTAGTAAGCACCTTTAGAAATATTATCCAAACTACCCTTTGGTTGATAACTCTTTTGTAAATGAATTTTTTCTCTTAATTCAATTGCTGAAACGTACTCTTGAGGAGTCTTTTGAACTCTTGAATCTTTTAATTTGTAATCAACGTTTAAGTTAGAGATGATCTTTGAAATATCACCTTTAACTTGAACTGATAATAAAGTAGCGGCCAAACCTGAACCATAAGAGAAAATACCAACTCTTTTGTTTTGTAAATATTCATTACCAACGTAATATAATAATGAAGCTAAACCAGACCAACAAGAAGCAGTATACATATTACCAGTGTTAGTAGCAATTTGTAAAGCTGGAGAAACTCTTTCTTGAGTAGCCTTTTTAGCTAAGCCCAAAAAGGTCTTTTCAACGGTTTTATCAACTAAAGAATCTTCATAAGATAATTCAGATAATGATTTGATTTGATCTTCAGGTAATAATTCTTTAAAGTTTGAAGGGTTTGATCTAAAATCATTGAATAATAATCTTGCATAAGATTTAGTAACTAATTTACAAGTTGGAACGTGAAAAGCGTTGTAATCGAAATGATCATATAAGCCAACGGTTTTACCCTTTTCTTTAGTGATTTTCTTGGAATAAGCTTGGTAACAGGCATCAATAGCTCTAGTATAACAAGTTAAAGAGAAATGACCATCAACAACTGGATATTCAGAAGTAAAATCTGGTTTATAAAAATCATAAGTATGTTCCATAAATGAACCCCTGGTTGAATCGAAAACAATTGGAGCATCTGGACCAACCAATAAAGCAACTGAGCCAACACCACCAGTTGGTCTAGCGTTACCTTTGGAATAGATAGCAATATCACCAGCAACAACAATTGCATCTCTACCATCCCAAGAAGATGATTCAACCCAATTAATAGCATTGATAACAGCACTAGTACCACCGTAACAAGCATTAACGGTATCAACCCCTTCAATATCAGTATTATCACCGAATAATTGCATTAAAACTGATTTAACTGATTTGGATTTATCTAACAAGGTTTCAGTACCAACTTCTAAACGACCAATGTTATTAGTATCAATCTTATAGTTTTCAATTAAACGAGAGGTAGCAGTCAAAGCCAATGAATAGATATCTTCTCTATCATCAACAAAAGCCATATTAGTTTGACCTAAACCAATGGTATATTTCCCACTTGGAATCTCATCAAATTTTTCTAATTCTGCTTGATTTACATAATTAGTAGGAATATAGACTTCAATAGCCTTGATACCAACGTTTTGAGGTCTTGACATGATTTCTTTCTATAATGACTTTTATAACTTTTAGTTTAACGAATGAACTTAAAAAGACACTTGTAGTTATCAATTGTGATCTATAGTATTTATATCGAAAAAAAAAAAAAAAAACTGAAAAAAGTGTGTGTGTGTGTTTATCGATCGTATAACGCGTAGTTAAACGACGTATTGCAAGTTTTTTTTGGGAGTATTTCGACATGATCAAATTGCAGGTTGCAAAAATCAGATTTTGCAGTTTGCCTTCGAAGAATTGCCAGCTGAAATTTGCAGTTTTAATGCTCGAGATTAACATGTTACCAGATTGCACTTTGACCAGTACAAAATTGCAGTTTAACAATATCTGCAGTTTACCATTCAGAAAACTGCATGTTTGAAATATTACAGTTTCAGCTATACATATTTACAGTTTGGAGCGCATAGCTCCTGAACGGGTTAATATACGACTGTTCAATATCTTGCCAGTCCAGTTTACTCAAACTAAGGAACTGAAGCAGGATGATTGATTGAGAGGTAAATTGGATTGGTATTGAGCTAAATAAACCTATTAGTCAGCTCGGGCAATTCAATGACAGCAGGTAAGGTTTAAATTTGCTAATTGTATTAAAGTTAAGTTTAACAATAACCTTTGTATGAGCCGTTTTACTTGCTTGATTGGTTAATCTGCTTAACAAGCAAGGTTAGATCATAGTTCATCATCTTGATTTTTCCATGACTTTTTGCCAAATGACAACCTAAAGCCTTGGGGTAAATATCCGAATGGTTGTTTAACAGCTTGAAAACTACTCTTTGACCAAATTGTTTAGAGTCCTTTCAGTCAGTAAAGACATTAATAATTAAGGTTTAAGCTTAGACCGTTATATTTCATCATCTTTGTAGTAAATTGCGCACAACAAGAACAAGAAAAAAAAGAAAAAAAGAATTCCGCCCATCGGTCTGCTTACTGATCTCAAGCTGCTTAATAATTTTCTGCCTTTTAATAATATTCAAGAAGAAGCTAAATCTTTAGCACGAAGAGCTTAACTAATGTTGGTTTCTGAAGTACCTGATTCAATCAGGCTGTTTCGTACTCCCAAATTATTCCATAAAACATGGGCTGGGACTTTTTATTGTAAACCACTGGCAATTTTTCAGCCATCCAACTTAGACGAAATTAAAGAGTTGATTAAACAGGCTCGCCTTAATAATAAGACTATCATGACTGTTGGGTCTGGTCATTCTCCAAGTGATTTAACAATGACTAGAGAATGGCTCTGCAATTTAGATAAGTTTGATAAAGTCTTAAAAGAAGAAGAATTTTTTGGTCCTTGCATTGAAAATCCTAATGAAAAAGAAGTCAAATTTGTTGATTTGACAGTTGAAGCAGGGTGTCGTGTTTATCAATTGAATGAATATTTAAAAAATCATTCATTAGCTATTCAAAATTTAGGATCTATTAGTGACCAATCAATTGCTGGTCTTATTTCAACCGGTACTCACGGTTCATCTCAATATCATGGTTTAGTTTCGCAACAAGTCGTTTCAATTAATATTTTGAATAGTGATGGTGAACTAATTACTTGTAATTCGGTTGAAAATTCAGATATATTTAAAGCTGCTCTTTTATCCTTGGGTAAAATTGGTATTATCACTCATGTTACTTTGAGAACCATTCCTCGTTATACTGTTAAGTCAAAACAAGAAATTATCAACTTTTCAACCTTATTGAAGGATTGGGATACTATTTGGTTGGAAGCTGAATTCATTCGTATTTGGTGGTTTCCTTATACTTCCAAATGTGTTTGCTGGAGAGCTGTTAAATCAGATGAACCATTAAGTGACCCAAGACCTTCCTGGTATGGTACTTGGTTGGGTAGATTCTTTTATGAGTCCCTATTATTCATTTCTGTTAAAGTGTTTCCTCGTTTTACTCCTTGGGTTGAAAAATTCGTATTCAGACAACAATATGGTGATGTTGAAACTATTGGTAAAGGTGATATCGCCGTTCAAAATTCAGTTGAAGGTTTGAATATGGATTGCTTGTTCTCCCAGTTCGTTAATGAATGGTCTGCACCATTAGCTAATTCAAAAGACTTATTGGTTAAGTTGGATGATGCCATTAAATTGGCCGCTTCCAATGGGGACTTTTTCGTTCATGCTCCAATAGAAGTTAGATGCTCAAATGTCACAAACTCAAACGAGCCTTTCGTTAATGAAGACGGTGAAAAGTCTTTATACCCTCCTCAATCATGGCTTGCTACTAGAAATAGATTAAGTTCAGGTCCTATTCCTGGTAATAATTTCAGACCTTACTTAGATAATTCTCCAGATGGCTTACCATACGTTGAAGACTCTTCTAAAATTACGAATGATCAATTGACCTTATTTGTAAATGCTACTATGTATAGACCTTTCCATACTAACGTTGAAACTAAAAAATGGTACCAAATTTTTGAAAATTTGATGACTGAAGTTGGTGGTAAACCTCATTGGGCAAAAAACTTTATTGGTCTTGATGGTGATCATAAAACAAAAGAAGATTTGAAAGCTCAAATTGAATATGGAGGTAGGGAGTTCTACACTATGATTGGTTTTAATCCGGTCATGAAACAATGGTTTGGTGAAAACTTAGTAAAATATAATGAAGTCAGAAAAAGATTGGATCCCCAAGGTGTGTTTTTAAGTGGAAAAGATTGGGCAGTCAGAAATGGTATTTTAATTGATTGAGCTATTCTCGGTGTCACTGTACATGACTGCAGTATACAAAATTTACTGGTTATATTTATATATAATAATAATAATTCTAATATACACTTTTATGCAACTATTTAAAAGGTGCCTTTAATGGATCAATAACTGTACCTTGTTTAGTAATAACTCTAGGCATAGACATTTTTTGATGGGTTTCTCTTGATGTCCACTGTTGACCGATTGGCATACGTAATGAACGTTCATATTGCTCTCTGGTTTCGAATGGAAATGGTACTGCACCACTTTGATATTTCAAATTCTTCTTATTCACCTTTTCATTGATAATAACATCTTGCTTATCTTTATCCTTTCTACGATTCTCTTGGACAACACCATCAATTTTACGGACAAACTTATTCTTCTTTCTCTTTTTGACACCTTCACCGGCCCAATCACCCCAGCCAGGTAAGGTAACATCTTCTTCTTTATCACCCTCATCTTCAATGACTTGTTTTTTCTCGTTTTCGAATTCTTGAACAACATCATCACCAGCGAATGCTTCTTTAATGAGGTTCTTCTGTCTGAACATTCTGATCTCTCCATCATTTGCTTCATCATCGTCAATTTCTGAGTCAGTATCATTCACGCCTCTCCCTTTAACATTCAATGTTTCTTCCAAATTAATAATATTATCTTCATCGCGTTCCCTGTCGGTTGTGCTTCTTTTTTTGCTAAACTTAGCTATTTTTGCAGCTGATTTACTAAGACGTGAAGAATCTTTATCAATGGAATGAATTTTCGAAGACTTTTGAGTTGGCTCATTGGAAACTGTTATCCAAGGATTCAGTTCCTCGTTATCCCCATCATCGTGCTTGGAAGTATCTTCTACTTCATTATCTGAGTCATTTGCAGGAACTACTTGAACATCTCCTGCAACAGTATACTTCTTACTCAATTTTTTATCTAAACTCTTAGAATTATCAAGTTTTATTTCATTACGAGTATGTTGATCAAGTGCATCCATCTCAGCTTTCATTGCACCAGCATCACCCCCGTAAACTCTTCTACCCTGGTTTTTACGTACTCCAACACTAGAATTTTCATTGGAAAAATCATCAATGTCTTCACCATTCTCCAATTTACGCAAGTTTTCAATTTCTTGTAAATTTTCTTCTCTTTGTTTTGCTTCGGCAGCTTTCATGAAATCCATTGCAAGAACCCCTTTACCTAGTTGATGTCTCTTCAAGTCATCACGCTCTTCATGATTATCATCTCTTTCGTATTCCTTTTCAATATCAGAAGCACCACCATCACTTTGATTTCCGTCTTCGTAACCCAATTGTTTAGCCCTTAATCTTTCACCTTGTCTTAACATATCCTCTAAGTCTCCCCTGTTTGAAGCATCTTTAGAAAGACCAGTCTTTATCATTGATTGGGCCCATTTGTTTTGGGTCTTATGTTTCAAGTTCATTCTTTCTTCAGCACGTTTCATATCATGATCCTCAGGGTCACTGTCCATATCAGAGCCTTCAACTAACTCTTGATTTCTAAGTCTTTCCTTCTTCTTGATTTTGTGATATTGTTTGGATTTGATTTTCTTAATACGCTTAGCTCTCCTTTCATCACGGAACATCAATTCCCTCATCATTCTTAATTCATTAGTTCTTTTTCTCATTTCTTCTTTTGATAATTTGGCAGTAGCAATTTCTTCGAATGTTGCTTCATTTTTATCATCAGCCAATGCGGATTTCTCTAATAAATTTTGAATCTTAGATTCAAGTTCAGTAGCTGGCTTCTCGTCAGGTTTGAAAGTATTTGCAGTTGTGGTTGGTTGAGCGCTTTGATTCATTGGAAATTTTAAAACATCGGCATCGAGGTTAGCTTCAACGGTTTTTTGCCATTTACTAACCTGTTCTTTTGTAATATTATAAGCTACTTTTCTGTCGTGTCTTTCTTGAATGTTTTTAGGTAAAGGAACCGACAATGCTTTGGCTTTTTCTGGATCTTCATCAATCAAAATCGCATCTTTGGAAACGCTAGAATCGACGGCTGAAATCATATCATTTAATGATAATTTGTTTCCACTACTTGGAACATTATATTCATTTTCCTCAGTTGTTTCTGTAACGAGCCTTTTTCTCTCCTTAGCAGGCTTTTTTAATTGTGACTGTAAACGGGAAACAGTATTGGACAAATCTATATCGTCTTCCTCTCCTTCATCAGCTGTATTGAAAATATCTTCGTCTGATTCTTCATCTGCAGAGGCTTCCTCATCCGAACTTTCCTCATCTTCTTCATCCTCATCATCTTCACTTTCTTGGGATGATTCTGTTTCCCAAGCTTCGTCTAATTGTATATCTTGATCTTTGCTTCCCTTATGAGATTTTACTGTATCTTTATCATCCAAATCCCAAGCTTCTGACAATGGAATGAACTCACTTTCATCTACACTGTTGTATTCCTCATCTTCATCCTCGTCATCTTCGGATTCATTGTAGCCTCTTCTCTTTTGTTTAGCCTTTTGCTTTTTCCTTTTTTCTCTATCTCTTATGGTTTGAGAAAACTTAGAATTCAAAACATCAAAGTCGTCATCTGAACCCAAGGCTTCATCAGAGTCTAGCTCTTCATCTTCAAAATCATCACCTTTTTGTCCACCCTTATTACCCAAGAATCTTGAAGCATCCATTATACCATCATGGACCTGAAGGTCATCGCCATCATTATCAGATCCTTCCGAATCATTGTAGCCGTTCTCGGCACGTTCAGCTATTTGTAAAGCATTCTGAATCTTTTGAGAACTTCTCTTCTTAGATCCTTTACTCTTACGAGCCATATTTGAAATTGCTGTGTTTAATAAGCTAAGTAAAAGACTGAATCACTCTAATGTTGAAGTGAAAAAAAAAAAAAAAATCAAGTTGCAGCAGCGATGCCTTAAAAAAAAAAAAAAAAAAAAAAAAAATCTCTAGATAACTAAATCGTATCGTAC
>JAJMKE010000041.1:0-121090 GCA_030569195.1 Hyphopichia khmerensis | reverse complement strand
TTTTTTTTTTTTTTTTTTTTTTTTTTTTTTTTTTTTTTTTTTTTGCTCATTTTTCAAACATCGCTAAAACAACTCGGATGATTATTACCTCAAATCATACATACTCTACATACTCTCATACCATAATCTATATGAAAAACATCCCATTTGAACTTTTTTTATTTAAACCCCCTTTTCAAACATTTATAATTCTTATGAAAACCCCGGTTAAAACAACTTCTTGGATGTTTTTTCTTTTTTTTCTTCTTTTTTTCTTTATGGTGAAATTGTAAAGACCGTTCCGGCCGAGCCTACTGAATCTATGACTTTCGGCTGGTGCTCGCGGATATAAATATCTACCGAACAGCTAGAACAGCACACTCGGATATACCGACCCTTTAGGAAATAGTCCGTCAAAGCATCGATTCTATTTGTAAGGCTGTATCACTAATTCAAAAGCTACAAAATATGAGTTTTTTGCAAAGGGCTAGATGATTCTCCAGAAAATTAAGTTATTACTCATTATACATTACTCATACTGTTATTAGCAAAAAACAAAATATTAAAAGCAATTCATTTTGTATTTGTTGTATTTGTAGTAAGACTTGTATGGCTTACTTATTGTAGTAAGACTTGTATGGTTTCTTGTATGGTTTACTTATTGTAGTAAGAGTAGTAAGACTTGTTGGTATTATCGGCATATCGGTTGCGTATTTCTTTGCTTTCAATATCGATTGTACAAATATGTAAATACGATATCAACCCCAGAATTATTACAAAAAACGGAAATCGGTTACACGTCGGAGTTTTTTTCTATTCTTTTTTTAACTTTATTTTTTGCTTTAGTTATATTTGGCTTAGAAGTTCGGCCGAGTATTAGCAGTCAGCTATTTTTCATTTCATTTGTGGTTGAATATAATTTCTATATAATTTAATTTTGAAGTATTTGATAATTATTTAAAGCATAAGCTATTTTGTAATTGCTTTAATATGAAAGCTAGACCCTTCAAATAGAACCTTTTTTAGATCAATTTTTTTTTTTTTCTTTTCTTCTTCTAATTAATTGATTTTAACTTTCTTTGCTCATAAGCCTAGTTTAACGGTTTATTGCTTTGAAATACTTTTATTGAATTTGCGGAAAAAGCAAATATTAATATTTATAATTTCTTGTAATATTAATCGGTAATTGATGGAGTTCTTATTGTAATTACTCGATCCGCGATTTAAACTATTAATCATTTGAATTGCAGATGGAATAAAATTTATTACTCCGATGGTAATATACCTTTCATTAATGTAAATGCCTTTCATTTCAACGGCTGGTAAAGATTGCTATTTTCTTCGTATTTTACGTACTACATTTTGATATACTTGTTCTAATAATAAACTATCATGTTTTTTTTTCTTTTATTAAAGTATTCTTTTATTAAAATAGTCTTTGATTAATTATCTAATTATCTAATTATCTAATTAAACAAAGAAAGAATAAAAAAAAGCTATTGATTGTATTCTTAAAGAATACATGTAAATGAAGAATCGTTAAAATTCATATAATGAAGGTGCAAGGTCAAGTTGGTATGTGTGTTATGATACAATTTGTTCTATAATAATTTGTTCTTTTATTCAATAATTTTGTTATTATACTATCTTTAATCGAATAAACCGAATCCCATATCATCATCAGATTCTTCAGCAGCTTCTTCTTGTTTTTCTTCAGCAGCTGGAGCAGCATCACCACCAGCAGCAGCAGCTGGAGCAGAACCAGCAGCTGGAGCAGAAGCAGCAAATGAAAATAATAATTCTTTCAAATCTTTACCTTCTAAAGCTTTAGCATAAACATCAGCCCAAACATTTTCAACAGAGGCACCAGCAGCTTGGGTGATGGCTAAGATTTTTTCAGATGAAATTTCAATTTCAGCATCTGCTAAGATTAAAGCAGCGTAAGAGACGGAAGCTTCAGTAGACATGGTTATTGATATTAGTTAGTCACTAAGTAAGTATTCTAATGAAAAATTTCAATACTTTTCAACTCTTTTTTTTTTTTTTTTCCCTCCTTCCTCCTTCTTTTCCTCAAAATTTTCAGTTCTCACTGGACTTTTGTCGAGGAACAAGAAGCAAAAAAAAAAAAAAGATGCCCATTTACAGGTTACACTAAGTTAATTTGCTGGTTTTGTTGATCACGTGAATGTCACGGGAAACAGTCACACTCGTTTTTTTCTTTAAATCAAACAAAAATAGACAAAATGCTAAATCAATTTCTAACAAACGCAGTCTTTCTACATCAAATGAATATAACTGAACATATATATCTTATCAGTTGTTGCTAAAACAAAGGTATACCCCACACAAAAAAAAAAAAAAATTTCATTAAAAGGTACAACATCATACAATATCACAACAGGTAACTGCAATGTTTAAACTAATAAAACCATCTAGTATATTGACTGGATTTAGAAACTACGTTAAACCATCATATCGTAAGCTTAATTTGAAACCAATAATTCAAAATAATCAACAATTTATTCGTAATTATAGACCTTCAATTAAAGTTAAAAGATCAATTAGTCAAATTAAATATAATGGGATTCAATGGGATAAATTATATAAACCAGCATTATTTACTGTTGGATTTTGTATATCAACAACTATTTTAGTACCACCATTATTTAAATATACTCCATTATCAATATTAAAAATGAATCCAAATTTATTAATTTATTCAATAATTGGTATAAATTGTTTAATTTGTTATTTATGGAGACAACCAAAATATATTAATTTTTTAACTAAATATTTCTTACTTGTTAAACATCAAGTTAGTTCTCAATGGTCATTAATTGGTTCAGCATTTTCTCATCAATCAATTAGTCATTTAGGTTTTAATATGTTAATGTTATTCTCTTTTGGTCCAACTATTTGTTCTTTAATTGGAGTTTCTAATTTTGTTATAACTTATTTAAATTCTGCTGCTATTGCTTCATTTTTTTCAATTTTAATTCCAACTATTTTAAAACGTAACCTTTTCGTTGGTTCTTTAGGTGCTTCTGGTTCTTTATTCTCCTTATTTGGTATACTAGCTTATTTATTACCAAAAACTCCAATTGCAGTATTTTTCATCCCAGTCCCTGGTGGTGCTTGGATATTCTTTTTGATTCTGATTATTGCTAATATTGGTGGTTTGGTTTTAAGACGTGGTTCTTTTGAATTCTCTGGTCATATCGGTGGTTCAATCGCTGGTCTTCTTTATGGTTGGTATTATAAACAAAATTTCGATCGTATAAATAGACAACGTAGAAGAGCTACCTATTTTTAAAATTTGTCTCCTTTCTTGTATATATATTTATCATCTTTTTATAATAATTAAAAATATCTTTTATTAATACTAAAGTACAAAATTAAAATGCAAATTATAAATGCAAAATTTATATAAATCGAATTGAAAGTTTCTTTATAATGCTATCGTAAAATTTTCCTTCATTTTTCTTTTAAGCAAAAGATACACTCTTCTTTTTTGACTTCTTTTCTCCTTCTCCAACTTCATCCTTTCTAGTGGCTTTAGCATTCTTTCTTCTAACTGATCTGGCTAATGATGCTTTACTTCTTAATTCACTCTTTTTATCTTCTAATTTAGTCACTTTTTGTTGTTCTTTTCTTTCAATCTCTTGTCTTTTCAAATCTCTTAATTCTTCTAATCTTCTGGATTTCTCTAATTTACTTTCATTCACTTGATCATACTTATCATTTATCGATTTAACTAATCTATTCATGGTTAATGAATCATTATCTTCAATAAATTTTTTACCTTTCTTACCCTTGGTAGCCTTAACCCCTGGGGTAATTGCTTTGTTTAATGTTGGAATATCTAATTCATTCTCTCTATATTCTTTACCACTTTTGGCCCCATATAATCTAGCCTTGGTATTTTGCTTCTTAACAGCTGTCTTACTTAATTTCTTGACTTTCGATTTTGGAGTTAACTTTGGTTGGTTCTCAAGCTGATTTCTAGCTGCACTATCTGTAAAGACTTCCAGCTCAACCGTACGGGTCTTGTTCTGGGTCTTGTTTCTTTTGGCCTGTTGGGAAAATCTAGGTGCCATTCTTAACAGGGAGGTTTAGACTATTGTAAAATAAATAAGTAACTGCTGATATGTACTCTCATCTCATCGGTTTTTTTTTTTTTTTTCTACACTCTTTTTTTCCTCGCCCATACAAAATGAAAAAAAAAAAACTGTAAAAAGTTGAACTGCGAAAACTACTGCAAAATAACTTCTACACGAAAAGTTAATGATGGCCATACAACCAATGTTTATTCAAATTTATGTATTCACAGTATTCATGTCTACATATTCCATTAATATGGGTCCTTGCGAATTTGAAAATGTATTGATGCTCTCCTAAGAATCGTTGACTCGTCATAGTAGCTCAATATTTGTAATTTTGCATGTTTTTGTAGAAAACCTGTCAAAAAGTATGCAAAAGTGAAATCATCCGCCAACTACAATATTTAAAGATATACTATCACACAATATTTATTTAAAGATCTTCTTTAGAGAAAAAACCGTTCACATCAGGCTTATTCAAATCTTTCAAATCGTCAATTACTCGTTCAAAAGTTGGTGTCACTCTTACACAGTGACGAAAGTCGGAAGAATCAACAATTGCAGAATGAACGACTCTTCTATTATCCCAAACAACAACGGTACCAGGTTCATAGGAAGCCCTGGCTTGTAAATCTTGCGATTGGGCCAAATGTTCAAACAAGAAGTTAAGTAAATAATTCGATTCTTCTTCTTTCAATCCAAGTACTCGATCACTAAATTGTGGGTTGACATAGAGTGCTTTTTCACCTGTAGATGGAATAACTCTAACTAATGGGTGCACATTATTGACTGGATCACGCTTTTGAACACCACCCCTTTCCCTAGCTTTAATGGCTTGCGTTTTTGAAGTATGAAGAACTTTCAACCCTTCCAATCTTTCTTTAAAAGCTGGTGATAATCTATTATAAGCTTCAACAGTATCAACGAAAAGAGTATCATTACCACTTTCGGGACCCTCTAACATAGCAAAGAAAGTAGTTCCAGGAGGTTGAAGTTCATAACTAACATCCAGATGATAAGTTATAAACGAGTTACGATCGTTGAAAACCGGATTTTGATCAGATTGACGACGGTAAACAACGTGAATTTCAGGGACTCCTTTAGGTGAACCACTTACTGGATGAATATGTAATGGTCCAAAATATCTACCATACTCAGTAATATATTCGGGGCCGTGAAATGCCCAATCCTGAGTTCTAAAGACTGCTAATCCCTGCTTAGCAACCAATAATGACAATTCATCTTTACCAGCATCATTTAATTGGGAAAGTTGGATACCATCAATCTCAACTCCTAATTTAGGAGTAATGTTTCTCCGTTTAAATTCAGCGTTTTTAGGAAATAAATTAGGGTAGTTTGGATCTGCTCTACTACCAGGATCTTGATGTTCATAGAATTTTAATGGTTCATACCATTCTTTAGTGTCCCAAGTTGGTAAGTATTCTGGATATTTAGCATCTCGATTACTTTCATCAACAGTAAATGTACCGTCTTGCTGAATCTTAGCAGACTTGAAATCAAATTGTGAAGCCGGGTTTTGAAGAGATCTTGCTGGCATCTTGGTTTAGTTTACTGTACATACACCCTCTTCATTTACAGAAAAACCATTCTTCTTATATACTCCCCAAGGTTGATCTCAACCGAACCGAGCCAGAAGCTATTTTGTCCCCCTTGCAAAATAAAGTGTGGTTAAAAGGCAGCATAATTTGGTGATTTGCAGCCACACTTTGTAAATTTTCAGTAATAATATCATCAACGGAAAAAACTGTCTTACGGGAAACAATCAATGAAAAGCATCTGAAAAATAATCTTCCAATCTTTTGAATACTTCCTCGAATCATAATATTTTCTTACTAGTTAGATTTTTTGGAAACATAACAATGATCGGGGTCAGTTGATTATTAATAGTGTACTCTTGCAGTATTCAACATTATGAAGCTCGCTAATCGGTAACTAATAAGCTTATCGCACCAAATAAATTTGATCCAACCAAAAACCAAAAACCTAAAATGAAGAACGAAAAAAAGAGACTGAAAAAAAATTTGTCTATTATCTTTTGTCTTTAAGTTTACCGCTCAACATAAAGATGCAACCTGAAGAGCACCATAAGAAAGAAGAAGATGTTAGGTTCAATTGGAATATATTTCCATCCACAAGGCTTGAGCAGTCACAACTTCTGACTCTGGTAGGCTGTCTTTATACTCCATTCAATAGATCAAATTCAATTCCTATTCTGCATAGTCAACCAATTTCATGTTCATCATGTTTGAACTATATAAATCCTTTTATCAAAATTGATCGGGCAAATCAGATGTGGTGGTGCCCATTTTGCTCGAAAAGATCATATCTACCTGAAAATTATCAATTTGATGATATATCAAATGATATTTCAGTTAATCCTTCTTCGTCCACCATAGACTACGTACTACCAAAGGATATTAGTAACCCACTTGTGGAAGTACCAAAATGTTTTGTTTATATAATTGACTTGTATCTGCATCGGGATGAGGTAGCAACTCAAGAGTTCACGAATTCGTTGATTGATACCATAACTAAGAATATCAAAAACTTACCCCTGGGCAGCTTGGTAATGATAATGAGTTTCTCGGACATTGTAGAAATTTACAAGTCTAATGGTGACTCAGTTGCATTCACCCAGGAAGAGCTTTTCAGCAAATCGAAGAACTATGATTTGCAGGATCCTAATCTCATATTGAAGAAACTTAATCTCAAACACTTAAGTTCAGATTGGCTGAAAAGCGATTTAGTGACCAATGGGTACCTATATGATTCAAAAAGTGTTGACTTAAGTCATTTGAAATCGAAACTTACAGATTCTTATAAACCACCAAGAGCAACCGGTATGGCCCTTTTAATCTGCTCTATTGTTTTAAGTCAATCAAGCTTCAAAAATTTCATTGGAAAGGTTTCCTTGTTTACCAGTGGTCCTGCCACTCTCCAGCCAGGTGCAATTGTTGGCATGCAACCAGGTGAGACAGTCAGGTCCCATCAGGATATATTAAATTTAAACTCGCCTTTCTTTATCCCCTCGCATAAGTTTTATAATTTATTAGGTCAATTAGCAATTGGTCATAGTCTTTCGAATGCTTTAGATATTGCTCACTTATCAAAACCACTTCACCCGGGCAACAACAGCCCCAGGTTTTCGGTCGATATCTATACTGGATCTTTGGATCAGGTAGGTGCCTATGAAATGAGCCCACTATGTAAAATATCAAGCGGTGACATTATCCTTTCCGAAAGTTTTTCTTCACCCCATTTCCAAAGAAATCTCCAAAGATGCACTGATAAATTTTTACATTCAAAGCTTGACGCTAAATTTAATATATCAACCTCTGGAGGTGCCAAAATCTTAAGAATATTATCAGGAAATGGATCACCTTTACCTTCAACATATGAAACTAATCCAAAATTGAACCATATGTATGCAGAAAAGATATCTGATACTTTAGATTCATTCGACAGTAATGTAAAAAAAATCAAGTTTACCAACCTGTGGTGGTTCAATAATATTCAAGATGATACAATTGCAGTTTTCTTTGAGGTGGATACAGTATCATCATCATCAAGATTGAGTACAAATGGAATCCAAGAAGTATATATCCAGTATCAAACATTTTATAAGTTTGAGGACACCTTCAGGTTAAGAATTACTACTGTCAAAAAACCTACCACATTATCAATCTTGTTACGGAATCAAGGTGATGGAATGAAAATCGTAAACTCAAAGAGTATGATTTTAAAAGAGCGTGATTTATTGAATAGCTTTGATTATAATGCTTGGGCAGTACTTTTGGCAAGATTAATGATCAACAAAATCGATACAACGTTAGGATTTGGGGATTTCGAAACAGTAGTTAAAAAGGCTGATCAAACTCTAGTCAAATTGTTACATTATTTCGGAGGCATATCAATCGATAAAATTACTAGGTCTTCAAATCCATTCGAAAGTTTGTCGTCATATTATAAAATTAATGAAAATTTTAAAAGGCTTCCATCCCTTATGTACAATTTGAGAAGAAACCCCCAATTAATCCAAATTTTTAATAGTTCCCCCGATGAGACAGCAGTCTATCATAAGTTATTCATGTCTTCCAACATTTCATTATCATGTAAAATGATTGAACCTAAGATTTATAATAATTATGATGAGACAAGTTTGAACTTTGGAACTTTAAAGCAAGTTCAGCCAGGTAATTATTTGATAATGGATTCAGGATTTCATGTAATAATTTATTATAATGGCAAATTGAATTTACACCCTTCCAACAATGACGACATGATTTTCATGAATCCTCCTGATGAGTTGAAGCAGGCACTCGAATTTTGCTGGAAATTAATCGAAGACAGATACTTAGAACCTAAGATAATTTTAACGCAGTCTGGTCATTCACAGGCTAGGTTTTTGATGGCTAGATTAATTCCCGAAGATAGAGAGCCAATCGAAGTGAACGAGTCTAATCAAAAATCAATTGGATCTTGGTTCAAAAAGCTTTCTATATCCACTAATAGTCACACTGGTCTCAATTATGAATTGATGACAGATGAAATCAGTCTTGAAAAGTTCTACAACGAGCTCATAAAGCTTGTAAAAGATTACAAGACCACTGAAGACTATTAGATTAGCTCATATCAAGTAAATATATATTTAAAACTTCTAGGCAAAAATATTCTCAATTAGCAGACAGCCATGCTATTATATAAACACAAATACATAGACTATTCAAATTTCGTTAATAAATTTCAAAACAGTTTGAATTAAATCACCTTCAGATCCCTCATCAGAGCCAGGGCCACAGTTATGAGTAGCTCCTTTCAACACTTTACTCAAAGGACTCCAATATTTTGGATCAGTATGTTGTTTCCAATTATCCACCAACTTTTCACGATCAACAAACTCTGGAACAGTTTCGTCCTTTTCTCCATATAAAACCAAGAGTGGTGTTCTAATCACTCCGAAACTTTTTTCGAAATCTTCCTTACCTAAGTATGATGAAAAATAATCATCATCACCTCTTTCTGCTATCAAAGAATAAAATCTATAAGCAGTTATTGGAGTATTTAACATAAGTTTACGCCATTCATCAGACAAAATGGTGTCACCTTTACCTTGATCTATCAAATCTTTCAATTCAGACAATAATTTTTTTAATTTTTCAGGTTCAACTTCAGTACCAAAAGCTTCTGCATCAGAAACAGGAGCTTGTAAGATAGCACCATCTAAACTAATAGAAGGATCATTATTTTTAGTTAAAAGTTTACTCAAATATGTAATTGTATCTTGACAACCAGTCAGATGCCCCATTAAAACGATATTTTTACGGCCACCACCTTTATCAGATCTTAAGTACTTAACAAGTAAACTCAATTCTTCAACATCACGAGAAAGAGATCCGGTTCCCCATCCATCATAAGAAGAAGTTATTAATGCCTGGACAACAACCCACTTTGAATTCGTAGCAGAATCTAAACTGGTGGCCAAATTTGGAACATATGGCACAGTAAGATATCCATCAGTTAATCCACCAATGAAAACGAGAACATTCTCAGCCAATTGAGTTCCCTTGTTGAACTCAAAAGCTGTTAATCTAGGTGCATAGTTATGAAGAGTACCTTGAATTGGACCTGACATTGTTAATGAAAGTTTATTATATTCTTTAACTAGACTCCTTCAATCTTCCTTTCTAATTTACGTTTATGGCATTAAAATGCAAAAATGTAAAATCGCAAAACTGCAAAATATTTATCAGATCGAAATTTTGATTTCACGTGAGCAAAACTACTCAAAATCATAATCCTGCACATAAAAAATGCTCTTTAGAAAATCTAAAGGACACAATATAGAAACGAAAACAAAAACGGAAACGGAAAACGTCTAAGTCAAAACAACAACATAGCATATAATTAATGTTCGAAACTTGGTTTCATTTGTATCAAAAGTGTATGTTGTTTGAGATAATACTATAATTAGATCCATTTAATCCAGATTCAGAAAAGCAATTCGAACATTTACCAAATTTGTTTCTCGTATTGGAACAGACCTACGTATAAAAAAAAAAAAGTTTTAGGTGTATATATATATAAGAACACAGTCTTATTGACAAGCCAAGTAAGAACGGAATATTCAATGAACTTTTAATCCATCGTTTCAGTATTTTCATTCTATCGTTTAAGTTATAATTAAAACTGCAATTGTTAATAAAGGGCTTACAGGAGAAATGACTTCACCAATACCTAAAGAATCTTTCCTACAATGGGATCCTGCTCAAGTTGCGAACTATGTATCCACTTTACTACCTGAAGATGAAAAATCCATGGGTTCACTTTTTCTAGAAAATAATATTGAAGGTTCTCTTCTACCTTTTATAACTACTGATCACTTGAAAGAATTAGGATTTGGTAGATTATCTTCGAGATTATCTATAAAGAAAGCAGTAACGAGTCTCATAACAACTCATTACAATCAATATCCTCCCTTATCTTTAAACGATCCGGAATATAAGTTGAACAATATAAATATAAATAATAATTATGTTTCAATGGAATCTTTAACCTTATCAACGGTTCTTATGAAAGATATGTTTAAGAAATTGGGTCATCAAATTCAACAGCAACATGAAATAGATGCTTCTTCTCCATTATCTCCTCAAAATCAACAAATTGACATGAAAAGACTTAATGATAATTTCACTAAACTTAAAACTGATTTAATTCCAATCATCAGGTTACTAAAAGATTCAAAACCTTTGCCGACTCCCACTCTCGACCCTGGTCCCGCTGCAACTATAAATATGGACTCTCCAACGTATTCAATTTCGAGTAATCATTCTAGTAACTCAATTGATCCAGTAGCTGATCATTTCCCATCAACAACTACAAATCATCATCATCACCCAGCTCCTCCACCAACTAGGCATGATATTTCTAGGAGTAATAGTGTCAGTACTGGTCATAGTCAAGCAAGAAATTCAAGCTTACCCAGTCCCACCTATTCACATAGATTTTCTCTGGGTTCTTTATTATCAATGGGTACAGGTAAAATCATCCTGCAATCAATTACTAGACCAGAAATTCCTACTAATACCTCAAGACCAGAATTGATTGTCCACAAGATCGGTAATAATTCAAATATGCTGGTTAGACCATCTGGGAGTAGACCTAAACTAGTCGAAAGTAAATCAGCTAGTGCTGCAGCTACTTTATCTAGTAACAATCATAACATTTTGAGTGATGAAGATGTTAATTCTTTGACCGCCTCTTCTAATAATGATGACCCAAGTACATTAAAGCCTATGTTGAGACTGCGAGGCTCACTGTCATCTACTCACACTGTTTCAACAGCTGGTACTTTAACCTCTCCAAATGAAAGCAACCATAACAAACTTCAAAGTCATTCGTCACAACCTCATTTACAACAAAGCTATCAACAACAGCTACAACAACAGCAACTGCAATCGCAGTCACTGCTGCAGCAGAACCAGGGCCAACAAGCACAAGCACAAGCACAAGTACCAGCATCAACGGAACCTTTGAAACAACTTCGAGCATCTTCGGAAGATTCTTGTCGTAAGATTCTTCAACAAGCAATGAAGAGACATCATATTCCAGAACACGATTGGTCCAAATACGTTCTAGTCATTTGTTATGGTGATAAAGAAAGAATTTTAAAATTGGATGAAAGGCCAGTAATTATTTTCAAAGAATTACAAGAACTAGGCAAACACCCTGCAATTATGCTTCGTATGTTAGCTAATATGAATGAAAATGAAACCGATGAGGACGATAATAGTGATCTCTATGAAAATTCAAGAATTGGTGATGACATCCCTGGTGGAACCTTATAGTGAATGTCTAATTCAAACTTCCTTCTTATTTTTTCCTTTTTTTTTTTTTTTTTTTTTTACTTTATAAATGTACTCGATTCAAGTGACACATTCAATTCTTCTTTGTTATTATTCTAACTCATTATTTCGAAAGCAGGAAGAAACTTTTTTCCTTCTATGTAGCTTCTAATAAATTATAACATATCTAACAAAGGTGTATTTATTTTGCAGTCAAAAATATAATTTCTCAATTTGTGGTTTTCCTCACCTAGGGCAAAAGCCCTAGTATCTGGGCCATTCGCACGTGATTCCCAGTATTGTCTCAATTTGTAAGGAAAATGAATCTTTTACAGGTTTAAAGTAATTCTCACTCAATAAAACTAAACTGTAAAATGGGAAAAAAAAATTACAAAGAAAACAAAAAAAAAAAAAAAAATGCGAGAGCATTGCAGGAAAAACTGAGAAAAAATTTCACCAAAACTACCATCACGGCCTGAAAAAAAAAAGTAGCTTTTAAAGTACTTTCTTATTCTTTTGAAGCCTTTCCTTAAATCTTTATAGAATAGTAATATTAACAAGATGCCTCCAAAATTCGATCCTTCTGAAGTTAAATTCCTTTACTTAAGAGCTGTTGGTGGTGAAGTTGGTGCTTCATCCGCTTTAGCCCCAAAGATTGGTCCATTAGGTTTATCACCAAAGAAAGTTGGTGAAGATATTGCCAAAGCTACTAAAGATTTCAAAGGTATTAAAGTTACCGTTCAATTAAGAATCCAAAACAGACAAGCTACTGCTTCTGTTGTTCCATCTGCCTCATCTTTAGTCATCACCGCCTTAAAAGAACCACCAAGAGACAGAAAGAAGGACAAAAATGTTAAACACTCTGGTAACATTCCATTAGAAGAAATCTTTGAAATTGCCAGACAAATGCAACACAAATCTTTCGGTAAAAACTTAGCTTCAGTTTCCAAAGAAATCTTAGGTACTGCTCAATCCGTTGGTTGTCGTGTTGACTTCAAAAACCCTCATGACATTATTGAAGCCATCAATGATGGTGAAATTGATGTTCCAGAAAACTAAGAAACTTAATTTCTTCTTTATGTATAAATTTGTGTTTTAATAGGGTTAATTGATATTTTCGTTTCGTAACTTTATTTCAATCCATTTCCATTCTTAATTCCTCCTATTATTTAATTTTCTTTTTATTCAAAAAAAAAAGAATAATTTTCCAAAATATCCAATCGAGCAACAGATTATGCTTTTCCAATAATATGGGAAGGAAATGCTGTAAAATCTCTATTGATAATGACTTGATTTTCCTCCTTAATTGTTTCTTCTTGATTTCTCGAGACTATTTCTGCAAAAAAACCTTTTTCCTCTTTCAAATGTTTGCCAACACTCTGGTGCCAAATCATTATTATTTCATGTCCCTTTTTATTCAAGTTTTCGAACTTGATTGATAGGATAAAGACTGATAGATAATGAAGTATTTGGTTCCTATTTTGGTGCAAACTAGAACAATATAGCTGACTACTCACCATTGTACCCTATTACGTATATGGGTATGATAGGTCCATTTCATTAGCTCACATCCTAAATTCAAGGTTTTATGAATTATCATTTTCCCTTGGACCAATTTTTTTTTTTATTTTAGGTTTTTTTGCAGAATATATGTCTATTCTTACCAATTTTTCACTTCATCAAGTTATTGTTATGTAGTTTTATAAGCCCATACACCACATTTATAAGTCACGTGCGCGTTTTTTTTTGTGAGCACCTCGGAAACGCACCCCACCGATGGTAGTAATTAAGTCAACAAAAACAGTGGCCATATTGTTGACATCAACAATCAATACTAGTTAAGTATATTGATTCTTTTCAGTACAAGAATAACCTAAACGGACTTGTACTATATATATATATATATATCAGTGTACACCCAAAATATCCTGTTACTATATCGTAAGAGTGATTTGGCTGAGTTGAATTGTCATTGAATTCATAAACAAAGTTGATTTATACTAGGGAATCGACTTAATTTGGAAGTCATTTTGATCTTGTTTGATATATTCGCCTAATTCGAAGTTAGAATCGTAACAAAACATGTCTGATTCAATTGGTATGTTAATTATAGTCAGAAGATGAATTTGATCATGAATAATGTACTAACATAACTATTAGATCGTGTTTTTGTCAAAGCTATCACTACTATTAAAGCACTTTCATCTCGTTCCAATTATGGGTCATTACCTCGTCCACCTGCTGAAAATCGTATAAGACTCTATGGGTTGTATAAGCAGGCCACAGAAGGTAATGTTGAAGGTATAATGACTCGTCCTGTTGGCTTCTCAATAGAGGATGAAGGGGCAAAGAAGAAATGGGATGCTTGGAAACGTGAAGAAGGTTTATCTAAAACTGAAGCCAAAAGGCGTTATATTTCTTACCTTATTGATACCATGAAGATTTATGCTAGTGGAACTTTGGAAGCAAGAGAATTATTGAGTGAATTAGAATATTTATGGGATCAAATCAAAGATGTTCAGTTTTCTCCTGATGAAGAGGCTGAACATGAAAATGAAGCTCTTTATAATATTAATTATCCTCAATCACTTGTATTTCTGCATCCAGGAGATCAATCCGATCGTTTGTCAACTGCCACTCCTTTACCTTTAGCAAGTAATTACTCGGCTTCAGTTGTTCCAAATCAACAATATAGAAATAATTTACACCAAATTTATTCACACTCTAGGAGAAGTACAATGCTTTCTATAAATGATTACATTAATCAACAAAGACAGACAAATCCCACCTCTCAGGCTGGTCCAGGAGGGGACCAGTCAAAACAAGCTGATGCCAGTATTTATCTGTTACCTGCTCCACCATTGAGTTCCCAAACACCTGTTCATACAAATGATATAAACAAGACTACAAATGATCTTAATGAATCTACATTAAGTGAGTTGAAGAATTGGCAAGGAGAAATAAATCTAATTATAAATCGTCTTTCTAAAGAATTTTTAAGTGATAAATATTCTCATAAACGTGACCACCTGATATCAAATGGTAAGAATAGGTTAGCTGGTACTACTAATGGGTTTTCAAGATTTAATTCTATTAAATCTTCTACAAGCGAATCAGACAGTTCTGAATTTTCTGATCTTGATCCTTCCATTCGTTTACGTAAAATAATTATCCATATCCTAAAAATTTTGGGTATCAATGCCCTAAAATTTTTGAAGAATTTTTCCGTAAGTGTAATTGCAATTTTGTTTATTGTTTGGTGCTTTAAGAAAAACGTGGTTGTGGAAAGAACATTCGTAAAGGAACCATTAAGAAATAATAAACAGAAGAAGGAGTTGATTATCAATATGGTTTTAAATACTGATGAAAACAAATGGTTCATAAGGTTATTAAATATTTTAAATAGTTTCGTTGGGTTCGTATAGCTTCTTTCCCCAATTTCTATTCCCCTCAAAATTCATCCTTTCTAGGATTATAAACTATATATTTATAACTGCATCATTTAGAAATCTTTTTGCAATTTGCAATTTGCAATTTGCAATTCTTTGTAGTTGTGATTCGATGAGTCCTGTATATGGAACTCTGAAAAAAAAAAAAAAAAAAAGCGGTTGAAAAATTTCGAGATGAGTACTAGAAATATCAAAAACGAATAAGTACTTGATTAAGATCATTTAATTTTGAATCATATTTAGTGGGCACAGAAGAGTTTGAAAAAGTCAAAAATTGGAAGTTGAAGCAAGAGAAAAACTAGTCACTTTCAATAATCTATATAAACATTTCTTACTTTATAAGAAAAGTCCCATTTTTTTTAAAGGCATCTAAAGTACTTCATTCATTTGCATAATAATCACAATGGATATCCATCGTTGTCGTTTCGTGGATTATACTCCTCATACTATAACTGCCAGTGCATTCTCCCTTCCTTCATCTACATTACCTCTCAAGCCAACTTCATCTAATAAATTACGTTTGGCAGTTGGTAGAAGTAATGGTGATATTGAAATTTGGAATCCAAAATATAATTGGATTCATGAACTTACATTACCTGGTTCAAAAGGTCGCTCTATCGAAGGTTTAGTCTGGGCAACAGCCGAAGGTGAACCCCCTAGACTCTTTTCCATTGGTGGTTCAACTTACATAACAGAATGGGATCTTGCATCTGGTAGGCCAAAAACTAATTATGATTGTAATGCGGGTGTTATCTGGTCCATTGACGTAAATAACAAAGGAGATAAACTCGCAGTTGGATGTGACGATGGTTCAGTTGTGATAGTAGATATTTCAGGTGGTTTCGGATACTTAGAGCACGAAATGATTTGTCAGAGACAGGACCTGAGAGTTCTTAGCATAAAATGGTTTGAATCTAGTATGTTGATTGGTGGTTGCTCAGATGCTAGAATCAGAGCATGGTCAGCAGATGGGGAAAGTAAAGGAAGATTGTTGAGTAATATGAGGGTTGATAAATCAAAGGCTGAAAGTACCTTAGTTTGGTCAATAATGATTTTGAGCAAAAAGCGCCAAATAGTCAGTGGTGATTCAACTGGTTCAGTAAAATTTTGGGATTTAGACAATTTTTCATTGTTACAAACTTTTAAAATTCATGACGCTGATGTCTTATGCTTAAACAAGGATGTTAATGAAGAAAAAATTTTCAGTGCAGGTGTTGATAGAAAAATCCACCAATTCGAATTAACCATTGGTAGTAAGAGTAAAATTTCCAAGTGGATTCATTGTTTCAACAGATTGTTACATTCGAACGATGTGAGAACTATGTCAATTTTCGAAAGTAAGAATTACAACTTTTTGGTTAGTGGGGGAGTTGAAAGATCAATTGTTATTCAATCAGTTTCTGGGTTCCAAGATGGTAAGTATAGAAAATTGGCGATTAACCAACAACAATCTAACATAATTGTAAACTCCAAATTGAAATTGATCATAATGTGGCAAGACCAAACGATAAAAATATGGAAAATTTTAGATACCAATTCAGAATCAGAATTCGATTATTCTAATACTTCAAAAAATCATGTATTGATCGCAAAGCTAACCCTATCCGACGAAGAAAATATAACCAATGTGAGTATTAATGAAGATGCAAGTTTATTAGCTGTTTCAAGAATCAATAATGTCAAATTCTTTAAATTGTCAGCTGTTGCTAAAAGTTTCAAATTAAGAATCAGTAAAATCAGAGATGAACAATTTGATTCAATAATGGAAGGTGGAAAGAAAGTTTTCTTCTATGACATCAATAAGGTTTTGATTTTATCAGCTTCTGATGAGTTGTACAAATTTGCAATTAATACCGAAGAGGGAAAGATAGAGCTCGATGATGAAATTGAGAGTTTAGTAGAAGAATCACCTACAAAAGCATTTACATCATTAGGCCACCTTAATACTATAAAAGATATCACAATTGACAGCGATGGTTCAAGATTTGCATTGTCAAGATTTAATGGTACAATTGAAATATTACCATTAAAATCTAATATCCAACCATACATTTTGACTAAGTTACCCTCTTCACCTCAAATAATCAAATTCACAGATAGACAGACCATAATTGTGATAACAGAAGACAATCAAATATTAGAATACAATGCATCTAAGAAAAATCAAGATCTCAGTTTATTAACCCAGTGGTCAAAGACTAATAGTGAATTTTTACCAAGTCAATTTACTTCATTAGATGAAAAGCCGCAAGGTTTGTTCTTACAAGGTGAGAAGGTTTGGATCTATGGAGCAAGTTGGTTATTATTCTTTGATTTATCAATCGACATTCCAACAACCATGAGCAGCAACCAAAATAAGAGTAAAAAGAGGAGTAGAGATGGCTTGAGTATTGATACTTACGATGAAACAGCTGAGAATGGAGAGCAATTAGAAGAGGATCAATTGGATTTAATTGAAAGTAATCAAAGATTTACTAAAAAGCTTCAAACTGGTAAAAATGGTAAAAAGCCATTCTGGATCACTACAAAGTACAGACCAATTTTGAAGGTCGAAAATTTTGGCAATAATGAAATTACCGTTATTGAAAGAGATTCATTTACTTTACCAACTGCTCCTACCTTTGACGTACATAAAGTTAAAGTATAACATTTGAATACAAAAGTTATATAGTATTTATAGATTAATAATACAAAGTAAAAATAATAAAAACTTCTCAGTTGAAAGGAATCAAAATATGAAAATCAAAAACAATTAGCGAAAGAGTAAAAAATGAATTATTCTATCTTTGGAACAACTCTGGCACCTTGGAAAAAGACTCTAGCAGCAGAAGCACCACCCATTAAACATTTTAATGGGACGTCCTTATTACCGTCTTTATCGTCTTTTTTCAAGCCCCAGCCTTTTCTGTCACCAAATTCGTGCTTGTATTTGGACTCATACGTTTCTTTATATGTCAAATGAGGTTCAAAACTTTGAATATATAAACCGTCTTTAGGATCTTTCATATATTCATAGAACATTATTAAATGATGTCTTATTTCCTCGGTAACTTTCTTATGTAAGTCTTCTGGTACGTCATCACCAACATATAATAAATAGTCAGCTAAACCTTCAATGATTAATTGAACAAAATAGGAAGGATCTCTCCAATATCTTTTATCATTACTATAATCACGATCGTAAAAGAAGGCATTTCTATCAATACCGGCTTTGGCCAATTCATCAGAAATATCTTTCCACTTAGAATCTTTAGTAAGATGATACAAATGAGATGAGGCGGACAAAGTGGTACCCAAGTTATAAGTCCATTTAGTATTATTTGGATGATCAGCAGTATCTTGAATACCATCCATAATTAATTTATCACCTTTATCTTGTAAAACTTTAATTTGCCAATCAATACATTTAGCTGCAAAATCAATATATACTTTAGATTCATCCGGAATGAATTGACTAATTTGTAAACAAGCTTTAGCAACTTCAGCAGTTGTACAAGCATTTAAATAAGCATTATTTATATGCCATTTAACTCCTCCTTTAGTTTTAGCGTTTGGGTTATCATTCCAACCACTCATAAGAAATCTAACCAATTCTCTACCTTGATCCAAATACTTTTTATTGCCAGTAACTTCATATGCAGTTATAATCGCACTTGCTACTTGAGCATCATCATCATAGTAAATATCTTTATCATTACCATTATTTTCAGCAGCAGAATATCCTTTAATATGATTATTTTTATATTTTTGAAAAATTGCAACCGCTGGGTCAATCAATGGTTCTAACTCTTTATAAAGTCTTGCACCATCAACAACTGCTTGGACAGCAACCGATACTGCCCAAACAACAAATCGGTCATCATTATAACATCCAGAGCATTTTTTAGGTGCAACAAAGGTTTTCTTGGATGAATTATAGTAGTATGACCAAACCTTACGAGTTATTTCATAACCTTCTAAATTAGGATTCGAGAGCATCTTGAGTAAGAACGATGGTTTTGACTTTTAGTAGATATAAGTTTTTCTTTTTTTTTTTTTTTGCAGACAAGCAGCTAGTTGGCAAAAGAAACGATGAAGTAAACTATTACAAAAGAATTGAGGAGAGGCAAAAAAAAGTTCAATTGTATATAAGTATTGGATGTCAGATAACAATTACTTATATAAAGTTTTTAAAGGAGAAGTTGGTGAAATTCATAAGTTGCTGTTATCACTTGAAATTTTAAGGAAAAGGTTGTCATTTTTTTTTTTTTTTTTTTTTTTTTTTGTTTTTTGTGCACGTTTTAAGGCTTGAAATTCCCAGCCAGCTTAATATATATATATATATATATATATAACTTATCAATTGTACCTTGTGTACCAAGTATTTGAAATAATATACAAAAAAAAGATATAAATGAATTAAGTTAATTAAAGTATATAAAGTATATAAGGGTTAATAATAATTAGTAAGAAAAAGAATTATTATACTAATGCAGTATATAATTGGAGAACTAAAGGACAAAATAATTTTTTTTTTTTCGTTTTCTATCAAAGTTGCATCAAAAATTGATTTAGTTTTCTTCATTTAATGGTTTTCTACAAACGTAAAGCATCATTGGAGTGAAAAGCTTCTTTCTACCACCTTCAACCAAGTTAACGGCAGCATCTTCTAAAGCATTGGTAACTTGTTTAGAACCTTTTGGAGCCAAACCAAATTTTTCTAATAAACCAACTGATTCAGTAGTAATGGCACGTCCTAATTTTGAAGTTCTAAAGATGGTGAAAGCATCGCTAAGAGTTTGAACGTATTTCCATTCACCAGCTAAAGGATAATACCAAGGGATATCATCATCTCTATCAGCTAAATCAGATTCATATTCAATTTCAAAACCAACGTTTTTCAAAGCTTGTTCGGCAACATCTCTTTTATACATTTTTGGAATACCATCACCAACTTCAATACCATAGGCGATTTTACGATGTTCTTCATTAGATTCATCATATTCATCGGTCATGACCCATTCATAGACACCGAAAACTCCACCTGGTTTTAAGACTTTGTAAATTTCAGAGTAAACACCTTCTAAAACTGGGGCATGAACAGTAGCTTCAATAGCATAAACAGCATCGAAAGATTCTGGTTCAAAATCCATTTGCATGAAATCACCTTTAACATAAGATAATTTGTCTTGTAAATTATATTTTTGAGCATAATGATTAGCTCTGTCAACTTGATAATCATTATTATTTAAACCAACAATTGAACAATCAGTGAATCTACAAATTTCACGACCTGGACCACCAACACCACAACCAACATCTAAAACTTTCATATTTTCAGTAATATTCATTTTATGAGCCAAATAATGTTCATGTCTAGCAGTTGCTTGTCTAAAAGCTTCACCTTTATAATAACGAGAGAAATGAAATGATGAACCCCAACCATATTCATAAAAATCAGTTACCAAGTTATAATAATGAGCAGTTAATTGAGAGTAATCTTCTAATCTTTTATCTTCATCTTCTTTAGTAACACCACCATCCCAATGTTTAAAATAACCATTGGTAGCAACAGCTGATGCATCTTTAGCTTTTGAAATTAAAGCACTTAAACCAGTTTTTTTATAAGAATCACCATGCAATGCCTTAGCAAATTGTTGATCTCTTTCGTGATTCTTTTCAGCTAATTTAAAATTATTGGTTGAACTAGTAGAATTAGAAGTAATTGAAGGAGCAGCCATTTTTCTTTATTATTTAAAATGAATATATATTAAACGAGTGTTGAACTTTGTTTGAGATCAAAAGAATATTTAAAAAGAAAAATCAGGTGAATTCGGATTTTCTATTGATCTTATAGCTCGAGGAATAATAGAAATTTTTCATAAAAAAATTTCGACAGCGTATTCCTTTGTGTTGAATATTTTTCTTTACGCGTTTGCGAAATGAAAACATCAACTCGTATAGAAATTTGATGCTATCTAAACGAGTTATACGACATAAAATCTCTCTCAGTACCCATTTTGGTCCTGCATATCAGTTTTTTGGTCGTATAAGTTATAGGTGTACGGAGGTGGTCGTAAGTTGCAAAACTGAATAGAGTCCTTAGGTCAGAGCTATTGCAGATCAGCATCCAGTTGACTCTCCATGCTTATATCAACGTCGTATTCGATATTCTCTTCGTTTGCAAGTATTTTATCTATTTCAGCGAGCTCTTCATTTCTCTTGGATTCTTCAACAGCCTCTATCTCGTTTAGTGGCGCCAGTTCTTCATCTCCTGCAGGTTTATTTATAGCATCCTGTTCATCGTCATGCTCTTCCATTGACAGACCCTCGTTCAGGTCGTCCTGTTCGGGATCTTGTTCCACTCCATGCTCCGATCCGTGTTCCAGTTCGTTCCCCAGTTCATGTTCCAGTTCATGTTCCAGTTCATTTTCCAGTTCATTTTCCGGTTCACTTTCCAGTTGGTGTTGTAATTGCTGGTCTTGATCCTGGTCTTGATCCTGGTTTTCTTTCTGGCTTTCTTTGTCTTCCTTATCCTCAACAGGTGCCTCAACATCAGTATCTTCCAATGCTTTTTCTTCTTGCTCCTTCTCTAATCTCAATTTATCTTCAATCTCCTCTGCTTTCTTCACTAACTCTTTAACTGAAAGTTGAAACTTTTCAAGGTTTCTTTCGGTGACAACATCAAATGAAAAACTCATATCATTTTGTTTATTCTCTTCAATAACCTTTTTAGTATCTTCAATGGCAACATCTAGCCCTTTCAATATATCGCTTCCCAATTCTTCACGTATATATAGCTTATTCAAATTACTAATTATCACTTTCTTCACTCGTTTAGGCGAATCTTGTTCAACAACTTGCAAGAATTTAATAGCTTGCCAAAAATGATTGGTGGACCTTTTAACTTGCTCAATGTCTTGATTGACAATGTTATTGGGATCACACCAGTTAATTAATTGATTTATGATAGTCGATGGTGTTTGCAATGCATCTTCATCTTCATTACGGAAGATTCTATATAAACAATCTCCGCTAATCTCAACCAATTTAGCCTGGTGATTCGGATGACTAAAAGCATAAACTGGTAAACAGAAAGCTAATGTTTGATTCAATTCATGATTATTATGATTGTTTGGATGGAAATATGATAATACCAAACCTTCTAATAACTGTATTTCTTGTTGATTTTCAATCAATCTCTGTCCGTCATCTCTCTCAGTTTTATCTTCTGGTGATACATTCCCTTTACCAAAATCAACCAATAAATCAGCCAAGAATAATTTACATAGTCCTTCTGCAACTTTTGCTTGTAAAGATGGGAACGATGGATTCTTGAGTAATTTATAAAAAAGTCTAGCTAACGATAATGCATCAACTCCTCCTTGATCAGGCTCATCATCTAATATTGAAACACCATAAGTAGCCAAAATATCGAATACTCCTTCAATTCCAATCATTTTTAATTCCTCAGGATTTATGTCCCTTATGGTGACGTACCCTAATCTTTTCAAATTTTCAACTGCGTCGTTCTTTTCAATTAATGTATATAATCCAAGACATCTGTAAGCATAACATTTAATTTTGAAATCATCACTCGCAATACCAGGGTTAATCAAGGTTGTCACAAGTGACTCATTTTGATTGACATAGGAAGATGGCCCATCCAATAATATAAGGTAATGCTTCAATATCATAAGACATTGAATTAAAATCTCGAAAGGTAAGTCGGGCTCACTTCTTCTCTTTTTATTAAAGTGTGTCATTTCATCATCGTTTTCTTCATCCTCTTCAATTTCTTCTCCAGCTTCGTTTTCAGCATCTTGATCATTGTTTTCCTCGTCATCGACAAGCGACTTACCAATTGCTTCTTTAATACTTTGCGCAGAAATATCCGGGCGTTCGTCATCCATTATATCTTCCTTCAACCTCGATCTGCGACTGCTATTAGGTTCATCATCGTCAATATTGATATCATCACTTGTTCTTATAACTGATGCAGCTGAGTGGAAGGAATCATTGTCATTGAATTCATCCAGGTAAGAATCTCTAATATCCGTTATTACTTCAACACATAAACTAGCAAAATCGTTCTCATTTGTAGATATCTTTCTCAAAATATTAGTACAAACTTCAATAAGTTTTTCTGGTAATGAACCATTTGTCAAATAATTCCTGATGATTGGTAACATTCGCCTATTCCCAACTATGTCATCAAAGTCATATTCCTTGATTATAAGCAATAATTGCTCAATGATGAATTCTAAATCCGTCAAACTTTCAATGAATGGTTGATAAATTTCATCCATTGACATTAATGACTCCATTTTCTTCTGCTTTATCACAAGATATTGTGTTATATTGCTGTCATGTTCTTTGACTTTAGCTATAGTAGATTGTCTTGTATCAGCATCATTGAAGAGTATTGATTCAGCTTTTTTTATGCTCTTTTTCATTTCTTTTAATAAATCCTTATTCTCGTCTATGGATTGATTAATAGATAAATATTTCGAATTATCGTAATCATTTGACTTATCCATTATTTTGCGGTCATTCTTTAAATCCGCTAAATGTCTTTTCAACTCTAGGACTTTGGATTCTAAAGCTCTTTTATGATGTGATTGTTCTTCAATCATATCATCGTGTTTTGATAAGCTTTTAACTAGTTGATTTTTTTGAATGTATGTAGCCTTTATAATCCCATCAATTCTGTCGACATCTCTTCTTAAACTATTGTATTTATCAAGCATTTCCTTTTGAGGATTGATGGTTTTTTGCCTAAGTTCTAAGTATTTCTCTAAAGTTTTGGCTAACTCACTCAATTCGGGAAAGTTTGAGTCTATTATATCATGCATTTTATTATTCTTACAATACTGATAGAAAGTTCTGAAAACAAATGCTTTCTCAATTGTAAGTTCCTTCCAATCATTCTCATCTATAACCATGGTCATGGACTTGTCCTGTCTGAATTCGAATAAGTGCATCATCGCAAGTTGTGAAACATCACTATCAACAATTTTCAAATTTTCGACTAACTCAAATAAATCGTCTTTAACAACTTCAGACCAGTTACTATTGAGCATGCGAATTGTGGCTTGCTTAACACTATCATCTCGATCAAATAATCCCCAAGTTAATACTTTATGTCTTAGATCAATATCAATATCACGAAAATCTTGAATATCTCTTAAGATTCTTGAATAGACTAATCTTCTATTGATAGAATTTACATCTCGGGCTCTGTCTAATAAATAAGGTATAGTATCTGAATTTTTCACCAAATTTAATAAAGCAGCACGACGAACTTCAGGAACTTCATCATTCTCTAAAGCAACTAAAAGACTTTTAGTTGCTGAGTTTAAATGCTTCTTGGTATCGTTATACTCATCTTCATCTTCTGCTAATTCAAAGAATTGAAATCTCGAAATCGCCACGATAGCTTGAATTCTGACATTTGACTCTTTGTCCTTTAAACGATTCCTTAACGAGTAATGTAAAGCTTGGAATAAATCCTCATCAATTTCTGTAATATAATTTACAAAATAGGCTAGCAATTGAACAACTCTGTAACGAACGTTTTTATCTTTAGCATCAGTTCCTCTTAACAAATGATGAATCAAAAATTCAATAAATTCAGAGCCTGGTGATTCGTCATGGTCAGTTTCACTGAGACCTTCCTCTTCTCGTTGCTTTCGCTCGTCTACTAATATAGTGGAGATAAATGCAGAACTGAACTTAGCTATTCTGTCAGCGGCCTTTTCCCCTTTTTTCAAAGGTAATATCATATTAATTAATTTAGTGAAAGTGAGGTTAAAGGATCCTTGTAAATTCAACTCTATTGCCCTAAGGTGTATGTTTCTTAACACGACTACCAACTTTCTATGACTTGTTAAGTTCATTTGAGCGTCTTGAAATACCTGAGCCATTGCATGATTGATGGCGGCAAGGCCATCAAGGCTTTGAATAGAAGATGGAATCCGCTTCTTGGGTGGCATCTCGTAGTTGGCCGTAGCTCGAATTTAGCTCTTAATATGTGAAATACAGAAAAGAACTTGAATCAGCTAGAATCAAGTCTACTATGAGAAGAGTAAGACTATGTTTATGCTTTTTGATTCAAACCAAAACAAAAAATAGAAGAACGCGTTCTAGTTGTAAAGCTCCGTACACCACTATTAATTTTCGACCCCAAACCAATGGATTTAAGAATTTGCAGCTACATGTGCAACATATGAATCATGTTTCTTTCCTTTCACAATGGTATAATTAGGTATACATAAGACGAAGCATGCTGACTTTTGCCTTTTTTTTAGTGGATGGAACATTTTGTGGGGGAAAAGCTTCGTTGCTTGTAACTGTAAATACTTGATTTGATTGTCATTGGACGAAAATCAGCACTTAAAGCTCAAAACTTCGTATAAATGTCAAAATGAATCAAACAGAATGAGGTTCCTGGTAGACAGTGATTTTTCGGTATGACCGTTCCATATTAAGTAAAAAGTTTGTCTACCGTATCAATAGCAAGAACGAAAAGTTACAAACTGAATCTTTTTCTTCAATCTAGCTTAAAGTCACACCTTAAACTTGCTCCTAGAGTTTGCGAAAGAAAGTGGGTATCTCACAAATGAAACCTCATTTGAGGTTACTCGAGCTACAACTGAATGTCATGTTACTCACATTACAACTAAGTATCAAGTTACTCACAGAAGAGTAAAAAAAATTGTATAGTGCACAACTGAAAAAAATTAAACATCACTGAAGTATTCGAAGAAAAAAAAAGCGAAAAGACGAAATAGGTTCAAGATTTTAAAGCTTGCCAAAGTTCATGTTGTGACTTACTGATAAACTGGATTCTGTTGACGATATCTTGGTAAGGCTAATAATATACAGTTTGAAGCGAAAGTAAGAGCAGTGTACTTATCAGAATAGCCAATGCTGAAAATGCTGCTGAATGAAAAAGGTATGTTTGCATCATTTAATTTGAGATCTGAAGGATAATGAACTAACCCTTATTATATAGAAAATTATGTTGACATTACTCAAGAAGTATTCAAATCTGTGGAGCTTATAAATGATGGTCATGTTGTTCAGTCACCGCTATTCAATATGCTTGAAGGTGCAAGAGCGTTGGAAGTATCGAACAAACGATTAGACACCGGATTGATACCATTAAGTGAAGCGGAATTGAAATTTGATACTTCAAAGTCTCAATCCACAGATTCTGTTATCGCTATTATGAATCAGGTGATTATTCTGTATATGAGTTGGTTAAATAACTCATCTTTACCTGTTACTGTTCTAAGCTGTCGATATGTTCAAACATTTTTAGAAAATTACTTGAAAAATGGTGGTGATTTAAAGATGACTACTTTTCAAAATGAAAGATTAATTGATACCCCATCATGTGAAGATAGTGACTCCTTTCAATATCAATTAGTCAATAAAGTATTAAGAAGTTTCGTTATGGGGGTTTGTAAAGTCGTTGGATTTACATTGACGATGGGTATGAATGTATTATATGAAGAAGAAGATTTAACTACTAGAAGCATGGATTTTGAGTATTTAAGTTCAATTCCCAACGAGACTATCATCAATGATATTAATAGTTCGATCATTTGGATAAAAAGCCAAACAACTCAAGAACAGAAGGAATTGAATTTTGTTATTGATTACCTAAAATTAATCAAGGGACTCGTAAGTTTACCGATAATTTTTAGTATTCCAATCAATATTTTCAATGAAAAAGCACCTCAAGTGATTGAGTCTCAATGTAAATTCCTTGAAGAATCATTAGAAGTTACTAAAAAGATTAAACTCACAATTAGGTCAAGTGATTATGAACTTCCTCCTGGTTCATTTTCAAGGTTTGTCCAATTAGATTGCAATAATCCAAGTATACCAAATGAGATATATTCTTTGCCAATTGATGAATCCTATGATAATCTTATCAAATGCTTTGAGACTACATCTGAATTCATTAAAAGACTAAGCCATATTGAAAATATGAATCAATTAATCAATTTTTTGAAGTTTGAAATGTCCCATGATATTGA
This sequence comes from Hyphopichia khmerensis, assembly GCA_030569195.1. Classification (NCBI taxonomy): domain Eukaryota; kingdom Fungi; phylum Ascomycota; class Pichiomycetes; order Serinales; family Debaryomycetaceae; genus Hyphopichia; species Hyphopichia khmerensis. The sequence continues at coordinate 93,671 of JAJMKE010000041.1, read as the reverse complement.
TGCCTGTTATAGTGTATTGGCTAGAGGTATTTTTCAATTATTTTTCATTAGAGATGATAGGTCAATCGTTGGATCATCACTTGAGAATGTTACGAGCTTAACCATGAAATATATGGAAAATTTTTGCTGTCTTAACTCTAATATTATACGTCCTGATAAGTGGAATTCGATTGGAGGCAATGAGGAGCAAATTTTGACCACTAAGAACAATATTATGGATGAGTTAAACAAGCTTTTGAGTGATATTGAAGCTGGAATCCATCATTTAATTACGGTACCAGGAAATAATAGATGTAGACAACGTCAATTATTATCCAGGGGTATCTTAATTTGGGATACATTACAAGCAGCACTGGAAAATTTAGAAGTTGAGTTATGGAAAACCCATCAAATTGGTGATAAACTTTATAATTATAATGAATATAACAAAGATTATGAAGAAGATGAACAAGATATATCATTAACCATCACCTCATTTATATATTATATTAAAATAGGTATAATGATGGAAGTTGCACTTGGTGGGTTTGAATTAGATTTATATAAGGATTTTGAATACGGATTAATGTATTGGTATCTTTGGTATTTATCACAATTGATGCTTGAACATTTAACTACTCGGGTTGATAAAATACAAACTCTGAAAATTCATTATATTAAAAACATTATACCAAAAAGGTTAAAAAAATTAAAAGCTGGAAGTAAAAAGCAAAATTTAAAACAATATCAACAATATTGTAATAATCAAATAATACCTTTATTAGAAGTTCAAAATCAATATAATAAAGAATATTTAATACCAATTTATCAAGGAATGACATTAATGTGTGATGCATTACGTTATAGTTTTATTATATATGATGCATTAAATATTCTTAAAAATGGTAATAATAATTCATCTAAATTTGTTAATCACAAATTACTTTTCAATTTAAGAATGAAACCATGGTCATCAGTTGGAGTACCTACATTACCAACATATGAACAATATTTAAAATCAATTTCAACTGAATTTTTAAATCAATACAAAGATGAAAATCTTAAATTAAATCAAATTAAAGAAATTTTAAAAGTAATTATAAATAAATTAAATCAATCCAAAGAAATTTATACAAAAGTTTTAAAATTAATTCAAACAAATGGAGTAATTAAAAATCAAATTATAAGTGAATTTAATTCAAAATTAGTTGATTCAAATGAATTGAATGTTATAAAATGGTATAAATCATTAATTAAAACTTGTGTTTATCAATCAATTCAATTAACAAGTTTAATGAAAAATATAAATGATCCTAATTTCAATTCAAATAATTATAAAATTAAAATTGAACCAGGTTATCATATGTATTTCCCTCAAATTTCAATCATTAACAAAGATTGATCAACGCATTTGCATTATCTCTTATATATAGAAGAAATAAAACTATAATTTTAGCAATCATTTGAATTCGGAACACTTGTCCCGATAATCAAATCTTCTTGTAACCGGCCCATTCTATTCATCTATTCTAATTCATCAATAAGTCTCCGTGTAGTATTGCTCGTTTGCAATATATTTTCATTATTCAATTGAACTGTTTGAATATCCTTATAGATATTGTTTGTAGATTGCTTAATCAATTCTAAAGTTGCTCGAAGCTTCTGTAAATTCTTAATTTGATCCTCCTAATCAAATGGTTAATACATTGATTCTTCCACTGATATCAAGAATACTTTATATAGATTACATACATATGCTAGGTCACTTGAAGAAGACATATTAACCTAATCAAAATTGCAACAATTGATAAGTGCAAAGAGAAAAACTGCTTATGGGGCCATACATAAAAACGTTTTCTTTCAAAAAATTGGCTGGGACCAACCAAAAAGACCCAAAAGAAAAGAAAAAGCAAAACTAAAGTTGCCTGGTGCACGGGTTCGTGTTTCAAAAAATTGCATTTGTCAGCAGCATCGAGTTCCGGTAGGTGACTCACGGACCCGATACGACCTGGCCCGAGATCCGAACATCGAAGTATGCAGCCGTTCAGCAGCAAACACCAACCCAGTCCACCCCAAAGGAGTAAGACCGAGCTGGGTTTGACATTCGGTCTGCTCGGAAGTCACCAGGACCAGTACCGGGGATCGCAGAACCCCATAGAAAAAAGAAACGGGCGAACTTTTCACTAACTAAACAAAAAAAAAAAAAGAAAAAGAAGAGCACTATAAAATTAAAGGATAATCCACAGTATTTGCTTTTTCTAATGAAAAAGTTATTCGATTTTTTCTCTTTAGCTAATAGCAAGTTATTCTATAATTGAATAATTCAATATTTTAAGAAGTAGGATTATCATTGATAAGTTGCGTTGAAGATTTAAGAGATTAATCTGTCCAAGCTCCAATTCGCCTTTACTTTTACTTTTTTATTTTTTTTTTTCTCTTTTCTTTTAGTGTGACTATCACTGATTATATAATTTAGTTTACTCGATAATAGGAGTTCGCTAAGAGTTAAAACATTTGAATCTTTTTCTGTCCCTTTTACTTTTTTGGTCAGTTTCAATCCAAATCTAACAAATAAGTATATTCCATATTCCATATAGCAGAAATGTCTGATAAGAGAAGTATTTCGGAGGTTTCCACGCCAATATCTGATCATGATGATAAAAAACTTCATACCAAACCGGGTCGCAAGCCAATAGATTCAGAACCAAAATCCAAGAGAACTGCTCAAAATAGAGCTGCTCAACGTGCTTACAGAGAGCGTAAAGAACGTAAAATGAAGGATTTAGAAGATCAAGTTAAATCTTTGGAAGATGCTAATGTTCGTGCAACAACTGAATCAGATTTTTTGAAAGCTCAGGTTGATATGTTAAAGAATGAATTGGCAAGATATAGAGGTCACTCTGATTTTTCTGATTTAAACTTACCAACAAAAGTTGGACACTTATCAAATCCTAAAGGTCATAAGAATTCTAGTATTAATTCTGAAGGAGTTGTATCAGAATCTCCAGATGTTTCAAAACAATTATTATCTAAATTCCCTTGGTCAAAGGATAATTTACAAACTTTAAGTGAAATGAATAATAAAGATCAATCAAATCAACAAGTTCCTGATTTAATTGCTGGTGGTTCTCTGAGTTCAACTTCTCCACTTAATGATAATATTTTGGTTTCTCCCGAATCTCAATCAACTGATTCTGAATTTGCTAATAACTTTGAAGAAAAAGTTGAACCATTTTGTATTAAATTGAATGAAGCTTGTGGTACAAAACAATGTCCTATTCCAAAATATAAAAGACATGATTCAACTACAACAAGTGATGCAAGTGTTTATGCTAAAGATGCTAATAAGACTAATCAATCAGATATCAAGAATCAAGATTCTCCATTTGCAGCTTTATATAAGAATACCCCTAATGATGATGAAAATAATTCTGATCCTTTTTTCAATAATAATCAAGGTTTTAATTATGATTTCCTGTTAAATACAAATAATGATCCATTATCATTTTTAAATGATAATACTTTTGATGTTTCCTTGGCGTTTGCTGACAATTTTAATCAAGACAAGAAGGAAGATCCCTTGGCTAATTTAACTACTGAAGAATCTGCTTATGATCCTTATAATGAAGAAGTGAATACTAATTTTAATTTTAATGAATTTGTTAAAAGTAGTTTACCTTCAGTCGATAGTGGTTATAATTCAGTTCATGATTCAGCTAAATCTTCAACTTCATCTTATACTAGTTATAATTCAAATAATTCAAATACCAAAGCTAATAATAAATTACCTCCGGTATCTGATGAATATAAACAATCCAATGAAGAAGATGATGATGAAGTTGTTCCAGCACCTGAACCAACGGTTAGATGTTCAGAAATTTGGGATCGTATCACTTCGCATCCAAAATATACTGAAATTGATATCGATGGCTTATGTACCGAATTGAAGAATAAAGCAAAATGTTCGGAACATGGAGTAGTTTTAAATTCAAATGATGTTAATGCATTACTTGAAAAATCTGCTGTTTCCAGAACTTGATTGATGTATATATGTGCTTAATGTTTCTCTGCGGTCTTCTTGTTGTAACTATATGTTTTTTTTGATACTTTTTTTTTTTTTTGTTCATTCTTGTGTGTGGCTAGATACCTTGGTTATATGGTTTTGAGTATTCATAACTGATCAACCTTGAGTTCTATACTTTGACTAGCTCTCCGCCTTTTTTTTTTTCATTTCTAATGGGTTTATGTTCACTTCAAATATATATATATATATTCTTTTAAACTTTTTGATAATTAATGTTTTACTATTTAGCTAAATGTCCTTAATTCGTAGTATAATCTACCCATATGAGTTAGTTGCGAAATGGAGTATTTCATTGGTACACGAAAATCAGCATAGAACAAAAAAAATCAAGAGTCAAATCGAAAAAACAAAAAAAAAAAAAAGAAAAAAAATTTTCAGTGATAAGACCAATACTAACGATAACTGACGACATCAACAATGACAGACAGAATAAACCTTGGGATAACTGCAGATATGCATGTTCACCTTCGTGAAGGTAACATGATGAAACTTATAACACCTACTGTTCGCGAAGGAGGGGTTTCAATTGCATACATTATGCCAAATTTAGTTCCACCAATTACTACATTAGAACAAGTTATTAAATATAAGAAAGAACTTCAAGAGTTATCACCTAAAACCACTTTTTTAATGTCTTTCTATTTATGTAAAGAGATCACACCTGAATTAATAGATGAAGCAGCCAAATTGGGAGCCATCCAAGGGGTTAAATGTTATCCAGCCGGAGTCACCACCAATTCATCACAAGGAGTTGATCCTAATGATTTTACCCCATTTTATCCAGTTTTCAAAGCAATGGAAAAGAATAATCTTGTATTAAATTTACATGGGGAAAAGCCTGCAAGTAATGAAGGAGAAGATATTCATATTTTAAATGCAGAACCCGAATTTTTACCAGCATTAGTTAAATTAAGTAAAGATTTCCCCAATTTAAAAATTATATTAGAACATTGTACAACTGCAAAAGCAATTGAAACTGTTGATAAAATTCATCAAGAAAATCCAAATAGTAAAGTTGCTGCCACTATAACTGCTCATCATCTTAGTTTAACAATTGATGACTGGGCAGGTAATCCAATCAATTATTGTAAACCAGTTGCTAAATTACCAAGTGATAGAAGAGCATTAATTAATGCTGCTACCTCTGGTAAACATTACTTTTTCTTTGGTAGTGATAGTGCACCACATCCATTACTGAATAAAGCAAGACATGTTGGAGTTTGCGCTGGGGTTTATACTCAAAGTTTTGCATTAGCTTATTTGGCTGATTCATTTGATAAAGTCAATGCTTTAGATAAATTAAAAGGTTTTGCTAGTGATTTTGGCCGTGAATTTTACCAAGTTGAAAATATCGTTTGTAATGATGAAGTAACCCTCGTAAAGAAAAAAGTTGTTGTACCAGAAATTTTTGGTAATGATGAAATTACCGTTGTACCCTTTAAAGCCGGTAAAGAATTAAATTGGAGTATTGAATGGTCCAATTAATCTTTGTGTATATCAATTTTAAATATAATCTTTAAATCATTCTTTACCAACAATAACTCGACTCGGGTCAAACCGTTTATTTGTAAATCAAATCCCGTGTACTAACCTGTCAAAATGCATAAAATCTCGTAAATCAATCTGTTTTTAGAATTGGTAAGGCATCATCATCATCACAAACCCATGCACCAACATGGAACCATTTTCCTGAAACGGAAGCTACATCGGTACCGACTGTCTCACCCACGAACCTCCGACGTTTGTGTACGGTTCACATGTGAAAATGGAACAGTAATCTTAACCAAGTTATTGAAGCCATAGCAAATTGTTGGAAATAACTAATACATGTTATAATGCTTATGTGTAAAATAACTTTGATGGGCTTTTAATATATTAATCAAGTTATAAAAGTCTAATGAAGAATTAATACGGCAATAAAATCCTTCATGCTTTAACTTTTCCTATTTAAATTAGTCCACGTTGATAAAGAAATATCCTTCATATAAAGCCCTGCTTTTTTTTTTTGTTCAAAGATAAGCACGTTCCCTATCAACAATTAATGGATTATTGTTTTCCCACCTTTTTGTTTTAATCTTAACTCTCTTGTTTTTTGGTATCGCTTATAGCAAATCTTATAGATTTAGTAATAACAAAAACGTATAACATATATCATTCCATGCATTAAAAAGAAAAGCAACTAAGAAATTCTATTCGGTGTTTGGTATATTTTTATATATAGACACATTTTTTGACTTTTGACATCTCTTTTCTTTTCTTAAGACCAAAATAGAAAAAATATCACCTTTGCCTAACAAATTGAAAAAAAAAAAAGAATTGAAATTAATTTTAAATTACTTGCCATACAAACAAAAAAAAAAAAAAAAAAAAAAATAAGTTTAATGGAAGAATTCCGCATGCAGTACTTGCAATTTTTTTTATCTTTAGATTGGTTTCACGGTTAGCACGAAATACTTAAATTACCAACAATCTTTTGATTTTTGAAAAAAAACAAAAAAGTTTATAAGAGGAGACGTTGAAATAGTATTTCTTTGTTTAGTTTTGTTATTAATTTGAATAATTACTTATCTTCATAAGGATCTGGGGATACCTGAATGCTATTAGTATTATAAGATTAAATTGTTATACCAAAATGGCTACTAGAGATTTACCAAAATCATTTCATGACCTAGTATTTGGATGGGCTGAAACTATTCCAAGAGAAGTTACTATAACCCCTGCTGCTAGGTTAAGACTCAAACAACAGATTGAGAGAGAAGAATTTGAACATCAAGAAAAGTTAAAGAATGAAGAAGGTGAAGAAGGTGAAGAAGGTGAAATACCTCCACAAAGTTTAGGTAAAGTTAATAAGAAGAATCTTTGGAATGCATTTGTATCAGGTGCTGGTTTGTTTTCTGATGGTTATGTTAATAATTCGGTTTCAACCGTTAGTACTTGTTTATCAACTTTATATGGTAGTACTTATTCTGATTCAACTGCTATTTCAAATATTAGTGCTATTGTTTTCGTTGGTACTATTGTTGGTCAACTTTCTTTTGGTTATATATCTGATCATATGAGTAGAAAAAAGGGTATGATGTTGGCTAATTGTATGTTGATTCTTTTCACTTTACTTTGTGCTGTTGGTACTTGGGGTAAAAATGGTTCTCCAAATGGTTTATTTGCTGCTTTAACGGTTTTTAGATTTTTTTTGGGTATTGCAATTGGTGCTGAATATCCAACTTCTTCAGTCATTGCTTCTGAATTTGCTAATCAATTACCAGCTGGTAAAAGAAATCGTTATTTCTGTTGGTTTACTAATTTTTGTATTGATGTTGGTTTCGTTATTTCTGCTTTTGTCCCACTTGTTTGTCTTTGGATCTTTTCTGATCGTCACTTAACTGCTGTTTGGAGAGTAAGTCTTGGTGTAGGTTGTGTCCCTCCTTTGGCTTTATTCTTCTTAAGATTGAAAATGTCTGAAAGTGAAAGTTTTAAAAAACATAGTATTCGTTCAGCTAAAAAATTTCCTTGGTGGCAAGTTGTTAAATTTTATTGGTTTAGACTTACAGTGGTTTCCCTTATTTGGTTTATTTATGATTTCTCAGTTTACTCCTTCTCAACTTATTCTTCCTTTATTCTTGGTAAAATTGTCCCTGGTGATGATTTATATAAAAATTTCGGTTGGAATGTCGTCTTTAACCTTTTTTACATCCCAGGTGCTTTCTTGGGTTGTTTAAGTGCAGATTATATCGGCCCTCGTTTAACAATTGCTGGTGCTCTCATTATTCAATCAAGTATCTCTTTTGCAATGGCTTCTCAATATCCAACCTTGAAAAATAATATCCCAGGTTTTGTCGTTGTTTTTGGTATTCAACAAACTTTTGGTGAATTCGGTCCTGGTGATAATATTGGTTTACTTGCCGCTAAAACTTCTTGTACTACTGTTAGAGGTAGTTATTACGCCATTGCTGCTGCTGTTGGTAAAATTGGGGCATTCGTTGGTACTTATCTCTTCCCAATTATTATGAGAAATGCTGCAAAAGTTTCTGATGATTGGGAAATGCAAGCTCCTTTCTTTGTAAGTGCATCCCTTTGTATGTTCTCCGCATTCTTAGCTTTATTCTTGTGTCCTACCGTCGATCAAGATGCTATTGAAAATGAAGATGCCGCTTTCATTGCTTACTTGAAGGATCAAGGTTATGATTTACACAACATGGGTGATGGTACCGTGGTTCTGGAAGTCGCTGAAGATCAAACTAGTGAAGAAGAAGTTGAAGCTGGCAAAAACAAACACGATATCCAAGTCGATACCAATTCTAAGAAATCTCTCTAATTCTTTTAATTTATTTATTTTCGTTTTTTAATTCTATAGTTGATTCTTTAATATTTTTTTTATGATTTCACTTCAAATTGTACATGTAGTATAAGATTAGGCAAAATTTACCTCCATATTTCGTAACCTTAAGTCATCTTCAGTTATCTTCAGTTGACTTAACTATCGTTAGTTATATTTAGTTATCTTAGTTAGCTTAGTTATCTTAGTTATCTTAGTTATCCTAGTTATCTTTGTTATCTTTGTTAACTTTTGTTATCTGTTCCTCTCCGAATTTGAACGGTTATCCAAGCCTATCTTCTTCGATTCGTGGTACAAAATTAATTGAGGTGGATCTTCTGTTGCGCTTGATGTAATAAAATCCTCAATTAAACTCTTTAACCATTACTTACTACCTAAGCCTTCTTGAAAATTTCATTTTTCTTCTCACAAAATCAAATCCTTAACGAAGGGAGAGGACTCGCCGGGCCTTCATGAAGAGTATTTTTTTTTTTCATTTTCATGTGTTTGTCTCTGAATGCTAATGCGCGGAATGAGTAGACTTATCTTTGAATTTCTCGCAATTTAAGCCCTCGCTATATGGCTGATTAGATTGACACATAGGTCATACCAATTATATAAGCTTATTTCTTTAAGTATGTTCGTTTAATTTTTTTTGCAACCAGGCGACGCAAAGCAGAGAAAATTCAAAACCCCTGCGTTTGAGATCGTCGATATTTTTTTCTTCTTCTTTTCGTTAATGTCACAAGACTATAAAATTAACTACTAGTATTAATATGATGGATTGTATGCCTCACAGGTGTAAGTTTGAGTAAAATATTGGCCAGCTAGCCTAGTAAAAAGGTAAATCATATCGATCCATAATGTTAGAGCAAAAAGACTTGATTGTTTTAAGCAGTGGAAAAGAAAGATTGGGTAGTTCGTAATGAAGTTGGGTCCAGCAAGTAGGTTATTTTGAATACTTTGCTTCACTAGTCAACACTCTTTTCATTTCATGGGGTATTGCATTAATGAAGTAACTTGTTGAGAACGGATAAAATATGAATCATATTCATTCTTTTTTTATGCAAAGTACTTACGTTTTCATCTTTTACCTTCAAAAAAACTGACTTGACCTTGGTAAAGCTCATAAAAAATAACAACGCATTATTCGTTTGATACATGGCACTTGATCTCCTATGAGATCATGAAAAGATAGCAAAGAGTCTAAAGGTTAGAACTTAAAACATAAAGGATAAAAAACCAATGAAAAAAAAAAAAGAAAAAAGAACCAAAAAACACCATAAAAAATTGCTTACGTACTAAAACAAAATATGAAGGTTCCATTTGTAGATTATTTAGAAGCAACACTGGATGGAGGAAAAACATGCTAGAAACGTTTTGGTCTTGCAACACGAGGGAAAGTACCATAAACCTTTTTTCGAAATTCTACTTTTTTAGTTTTTTGCCCCTCCTTCCCGCAAAACCAAAAATCAAATAACCACGTGTTTATTCAAACGTCTGGATTATGAAATATAAACTAGTTAAAGGTCTAAAGAGCGATGAAAAAATGTTTTTTGGTGTCAAATTTGCTTTCATATTGTGTGCTCTTATTGTACCAGCTATATTTTCAGCTATAAATTAGGGCGTGTGGCGTAGTTGGTAGCGCGTTCGCTTAGCATGCGAAAGGTCTTGGGTTCGACTCCCAACTCGTCCAATTTTTTGTCTTCAAGTTGGAGTTGATCGGCGTACAATTGTTGCAAAATCTACAATTGCAGAAACAAATAGATAGCTACCTTTTTTTTTTGTCAAATTACTTTGGCAAAGAAGAAGTTGAATTGATAAAAACAGATAGAGATTAAAAATATTCAAAGATTTGTGAACAAACAAATGTGATGCAAACAAAAAAAGCATCATACGGTTGACATATTATCAGTGTTTGAGAGTCAAAATTATCCATGAATAGAGTTCAGATTTTTTAGACCTGTGTTCAATTTCATTGTAAATCCTGATAATTCAAGAGGGTGACATAATTTAGAAATAGAAAGAACGACCATTCTACAAAAGAAAAGTTTATTTTTGGTGGTATTTTCTACGAAAATTGAGACGATTTTTAACTCGAAATGATAATTATAATTAATAATATACAAATATATAAGAAAGATCAATGATTTTTTTTAGAGTTTAAGATTAGTCTATGAAATATCACCTAGTGTACAATAATATTTTGATTTGTTATTCTATTTTTTTTTTTTCTTTTTGACTTTTTTGGGTTTTTACGTTTTCATATTTTTAGTTTTTTAGTTTTTCAGTTTTTTTTTTTTTTTTCTTTTTCCATTTTTTTCATTTTCAATACTGCCATAAGAGGCATAAGGAAATTATCTTTTCGTCATCATTAAAAAATTTATATTTTAAAAAAGTTTAAAACAAGCAAGAATTGAAGATTTAAGAATTGAAGTATATTAAGTCAGTTTAGTTTTCCATTTGGACATCTGCAGCTTCAATGCTTTCAGTTTCCTTGACAGGTTCAATTTCATCGGTGGTACTGTCATCATCTTTTTCAATATTGTTAATAGAAATAGCGACAATGTTATCATCTTTATTGAAAGTTGAATCAGCAATTTTTGGAACGATTAATTCTAATTCACCATTTTCCAAGAAGGTGGCTTTGATTTCATCATTTTTGACAAGTTTGTCAAATTGGAAACTTTTTTCGAACTTGATTTCATGATTAGCGTAATCCTTAATTAAAGCATCTGCATCTTCTTCAATTTCTTCTTCGTCTGATGATTCAGAATCGGATTCGGATTCAGAGGATTCAGAAGAATCAGAAGAGTCAGAAGAACTGGATTCGGATTCGGATGCAGAACCAGATTCGGAATCAGATTCAGATTCAGATTCAGAGCTGGATTCAGATTCAGAAGATTCATTATCTTCATTGGCATTATCAATTTCGATATCTTCTTGATCTTCTGCTTTTTCTTCACCTTTTGGTTCTTCATCGGCATCTTCAAAAACTTCTTCTTCATCTTCAGTATCGTCTTCAAGATTGATATCGAATTTACCTTTAATGACTAATTCGTTTTCAGCTTTTTTGAAATCGATTTTTAATTCATCTTTGATTAAAGAAGGTAATCTTAAATTTAATCTGTAAGCATCATCGTCTTCAACAACTTCACAATCTTTTGAGTTAGCTAAATCTTCTGATAAATCAATTATTTCAACTTCATCATCGGAATCATCCGCCCTTAATAAATCTTCATTTGGATTATAAGTTAATTCTTCATCAGTAGAATCATTGTCCGATTCATATGAATCAGGTAAGTCAAATCTATGTTTATAAATAGTGATACCTTCGTCATCTGAAGAATCAGAGGAATCATCTGAATATTCATAATTATTTGGATCACCAGCGTCGATTAATTTTTGATTATATTCTTCATCGTCGGAGGATGATTCATAATCAGAATCGAGTTCAATAAATTCGTCACCATCAGTTTCGATTAAATCTTCATCAGATGCATCAGAAAATGAAACTTCATCTTGAGAGTTTAAGACTTCATCAAAATCTTGTCTAATGGATTCTAAAGCTAATTGATCATTGAGTTCTTTATCATCGTATTCGATTTCTAAATCAGTGATAGATTCATCATCAGTAGAAAATTCAACATCATTTTCGTCGACTTGATTTAAAGCATTAAAAAGAGCTTTGGCTTGAGATTGATCGTTTAAATCAATGAGATCCAAGATATTTTCAGCTTCAGCTTCGGAATCGAATTCTGAATCTGATTCTGAATCTAATGAATCGGAATCATCTGAATCTGAATCTGAATCTTCAATATCAATATCGATATCAGAATCATCTGAGAATTCAGATTCTGAATCGTATAATCTAACCAATTCATCATTCAAATCAATAACATCACCTTGAGAGTCTAATCTATCAACAGCAGCATTTTCTAATTCATCATTCATATCGATGACATTATAACCATCATCGGAAGAATCCACAAGATAATCAACATGATCTTCATCATCAGAATCATTATTGTTTAATTTGAATTCATAAATTTCTTCATCAGAATCTTCTTCTTCTTCATCTTCTTCATCTTCAGATGAAGCAACATAAAAGATTTCCTCTTCAGCTTCAGAAATATCAGATTCTACATCAGAATTAGATTCGTAACTTTCTTCAACTTCAGATTCAGTTTCTGGTTCTTCAACGTAAACCATATTACCAGAGCGAGATTGTGGATAATAATTTTTAGTATAATTCTTTCTTCTTCTAGTAGTTGATGGTCTAACTATTTGAGGACGATTTCTTGGATAATTTGAGCGACGAGGATATGAACGGGCTTGCGCTCTATCAGAGAAGCTTTTTGGTTGGTATCTTCTATTGTTATAAGGTTTAAAAGATGGCATTATGAGTTATGTTAATCTGTATAGTATTTTTTTCGGTTTTTATAATCTTTTGTTTTATATTATATATCAAATAAATAAAGCAACTAAGTATAGCTAATAACAAATGCAAAAATTAAAGTAAGAGATTCTATATCTATGATAAAATTCTATATTGAATAATAATAATAAGATTTCTTTCAATAATAAGAATGGATATTCACTAACTTAAATAAAAAATACTAGTTGAAGTAGCTATTTGCTATCAATATAAAATGTAAAGTACAAAGTTAGCAAGTGCTCCACCAATTTTTCAAATTTTCAGTTTTTGAACCCATTTCTTATTGAAGCTCATCTCTATTTGAAGGTTATCTGCAGGTACTGCAACCACCAACTCAAAATTTCTTTTGTTAGTGTGACGTGCGGCTCGCGTGTTAACTATGGCAGTTTCCCTAATAGGAAAGTGGACCAGATGGAAGTTCTTCCTCTAAGAAACCCATAGAATTTTTATAATTTTCTAAGAACTTGGTAGAATATTCTGGCATGTTATCAGAATATCATCGAACGTAACACTAAACGCACTATGGTTTATACTTAATACACAAACAAGTACTATAGAATAAGATGAATACTATGGAATTGCTAAGAATAACATGGTCATTAGTCTTGGGCGTGGTACACGACCTCATCTTAACCAAAAGAAAAAAGAGGCAAAAAAAAAGGTGAACAATCAAAAAGGTGTGCAAGTTACCCGGCGCTTACCTCGGACAATAGAAAAAAAATTAGTATAAATACTAGCGGTTCCCCTATGATCCCTTTTTCTGAACCCCAATGAAATCTCTTTGCCATTTGGCTTAGATCATGTGTAGTATCTGTTCTTTTCAGTGTAACAACTGAAACTACATCTTATAAGATGTAATTTAATATTTTGTTACTTACCCTATTTTTGGATCTAAATTATACATGAATTCAAGAATGATGGGCTTGCTCACATCTTGATTCTTGTCTTGTGTCGTTGCCATTGCACATTTCCGGCTTCAGACGCTTTTCAAGAACTTTACCAATTATTACTTTTTTAGGTGCCTATTGTGAGTTCATAATATTCATTTAAAATATTGTAATTGATTGTTAGAGTTTCTTTTATTGTTGGTTGCACTTACCTGATTTGTATAAATTAGAAATGTATGTTGACTATTCTTATTATATAAAGAGTTGATTGACGAGTGGTGTACGGATCTTTTTTCACAATTGCAATGATTTTAGAAGGAAAAGGAAGAAAAAAATAAGATAAGAGTTTTTTACTTCCATATCTGAACCCTTTGTCTTTCTATTAATAAGGGTTTATAAGAATATTCTGCTGTGTGTGTTCCTTTTAAGTGGCTTTTTTTTTTTTAATTCTTTCTTACTTTCTTTTTGAGTTCCCTCATTAACAAAAGTACAACTCGTTTACCTTTGCTTTTTAATTTGAGTTTTCAATTATTTAAATCATGACCCAAGAGGGGTCCAGACGTAATCTGGATGGTTCTATCAAGCCTACCAAAAGTAATAGTTTTAATGAAAATCATACCAGTCGGAATCTGCTCGGTTCAAATTCATCTTCCCAAATAACTTTACCCCAAAGATACCTGCTACGTTCTCCACTGGAATCAAATGTTAATATACAAAATTCTCATCTGATTTATAATTCTTCAAATAGATTTCTGAATTATTCAAATGAACAACCAAATAGAAATTCAGTTTATTCAAATGCTACTTCATTAGGTGATGTTCTGGATAACTTACTTTTTCCAAGAGTTAATCAAAGTCAACGATATTCTCAATTACTTGATAATCGTCGTTCATATCATGATTCAAATTTAAATATCAATGAAGATGTTGATTATTCAAGTTCAGTTGAGAATTTAGGACAAGTTTTCAATCAAAATACTCAAAGTGAATATGATTTATCTGATTCTAATAGTAGAAATCTTTTCCAAACTCATTTTGACTCAGAAAATGATCTCGAGACTCAAACGTCTTTATCTCCAAATCATTCAAATTCAACAAGAATTTCTCTTGATTCTGGAGTAATAAATCAAGTTAGTAAATCATTGGCAGATAATCAGTCCCCTACGGAAAAGAATGACCGATTCACATTTCTTTCACTTTATGAAAAATTTAAAAAAGATAAAAATAAAACTGAAAAAGTTCAGAATATTTTATCTCAAATGAAAGCAAGTAATGATATTCCAATGGAAACATTAAAAGATGATACTTCTTTAAAATCTTCTCAATCTTCAATTTTTGGCTTATCAAATCTTGATGATTATTCCAAATATGTGAAACTGACGGAAATCAATGAATCAATTAAAAAAAAATTGATTGCTCAAAATGATTCAAATCTTTTAAGCATTGTTAATCCAAATCATCTAATTGCAAATTATACCGAATCTGAAAAACCTCCGATGAATACAAAGCTAAGTAGCTCAAATATAAAGCCAAAATCTTCTTGGTATAATAAAGATTGGTATAAAAAGAAAAATCAAGATATCATTGAATCAAATTTACCAGCAACAAATTCTGCATCTCCGGAATCTTCATTGCATAAACAAGAATTTCCTCAAGGTCCAAATTATTTACAAAGAAAATTAAAGGTTCGTCATCTTCAAATGATTTCTCTTGGTGGTACTCTTGGAGTTGGTTTATACTTAAATTCTGGTAAAGCCATTACAATAGCTGGTGGCTTTGGAACTACCTTGGCTTTTACAATATGCGGAATTATCGTTTTATGTACAATCGTATCTTTCTGTGAAATGGTTACGTTTGTTTCCGTCGTTGATGGAGTTAGTGGTTTGAGTTCCAGATTTGTTGATGATTCTTTTGGATTCTCAGTTGGTTGGTTATACTTTTTAAGTTTTGCATTTGGTTTAGCTGGGGAGGTTGTTGCTTCGGTCATTCTCTTGACTTATTTTCCAGACGTTAAAATTCTATCGAATAAAGGTTCAACGGTTGGGTTCGTTGCTCTTTTTCTTTTACTGATTTTGATTGCAAATTTGGTGGATGTCCGAATATTTGGTGAGATTGAATATATTTCAAGTTTGATCAAATTAATATGTGCTCTTATAATGATCATTGCCATGATTGTTTTGAATCGTGGAGGTATGGGTATTGATACTAAAGTGCTAGGGTTTAGATATTGGGATTATCTGAAACTGAATTTTTCTCATAATATTATTTTTGGATTATTTAGACCGACTTTCAACTTAAATGATACTGGTACAAATGATCCAAGTATAGGTATCGGTGGAGATAAAGGAAGATTTCTTTCATTAATGGCAGCAATGATGGTAGTTGCATTTGCTTATAGTGGTACAGAAATTGTTTGCATTGCAGCATGTGAAGCCAGAAATCCTCGTATAGCTTTACCATCAGCTACCAAAAGAGTATTTTGGAGAATTTTAATTTTTTACATTTTATCATCTTTTTTGGTTTCTCTTAATATTTATGCTGGTGATCCAAGACTTCTTCGCTTTTATTCAGGAAGTACAGGAACTGCATCTTCTGCTTTTGAAACAAATTATGCTGTGAATTATGTTGGTGGGGCTCATTGCAGTACTAATTCAACAATTTTTGCTGGTTTTGGAAGTGGGCTGCAAAGTCCTTGGACTGTTGCTTTACAACTGTCAGGGCTTTGTAAACTTAGTTCTATTGCTAATGGATTTTTAGTTTTCTTTGCTGTTTCTTGTGGGAATTCTCAACTTTACGTTGCATCAAGGACAATGTACTCTTTAGCACTTCAGAAAAAGGCTCCTCGTTGTTTGGCTTACTGCAATAGATCTGGTATACCTTATAATTCAGTTTTATTATCTGCTGCTTTTGGCTTGCTATCATTTCTTTGTGTTTCAGAAACGGCTACTGTTGTTTTTCAAAATCTTACTGGTCTTATTGCATCCTCAGGAATTATGGTTTGGTTTGCAATGTGTTTATCATTTCTTAGATTTTACTATGGTATGAAACTAAGACCGGATATAATCAGTAGAAATGACAAGTCATATCCTTATAAATCTCCATTTCAACCATATTGTGCATATATTGGATTATTTGGCTCATCTTTTCTATTATTAGGAATGGGATTTGCCGTATTCATGAAAGATGAATGGGACACTTTATATTTCTTTTCAAATTACGGAACTCTCATCATCTTCGTTATTTTATATATAGGCTATCGTCTCATTAGAGGAAATAGAACTCCAAGTTTAGAAACTTTGGATTTTGATTCCGGTAGAAGAGAAATGGATAGATATATATGGGATGGTGGTCGTGAATATAATGCAAGAAATTGGAGAGAAGTTACCCAAAAATTCATTTCGGTATTGGCTTGAGGCTTACAAAACTATTATTTAATATTTACTTCAATTCTTCTATTCATATTAGTATTTTAATTAGACTTTACTGTCTGCAAAAAGAAAAACAAAAATAAGAAAAACAAAAAAAAAAGACGTCTTTGGTCTTATAACATTCAATTCTTCTATTCATATACTTAATAAACTTTCTTTAGTGTGTATACTTTATATTGTGTATACTTTATGCATATACTTAGAACTTCCCGAGTAATTGTTCAGGGTTCAAATTGTAATAAAGCTCTTGTATGTTCACTTTCATATGTCTTAATTTTGCACCTGCCCTAATTTTTCCCAAATTGGCTATCTAATTGATTTTTCGCAGGTAAAAAAATATAAATGAAAATTGATTCATAATAGAAAACTTCCCCTAGCTTTAGTTGGATACCTTACGCGCACTTTAAACTATCAGCGGGACAAATTCTTGAATTCTCGTCTATTTTATCCAACTGATTGTGATTATTTTGTTTTTGCTGATTCCTCAATTACTCGAATTGCCAATTCTTTTCCATACTTTCTAGAAACACTTTTCATCTCCCTTTTGTGCGTCCATCGCTATCATAGACAATCCCGTGTTCAGAGTTTTTAACGTAAGTTTCTAACGGTTTTTTTGCAAAAGGGAAAAAGAAAAGAAAAAAATTTAAAAAATTTTTCATTCCTTTGATCTTACTTCAAAAGAACACTTTTCATTCAATTGATTATTTAATTCTTTAAATTGGCAAGTTATTACTTTTCAAATCAAAGTCTTGATTAGCTTGATCATAAAATGTCGTGGGAACCTACGAATGAGTTCTTACGTGGTAAGATAATCAGACCATTCTTACCCTTTCAAAAGCATCCAACTTTAGCAAATGATAATTTCAAAAATTTGTATCCAGGGGATGATGTTTATATCTTTGAAACGAAAAATAATAAATGGGCTAGAGGTTATTCTTTAACAAAACCATTTCCTAATGATTTCACCATTACTTCTGTTAATTTGGACGAACTTCCTGGTTTGGATATTAAAATTGTCATTTTCCCGTTGAAATATGTTCAGGTTGTTGAACATGTTCCAACCACTAAATTAACCATTGAGGATGAGTCAAATTCTAGTAATGGTGAATTGGTTCCAACTATTCAAGATTCAGAAATTGCTCATAAACAGGCTTTGGATGCTGGTATTGGATATGGTTCTAATGGTCATTTAAAATCAATGGTTCCTCCTTTACCACCTCAAAAATTTGATGTTGGTACAGATTTACTTCAAGAAATTAAACACGCTCTTAATTTATTAGCTTCTCATATTTTCGCTTTATATTCCATTGGTGAATTCAGATTATTCAATAAATTATCACTGGTTTATATTAAATTGGATGAAACCAGGATTAAATTAACCAATGAAATCTTAACCACGAATGAAGTTCAAGTCGCTAGGGAAACGGCAACTTTCTTACTTAGTAAGATTCCTAAAAAATTAGCTTCAAGATCGGCTAGATTAAATGAAAAATCTTATGATTTAGATAACCGTTATACTGATATATCGGGTTATAAAGCTATATTAGCAAGAGACGCTATCACTGGTCAACTTTTGTCCAATAAAAATTCAGTTCCTTCAAGAATTGCTTTGAATCAAGTCTTATGCTCATTAGCTCCAAACTTCCCTATAAATGCCCATTATAATAAGGAACTTCTTTCTTTGAACCCTTCGCCAAACAAAAAGTTGCATCATGAACCTCCATCCCATATTTTGGTAGATTTCAAATCAGTTAGTGGATCATCGGCTTATCAACCTCCAGGATTTGTTGGTATGATTGCTTATTTATATATTCGTAATAGTCATCGAAGACTTACCGAAGCTTTTGCTGTCCATGCTAGTTCAGTTGATGACTTGGTTCATGTTGAAAAACTCCGAGCTGCTCTTTTCAGAAATATACCTTCCAGTGAAATTGAAAATGGGAAGGTTTTCTTGGTTGCTGTTTTGACGGAAGAAATTGAATTATCCATTAAGGAAGCTTCCAACCCTCATATAAGAAGAGTGAAAAAGGGTGTGGCAGCAGGTGTAACTGATATTACTAGAATTTTTTCAAAAAATCAAGGTGCATTAACTTCAGGAGAACCTCATCAATTTTCAATTAGATTATTTGGTTCCTATATGAACCAAAATAAAGGTAATAATACAAAGCTTAATGACGAGATCATTAACTTTGATAATAATGGATGGGGTGAACTAGTTGATAGGATTATTTCTGGATCCAGTCATGGAGTTGCAGTTAATCCAAGGGCCGAGAAATTAGTTATTTCCGTCAAAGAATTTAAGCATCAATTTGTAACCAATTTCAACCCAATTGGGGCAACTGCTCCTATCTCGAGAATCAAGCCAATATTTTTCGATCCCCTCGCTGAGAACTATGAACGTATCTATTTGAAAATGAATAAAGTTTCTTTGCTCAATAGTATTACTAAAGATGATTTATTAACGTTCGAGGTGAGTGCTCCTAATAATGACATGATTACTTTTGCCAAAGCTTCCAACGAGCAAGAAAGACGCACTTGGCAATACGTATCCGTGTATCCAGATGAGGCAGTTGGTGAAATTATCAAAATCAATGGTATATCATCGAAGAATCCAACCAAAAAAGTTCCAAAAGATGATTATATTATTTTGTCGTTATATATCAATGGTATATTGGCGGGAGAAGGTAAAGTCATGTATAAATCAGGTAACAAATTGGTAGAATATAGAAAGAAGAGTTACAGTGTTGAAATTAGTTCAACCACTCATAAATTACCGGTTGCTCTGGTAGACGTCTCTACTGAATATGTGGGTAAAGTTTATAATCATGACGTTGCTATTGATAATGTTTTCCAGTTTGATAGATTTTTCAAAGGGGGTCAACAAGGTATTGACGAGTTGGCAAAAACATTAATTGCTTTTACGAAACTCGATATAACTCAATTGGTCAAGTTCTTTCCAGAATTATTAAGCTCTTTGTATAACATTGCAGATGTTGCATTGAAGCAACCAAGCTCCCCTGGTATCGAAATTTTGCAAGACAATACATTTAAAGCTATTGTTCACTTATTAGATACTCTTTTCGGTAAACAGGATCAGTATATGTATTTGGTTGAAACTTTCACAACAAGATATACCAAATTACCACATATTGGTATATTCATTTTAAACAAAATCTCGGAAATTTTTTCAAGAGCTGAAAGTAATTGGAACGCAATGTCACGTTCATTGTGTAGAGTTGTTTCATTACTTTTAAAACTCGGAATCAGTTCAATAAATGAAATTAATGATTTAGATGCTTACGTACATGCTTTAAATTCGTTATTTAAATCGGGGGCTGTTTTCCTTTCCCTCGATTCACCTTCCTTAATTAATGATCAGGTTTTAATTTTAGAGATTATTGATTATGTTCTCACTTTCAGAGTTTATTTAGATCAAGCAAAGATTTTGAAATTTATTGTTAGTTTTATTGATTCAATTGGAACTCGAGGTTTGGGTGCAAATGAAGATGTATATGGGTCAAAGAAAACCAACGTTGTCTCAAAAGATCATAAAATCATCGTCAGCAAATTATTATTGATTCATCGTTTATTCAACACCTCATTAGTTGAGAGTGCTGATACTCGTAAGGTTTTGATTTCAAAATCCGTCACTTGGGTAATGGAGGTATTCTTAGGTCCCACTGATATTGAAGCTGTTAGATTGGCCTGTTCAATTATGAATGCCATCTGCATGCTTTTATGGGATGATGTTGTTAATAAGGGAATTGAGGATGAGATTCCATTATGCTTTTCACTTGCTAAATTATTACCAGCTATTTCAAGAACTTTCATTAAATATAATAAATTCACTAGGGGTAATGAATACTTCAAGCCAAAAAGAACTTTTACCGATTTATTCCCAACTGATTATCCATTCAAGGAAGCATCAATTGACCCAATTGTTAATGATGAGTCATTAGTTGAAGTATTAGTTGAGCTTAGTGTTATCTTCACATTTATTGCCAGAATTGGTAAATTCACTTCTGGAAATGAAGGGTACTCTAAAATATTGGCATCACCACCTTTGGAAAATGACTTTTTCTCTAATGAGAAATATTTAGCCAGTAATTTTGGAAATGAAGATATTTTGACTTTAATTAATGGTGTTAAGATAATTAGACAAGGTAAGTACTTTCCAGAAGATAAATGGTTATCATTATTTGCATTAATTGCTGAAGGGTGTTTGGTTTCATTAGAGTTGATTAGACCATTGTTAATCAAACATTACGTACCACCAATGGAAGATGCAGAATTATTCGATAAAGCAGTTTGGGGAAGTTATTTAAAAACCTTATTAAGATTGGGAACTGTTGCACCAGTTGCCATCGAACATTTATCGACTGTACCAAGGAAAGCTTGTCATTTAATTACTGGTGATATGAGAGATCGTATAGCATTTTTATTAAATGAAGCTTGGGATGCTTTAGCATGGGAATCGGATGAAGAAGTTATGGTTAGATTCAATTTAGAAAAATTTGGAGGTTATCAAGTTGAATTTATAAGTAATGATTATGAAACTTTACAAGATTTAATGTTATTCGCTTTACAAAGAAATGAGAATTGTCAAGCGGTTAGTGTTAAAATGTTGTGGTCAATTATGGTATCTGAATTTTTATATTTGAATGATACCATGGTTGATATTGAAAGAGAATGTTTAATTGGATTACATGATATATACTATAGAACAGCTTATAAACCAGCCGTTCAAGAACAAAAGAAATTTATTGAAAGAATGAAATTAACGATCAGATTAGATAGGGAAGATGAAGCATTTGGAATGGTTTATAATTTTATTGAAAGTTTAACTGGATTTTTAGAAGTTTTAAATGATTTGAACAGTGTTCCGGTTGGACCAGAATTTGATGATGATCGAACCTTTCACAAATTGAATATTAATGCATATTTAAAAAATGCCAACAAACCTGAATTATTTCATTCGTTTATTAATAATATGTATGAAGAGAATATCAATAAGGGAGATTCTATTCAAGCTGCTCTTAGTTTAGAATTATTAGCATCGACTTATTCATGGAATCATCATGAGATATTACCACCTACGTTAAAACCCAAATTTCCAGAACAAACATCGTTTGAGAGAAAGGAGAGTTTATATAATATGATTGCCACCAATTATATTAAAGGGAATAGTTTAGAAAGAGCTACTGATACATATAATGAATTATTAGATTCATATAGTGAACATACATATGATTTAAAAAGTTTTGCTCATGTTCATAGAAAATTAGCCAATTTATATATTGAGATGGAATCATCAGATAAGTTAAGTCCATCATTTTTCCGGGTGGCATTTATTGGAGCCGGATTTCCAACCAATATAAGGGGTAAAGAACAAATATATGAAGGGTTACCATTTGAACATATTACCTCAATTCATGAAAGATTATTGAGGTTATACCCTGGGGCCAGAATTATAAGTGATGATATTCAAGCACAAAAATTGAAGGAAAAAGTACAAACTGGTAGATATTTACATGTTAATGCAGTTGAACCAATCAATGAAATTAGTGATAAATTATTTAATACATCGATTGGGGTTAGACAATATGCTAGGAATAAGAATTTAAGATTTTTCACCACTTTAAAGAAGATTCCAGGTGCCACTTCAGTATTTGATTTATGGACTGAAGAAACTACATATGAAACACAAATGTCATTCCCAACTTTAATGAATAGAAGTGATATTAAAGCGGTTAAAACAATTAAATTATCACCATTGGATAATGCGATTAGAACGATTGTAAATAAGAATAATGACTTAATTCAATTAGAAAGTATGATTAATATATCATTTAAAGAAAAGGCTGATTATACCTCATTATTTAATGATTTATCAAGACAATTAGCTGGTACAGTTGATTCACCAGTTAATGGAGGAGTTGGACAATATAGAACATTTTTCAATGATCCAAAATATAATGGTAAAGAAGAATATACTTATAGTATTCGATTATTAAAGAATGCCTTTAATGATTTAACGATTATTTTAAATCGTTGCTTACATTTACATGGGAAATTAATTAGTAATAATATGAAGGCATCACATGAAGTATTGGTTGAATTATTTAAGAAGAATTTCAAAGAAGATATTACAAATCTTAAAATATCTACTGATTATGAAAATAGTATTTATAATCATAGTATTTCACATTATCCACAATCCTTACAATTGGAAAATAATTCCAAGAAAAATATTAGTTCAAGTAGTAATGCTACATTAAATGGTGCAGGTAGTATAGTTGGTAGTAGTATTGGATCAAGATTAACTCGTACTACTAGTCGAGCATCTAAGGCAAGTTCTAATTCCAATTCAAGTGCTTCAGGATTAGTTTCACCACCACCATCTGAAAATTCAACTAATCAAAATCTGGCCAATGGTAGTTTTACTGTGGTTGGGTTGAAACAAAAACATAGTGCCGTTTACTGGAGAGATAACGTTATGAGAAATTAGTAGAGATCTTTCAATATACAAATTTTTAAGTAAGTAAACTATACAAAGATAAAGTAAGTAAAGTATACAAAGTATGTAAAGTATGTAAAGTATGTAAAGTCAATTGGCTCTGCATACAAAAAAGTCGATCTGAGATCCTCCTTCACATAAATCCGACTTAAAAATTAAAGAATCACCAAAGAATCATGAAAAAGGGACAGATTGTACGTGGCCAACTCTATTATATAGGATTATATGTAATATTATATGTAGTATTATATGAAGTATTATGATCAGAAATAAGAGTTGGGTAATTTAGAAAGTATAAGCGATAACAATAAAGGGCAATAAACAAAATGAGGTAATAAGCAACACCAAAACAAAAGAAGAGAAAAGAAAAAAGGACAATATAAAGTGGGAACAGAGGAGGTGCTATTATTAATTACGACCCAGGCTGGATATAAACAATAAGAGAAAAAGCCATCTTTAAATTAAGTTTGGGAGTTAAGCTCAAGACTACATGATTTATTCTTTCTTTGGTTTAGTTAACTCGGTTGACTTGTTAACTTTGAAAGATTTCAATTAATATTTTTAACTTGATTAATAACAAACCAGTTACTTGTTTATCTTTAAAAAATGAGTTAAATGGGTTAAATTTAAGAGATTTTGATGTCTGCAGATCCCTTATTTTACACTGCCTGAAATTTTAATCATTTTTACCAACTCGATAATTCTTCTGTAATTGCTTTTTAACCCTTTAACAATGTTTAATTGCAATTTAATATTGTACTTATTATTGTATTGTAAGAATTCAATTGTCCTTTCCAATTGTAACATTTTCGTTCATTTGTTCTTTTTGTTCTTTTCTCCTTTCGTCATTTTACCCTTTTTAAATCATTATTTCTATTTTGACTGACCCTATTGACTGACCCTATTGACTGTCCCTATTGACTTACTATCGATTTTGACCTACTTATTTTTGACCTACTTATTTTTGACCTACTTATTTTTGACCTACTTATCATAACTCTACATGCTTATTATCACATTGTGCTTGACTTCTTAATTGTTTGATTGTTTGATTTTTCGTTTCTCTCCTTTGCCCTTAACCCATATTTCCATTTTTCCCTATTTTTGTCTCTTCCTTCTCTCTTGCTATCCACCCGAAGAACAATCGGTTGCGGGACCAAACTGGCACGATTGTTCATCTTCTACAAAAAATATTCATTGTGGGTAAGTGTACGACTGACCCACCAGGTTGGAAGAATCGGTTACAAACATTAAGGCAAACAAACCTTAATATCTGAAAAGAAATAGCGAGGAAACAACGGGATCCCTACAAAAACAAAAAAAAAAATAAAATGGGATTGCCTATTAAACATGGGATTGCCTATTTGACTTGATTGCCTATCAAAGCAGATTTGCCTAAACTTGTAATTCCTATTGAACTGTCTATTGCCCATTGCCATTGCCTATTGCCCATTGCCTATTGCCTATTGCCCATTGCCCATTTGCCTAACAAAATGTTAAGGTCACCAGCGAACCAAAAGGAAAAAAAGCGTAACTGAACAAAACACCAATAGAAAACAAAAAAAAAAAAAAAAAAAAAAAAAAAAAAAAAAAAAAAAAAAAAAAAAAAAAAAAAAAAAAAAAAAAAAAAAAAAAAAAAAAAAAAAAAAAAAAAAAAAAAAAAAAAAAAAAAAAAAAAAATAGAGACAGAATGAAATTTTTTTTTTTTTTTTATATAAAGAAATCAGATTTCCAAATAACAAAAAGGGTTTTCTTTCATATTGAAGTACCAGAATTATACCATGTTTAGATTAGCCTTACGTCAAGCCAGATTCACACCAAGACCAGTCCCAGCTGCTGGACTCAGAGGCATTAAGCCATTCAATGCCATTCGTTGTTATGCGGTTGCACCAATTAGTAAAGAAGAAGTTACTAATCGTGCTTTTGAAGCATTAAAAACAGTTGCTGCTTTACAAGAATCTAAATTAAGTGTTGAATCATCATTTACTAAAGATTTAGGATTGGATTCTTTAGATACCGTCGAAGCCTTGGTTGCTTTAGAAGAAGAATTTGATTTAGAAATTCCTGATAAAATTTCTGATGAAATTAAAACCGTTGGTGAAGCCATTAACTACATTTTTGAAGAAGAACAAAAATTATAAGCTATTTTTGTTTCCAAATTTTTATTTTACTAGTTCGTCGTTTGACTATTCCTCATATTTATAAGATGATTCTGAACAATACTTTCTATCTAGTTGTATAATTCAAAATCCAATGGGGTTTTGCCTTTGGTTTCAGAAAGAATTTTTCGGTTCTTTTTTGAAGTTTTTTTTTTTTTTCTATTGTATATATATATCACGATTCTTTTTTTTAATCTTCTATTCTTTCTTACTGCCTTTCTTACAAAAACTCATCATCATCGTATTGTTTCATATCTCTATTCATCATTTCTTATTTCAATACATAATTTTATACTATTATTATTAATTTGTGGAGTATTTGCTTATTATGTATTACTCTCAAACTTGATTGGTTGGGAGAGCTTTTTTTTTTGGTTCATCCATCCCGCGCAGATCCGTACACCGCCAGCTCTTTGGTCTGATTTGGTACTAATACGCCAAAAGAGGTTAAGTTTCAAACCCCTACTAGATGAATAATCAAGTTTTAATTGATTAAGCATGACTACACCAGAAGAGTTGACTCGTAAAATGGAGGGTACTTCAATGAGTTCATCTGCAAATGACTTGTTGGAACAACCTTTAAGACAAACGGAAGAAGCTGATAAAGAATCAGAGGAAGAATTGGTATTATCCCATACTGAAGATGAAGAAGAAGATCAAGATGAAGATCAAGAAGTAGAAGAATCATCAGCAATTGAATATCCAGGAACTATATTACCAGATACTAATATACAAAAGATTGAACATGATCTGGAATTAACCAAAGATTATGACGAAGAAATTGACTATTTAGATTTAATTCATTTAAAAATTACTAATTTAAAAGATTTAAATTTGACAAGATTTAATAAACTTACAAGTTTATGTTTAAGGCAAAATTTGATTGAAAGTATAAGTGATATAAAATATATGAATAATGAAGAAAGTTTAGAAGAATTAGATTTTTATGATAATAGAATTAATCATATTAGTTCAAATATATCAAAATTTAAAAATTTAAAATTATTAGATTTTTCATTTAATAAGATTAAAAATATTAAAAATCTTGAATCATTAACTAATTTAGAATCAATTTTCTTTGTTCAAAATAAAATTAAAGAAATTAAAAATTTAAATAATTTAAAAAAATTAACAAATTTAGAATTAGGTGGTAATAAAATTGAAAAAATTGAAAATTTAGATAATTTAACAAATTTACAACAAATTTGGTTAGGTAAGAATAAAATTTCAAAATTAATCAATTTAAATCCATTAAAAAATTTAAAAATTTTATCAATTCAATCAAATAGATTAACAAAAATTGAAGGTTTAGATGATTTAATTAATTTAGAAGAATTATACCTTTCTCATAATGGTATTTCAAAAATTGAAAATTTATCAAATAATATTAATTTAACAATTATTGATATTACTTCAAATAAATTAAATCATCTTTCAAATTTAAATCATTTAAAAAATTTAACCGATTTTTGGTGTTCTTATAATCAAATTTCTAATTTTGATGATATTTCTAATGAATTAGGTAATTTAAATCATTTGGATACCGTTTATTTCGAAGGTAATCCAATTCATTTAAATAATCCAACCGCTTATAGAAGAAAATTAAAATTAAATTTATCTAACTCTTTATCTAAAATTGATGCAACTTATATAAAATAATGAATTTATGAATTGATTGCAAAAAAATCTTCTTTTTTGCTAATTTTTGTATAAAATTTGATTTATTCTCTCTTGTATGTATTCCCATTTACTTCTTCTTCACTTAATATCTACATTTCTTATCCATATTATATCTTACTTACTCAATCGTTTATTATCGTATGTTTTAATACCTCGTTTATCATCGTATGCTTAAAATAAGTATCCGTGGTTAGACATATGCCCCTCCCCCACAAAAAACTGTCAAAAAGTGAAAAAAAAAAAAAAAAAAAAATAGAGAACGGACTTAAATAAAAGTTGAAAAATCGTCTTATTCTACCTATTCACTATTAAAAGTTACAATCTTAAATAATTTATTCTTCCTCCAATACTATACCGAGGTGAATAATGACTCCGTACTTCAAATTATTTTGAAATTTTAAATCATTCAATGCTTCCTTTTTCATGTGATGAGGTACCCCGCCATACATTTTTTTCCTCTAATTTCTCAGTATTCACTCGTTTTTATTTAACGTTTTCGGTAGTTTCTCACTTTTTGTTTGTGAATATGATATTTGACAAAAGTATATAAAGAATGAATGGGTTCGGTTATGAAAAGTTAATTCAAATAAATTTATTAAACTTTTATAATTTAGAAATTATTTAAACAATAATGACGGTAAATACTAGCATTAATTCCAAAACACCTCCTAATCCACGTAGTCAAATTGAATCAGAACGTAGTAATGCTCAATTTGATACTACTAAAATGAACTATTTTTTGGAAGGTTCTAAAGAACGTTCAGAAGAGGTTGAAAGATTTATTCAACAAATGGAAAGAGATCCAATTTTGGCAGCTTCTCCAAGACAATATGATTTTTCAAAAGAAGAACATCGTGAATGGACTGCCAAAAAAATTGCTCGTCTTGCAAAATATATTGAACAAGAAACTTTTGATGAATTTGAACGTCGTATTTCATTAATTAGTGTTTTTGATCCTCAATTACATACTAGAATTGGAGTTCATTTGGGTTTATTTATTGGTTGTCTTCGTGGTAATGGTTCTTTTGATCAAATGGGTTATTGGGCTTTAAAAAAGGAGACTGCTTTTGTTAAAAATATTTATGGTTGTTTTGCAATGACTGAATTGGCTCATGGTTCTAACGTTGCTGGTTTGGAAACTACCGCTACTTTTGATCAAGAAGAAGATCAATTTATTATAAATACTCCTCATATTGGTGCTACTAAATGGTGGATTGGTGGTGCTGCCCATTCTGCTACTCATGCAGCAGTTTATGCTAGATTAATTGTTAAGGGTAAAGATTATGGAGTTAAAACTTTTGTGGTTCCTTTAAGAGATAGTAAACATGATTTACTCCCTGGTATTTCAATTGGTGATATCGGTGCTAAAATGGGTAGAGATGGTATTGATAATGGTTGGATTCAATTCTCTAGTGTTCGTATCCCAAGATACTTTATGTTACAAAAATACGCTAAAGTTACCGCTGATGGTGAAGTTAAACAACCTCCAAATGATCAATTATCTTACTCTGCCTTATTGGGTGGTCGTGTTGTTATGGTTAAAGATGCTTTTAGATGGTCTTCAAGAGTTATTACTATTGCCATTCGTTATGCTGTTGGTAGACGTCAATTTAAAGCTGCTACCGCTAAACCAGATGATTTGGAATCTAAATTAATTGATTATCCTTTACATCAACGTCGTTTAATTCCAATCTTGGCCTTGACTTATGCTTTTTCAAATGGGGCTAATGTCTTGGCTGAAACTGCTTCAAAAACTATGGAAGAATTGGATGATGCCGTGGCTGATGAAAATCAAGCTGGTATTGATGCTGGTATAGAAAGTATGAAGTCTTTATTTATCGCTTCCGGTTCCTTGAAATCTACTTGTACTTGGTTAACCTTGAATAATATCGATCAATGTAGACAAGCTTGTGGTGGTCATGGTTACTCATCTTATGCCGGTTTTGGTAAAGCTTTTAATGATTTTGCAGTTCAATGTACTTGGGAAGGTGATAATAATATCTTGGGTATGTCTGTTGGTAAACAATTGATTAAGAATATTTCTGCTGTCTTGAAAGAAGGTGCTAAGGTCAGTGGTATCTTGGAATTCTTAAATAATACCAAAAACATTGTTGGTGATAAGGTTGTTTTAACCCCAGGTGATTTGAAAAATCCAAGAAAGGTTTTGGAAGCTGTTGAAGTTGCTATTGTTAGAGCTTCAAATCAATCTTTAAAAAATTTGGAAGCTAGAAATCAAGATTGGGATTACATTGGTGCTGATTTGGTTCAATTATCCAAATTATTGGCTCATTTCTTTTTATTAAAAGCCTTCTTGGATAAAGTTGATGCTATCCCAGAAAGAGAATTGGTTCCAGTTTTAGATAAATTGGCTCAATTATATTCTGCTACCATTATCTTGGAAGGTTTCTCTGGTATCTTCTTGACTTACTCTGTTGTATCGACTGAAACTATCTCTTACTTATCTGCCGAACATATCCCAACCTTATGTACTGATTTAAGACCTCACGTTATTCCTTTGACTGATGCTTTCCACTTATCTGATATGATGATTAACTCATCCTTGGGATCTTATGATGGTAATATTTATGAAAACTACTACAAGATTGTTAAAGACAACAATCCACCTTACATCGACAAAGCTCCTTACTCTAAAGACTTCGAAGCCTTATTAAACAGACCTTCATTAGAAGAAAGACAACGTGATGAAATCGGAGATGAAGCTGCCGAAATTTTAACTAGTGATAAATAATTATGAAGCATATGCTTGATTTTATCCTATTTCAGTTCTACAATTCTCTTTATATTATTATGTAACGTAAATATTTATTTCTTTGATTGTTATTACAAAAAAAAAAAAGACAGACACATGATTCATGGTAACTTTATTTCTGTAGTATTTCTTCCTTGACTAATGAGCCCAGCTACGTTAGCACCAGCTAAAGCTGAGGTTTCCATCGTACTAATGAAGGATTCGATTATATTCAAATACCACAAACCTTTGTCAAGTTCAAAGCTACCGAAGTCTTTAGTTGGTTTCAAGTATGGGTAGGACTTCCATTTCTTCCTATAAACCCAGCTTATTTCGACATTACCTTTTCCATCGAAAATTTCTTCGAGAAACAGAGACTCAATTTTATTTGGTGAAAATATCTTATATACATATTCATCAGTACCCGGTAAATAATCAATTATGGAAATGGAAAAAAATTCTGGAGAGGACCCTTTATCATTCTTCGTGGTTAAGATAGATTTAGGCGTTTCAGATTCAGTAGAGTTGATAAAATTAGAAGAAATGGTAGAATTTGCAGTAAATAGAGTAACATGTAATCCAACATACTCAACAGGGGGAAGATTCAAAAGCCCTTCTTTCTCTTCGATGATTTGAACGTTTGATTGTTGGATTGGAGATGCAATTATCACTTGATCATAATAAGAAACTTCGTCATCGAAGGCTACCAACCAACCATTCTCGCTCTTGGTAACAGATTTAACTGTAGTTCCGAGCAATAGTTTAGCCTTAGACTTTTTTATAAAATTATCAAATATCCTCCAATTACCGTCCTTCACTTGTACTGCACCTTCAGCTGCAACTGCAACCAATGACCCAATCCCGTGAATTTGATCAAGATTCTGTGCATAGTTAACCCTAGTAGCAGCTTGAATCAAGTTGTTTCCAAATTCATTGCTAACGCCGGAGTTATGCAAAAACTTCTCAGCAGTCAAGTCAGTCACTTCAGAAAATCCAGATTCCGAATTTATATCCGAAAGACTAGCAAAAGGGAATGATTTATCATAATAAGTTTCAAGAAAGTCATCAATGAATTTATTTTTCAATCTTACCAATTTAATAGGTGAGAGGCCATATTTCCATAAAAGCTTCAAGTTTGAATACCATGATGATCTAAGGTTGAGAACCACTTCATCACCGTTCCAAATTGCAACAGACCCTTCCACCTTATCACCAAATTTTTGAGTGGTTAAATTGAAATCTTGCACAGCTTTCATCAATATTTTATTTGCACTCACAAATACGGAGCCCCCTAATTCAATATCATGATCTTTAACCTTGACAGTTGTGGATCTACCACCAACATAATTTGATTTCTCAAATACTGTTATATCATAATTATCCAGACTGAATTTCTGCAAGTAGTAAGCGGCAGAACTACCACCGGCGCCAGCACCAATTATAGCAATTCGTTCCTTCTTATCATTTTCAAAATCAAGAATTTCTTGTGGGGGAAAGCCTCCTGCGTTGCAGCCAACAAACCCAGCCCACAACAACACCAGCAAAATTAAAGGCAATTTCATTTTCTATAGCTTTAATTGTGATTAAACCTTTTATTGAATAGAAGATAAAAATTAAGAAAGTGTAAATTCTAAAGCCTTTGGAAAGGGATATAAGTAGAAAATGTGAGAACTGTGGGTTATGTGCTTATCAATAGCAAAATAATAAAGGAAAAAAAGTCGAAGGTACTACCGAAAATATCTTATGTTGCATTTATTATACACAGAGAGAATGACTAGTCTAGATTGTTGTCCTCCACTTTGTAGTTATCTAATACAATTCTATATATAAAAGATGGAGCGAAACCACCGATATTGGTGATGTAAATATCAATATGTTCAGGAGAGACATAATCATCCAAAGGATTAGTAACAACATCGACATTATCGACGAGTTTAGAATCACTGTAGTTTAATACCTTCCCAGAATTACCAACTTCAATTAAATCATCACGATTAAAAGGATATAATGGTGATAATTTATATAAACCAGCCACTGCCAAAACTGGAGTTTTATGTTCTTTGGCACATTCAACTACATTTGCAACTCCTGAATTGGCCATACATCCTCCATTGGCAAAAACGGATTTAGTTCCCAATAAAACTTTCCCAACTCGAGACATGACTGCAAATGTAGTTGTGTCAGGTATCACAATAGTCTCGATTTTATGATCAGATAATTTTTTGGCAAAAACGTGAGCTGATTTTATATCATTTGGATAATTTTCTGTGACAAGAACTGTAAACTTCCTTTTTGATCTTGCCTTAACAAGAAATTGTAAAAGGGTATCTGAAGTTGGGGTTGGAGTCAATAAAATTTCATTATCGTGAATTAAATCTGCGGACATGATTTCAATACCTTCATTCACGTTTTGAATTTCATCGATTAAATCTCTTATACCTTGAATTATGATCGACCTGAAATCACTACTTTGTTTCTTCAGTTGAATTTGATCTAACTTATTATTATTATTATTAGTACTCAATAAACTAAACATTGAACTCATCATTGGTGTATTATCATTATTACCCTCGGTTTCGATCTCATCTCTTATTAATGCTAAAACACGTCTTATAACATTCCCAGTGATCATCTCTCGAGGTTGAGCACTTATCAAAACATTACCAACTTTTCTGATTAAAGCAATCAAATCATAAGAATTACTCCATCTAGCTGCCGATATAACTCTCATCAATAAGTGAGCAATGGCCAATGCAATATCCTTGTCACCACCTATTTGGTGGCGCTTCATGCTGGACACAACTGGGTCAACGAGTGCCAATATTTCAGGTGTGAGGCTCTCACTCATATTGTTAATGTTCTTAAATAACTTTAAATAAGGACTCTGTCTTTTAATGGTAGTTCTGATTCATCTCTCTTCAGAATCAACCAATTTTTTTTTCTTTTTCGAAAAAAATTTGAAGACCCAAACACCCACACCTCGAGGTTAAATATTTGTATATTCCATAAACAGAAGAAGTTCCAAAATGAAATAGACACCTACATTTTTGAAGTCTATAGTAAAATGTCCAGCTTCAACGATAGTTTGGAAGAATCCTTGACTAAGTTATATGAGAAATCATCTACTTTCAGTGTATCAGTCGAATTAATACAGAAATTGGCAAAACATTTGAAATTCGAGACTTTACTTGATACCGACGTCAGCTTCAGCAATTCACTTGTTAATCCAAAAGAACCCACAGATAAGCATGCAAGGTTATCAATAGCGGGAACAAAGCTGTTAATTGATATTGATTTCACTGACGATAAAAGCATCATTAGAGTGGCCTTGTCATTAGCAAGTCGGAAAAATAATGGCCAAAGTGACCAAGAAATGCCACTGGCAGAAATTAATCTGTACATAAGTCGGTCAGAAGATAATGAAACTAAAATTATTACTTTAGATTTTACCAAAGAGCATGCCTATTCAACGACATTAGGCAATTCCAATGAAAATGGAATTGAAACCCTTCTATTCAACGATTTAACCAAGCCTAAACTAAACAGTTTCCCAAAAAATCTTAAATTCATATCTAATCTTGATAGGTTATCATCATCTTCCTTGGATTTATTTCATTATTTCAATTGCCTTGTCTTATTCTTCAATGTAATCCACAGTATTGAAATCGAGAAACAACCTAATAACTGGCAAATCGAAGCAGGATATGCTAGTATAATTGGAAAACCAACTACTAACGATATCAAAAGCAATGAACTTGGATTATTCGTGACTTATTGGAAGGATTTGAGATTCCTCAACCATGAATCTAGTATATTAGAGGACGACTATATATATGAACTATACATAGACGGTGGTAGTCGAGAACCGATAGATTATTTAGATGAACAAAGATTCAATGACTGGAGCTTGCACGGTGATAAAAATCAACATATAAAGTATAGATTTGGATTTCAAGAGGGTACGCAATTAATATCTTCAGACTTAAATGATCCAGCAGATCAAGGTTCTTCGTCAAATGAACCTAAAAAATGGTCAATTTATCTTAAACTCAACAAACCTGTTTATATTCCAGCATCAACCATTGAACTTTTAGGTTTAGTTAACTACGAAACTGAACCATCCAAAGAAGATGAAGTATTCAAATTGCTACAACAAGATGAAGCAATGATTAGCTTTGATCTTGATAAACCTACTAAACTAAAATTCAAACAAAAACTTACTCATAAATTTGTTGCATTGAAGTCTGTTGAATTAAACCACTTAAGTGACATTACGAAATTGGTCCCAACACTTAGAAATCATATAATATTTACCAATATCGTTAGATCATCACTTCAGCATCACTCCGTGACTCAAGGCTTTGAGATTAAAACAGAAGGTGGTATCAGCACTCGAAGTACAGAACTATCGGCTGAAGCAAAGAACAAGTTAAGAGAATCCCTTAAGTTGCCGGACGATGTTACTGAAGAAGCATTATTGGGACTCGGAGCTATTTCAGAAAAGGCAAATTATACGAACAATAAGCTTATAAATGCAAGTGAGATCGACGTGGACACATTCATGAAGGAAACCAACGAGAATGAGGAAGAAGAGAAAGAAGAAGACATGGGAATCACCCTTTTATGGGATGATATTGACTATCAAAGTGAGCACAGGGACTTGATTTTTAAGTTGAGAGGCATCAATGGGACTTTGAGATTCAAAATCTCTAATGGGGAAATTCATTCATTACAACAAGAGGAAGATGTTGAAATGGAAGGAGGCGAAGGTTCTAATGCCAAATTTCATAAAAATATCATAAAAGGCTTAAATCTTTCAGAAGATTTAGTCGAAAGCTTACATTTTGCATATTCATAATTTTTTAAACATTTGTATAAATAACTTTATATGTATTTACAGAAAAGAAATTTGATAATTAGTATTAATTATAAATTATTAATTTTAAATTTTAATCATAACTCATGAAATAGAACTCTAAAGTTTAACACCGATATGAATACTTGCAACACCAAAGGTTAAATTTTCATAACCTCTTTCTGGAACGTAAAAACCAGCCTTTTCAATCATACCTTTGAATTCTTCTTGTTTTGGGAAATTTCTGATACTTTCAACTAAATATTGATAAGATTCACGATCATTAGCAATCAATTGACCCATCAATGGTAATAAACTGAAAGAATAAGCTTGATAAATGTAGTCAATTGCAGGATTATCAACTTGACTAAATTCAAGACATGCGAAAATTCCCCCTGGTCTTAAAACACGATAAGCAGTATCTAAACCAGCCTGTATATTGGTAAAATTTCTGATACCAAAAGCAATTGTATATACATCTTTTGAGTTATCTTCAATTTGATCCATAGTTTCACCATTTTGAACTAAGAAATCAACACGATTTGAACCATCATTCCATTTGGTAGATTGAAATCTCGATTTACCTTCAGCCAACATATCAGCATTAATATCAGCAATAGTCATAGTTGAAGAAGTATCATTATATTTAGCTTCGGCATGATCAAGTAAGCCAAAGGCAATATCACCAGTACCACCAGCTACATCTAAGAAATCAAGAGGTCTAGAAGATCCTGGTCTCATACCAGCATCTAAGCGATTAATGAAATGAGCTTTCCATAAACGATGTATACCGAATGACATCGCATCATTCATAACATCATAATTGGAAGCAACTGATGAAAAAACTCCTCCAACAAGTTTTTCCTTTTCATCTTTATTGACAGTCTTATAACCAAAATGGGTGGTTTCATCTTTTTTCGACTCATTAGAATAATTTCTTACTGGTGCAATTGAACGAGTGAGAAGCGAGCGAGATTCGAGACCCGCCAAAGGTCTCGTAAATAGACGTAAGCTCATTGAGTATGACTTTCAAAAGAGGTTTGATAAGGTTGAATTAATAGAGCCAATATTTTTCCTCTTCTATTGCTCGAGCCTACCAATTTTTTTTTTTTTTTTTTCAGGTGTATTTTCATTTGTCTAAGAATTTGAAGTCTACACGCACTCAATATGGAAATCCATAAAAGTCAGCTCATCTACAAGTAATTAAGAATAAAGATTAATCATTTATCATTCAATTAAAAAGTTTATAAAGGTAATTAATAAGATTTATGTATTTGATTATTTTTAATATTTAGCATAAGATTCATCACAGAAATACTTAAGCTTTAACGACACGGATGGTGTTACTGTGACCAACACCACGAGTCCAACCTTGGACGGTAATAATTGAATCACCCTTTTTGATGATACCCAAGTCAATGGCTTCAGAAACAGCCCATCTTAATCTGTTTTCAACATCTTCTTGCCAGTTTTCAACTTGAGGTTTGGTATAGATGAATGGGTAAACACCTCTATAAAGATGAGAATATCTAGCAGCTCTATCATTTCTAGTAACCATCATGATTGGAACATTTGGTTTATATTTAGAAACTAATCTTGGAGTTAAACCAGAAGTGGATAAAACAACGATAGCTTTAGCATCTTGTTCATAAGAAGCAGAAACAGCAGCCATAGCACAAGTTTCAGAAGTTGGGGTTGGTCTTAAGGCCAAGGATCTAATTTCATTATGTAAAGGAGGATAAGCAATTGCCTTTTCAGCAATGATAGCGGTATTATGCATCATTGAGACGGCTTCGAAAGGATAAGAACCTTTAGCAGTTTCACCAGACAACATAACACAATCAGCACCATCTAAGATAGCATTACCAACATCAGAAACTTCAGCTCTAGTTGGTCTTGGGTTATAAGTCATTGATTCCAACATTTGGGTAGCACAAATAACTGGTTTAGCAGCCAAGTTACATTTAGCAATTAATTGTTTTTGAACAACAAAAACTTGAGGAGCAGGAATTTCAATACCTAAATCACCTCTAGCAACCATAACACCATCAGTTTCAGATAAGACATCATCGAAATTGTTAACACCTTGTTGATTTTCAATTTTAGAGATAATTTGAATATCTTTACCTTCTTCACCCAAGATTTTTCTAATTTCTTTAACATCATTACCAGTACGAATAAAAGAGGCAAAGATCATGTGAACACCATTTTTAACCCCAAATTTAATATCAGCAATATCTTTTTCAGATAAAGCTGGTAAATCAACATCAGTACCTGGCAAGTTAACCCCTTTATGAGAGCAAATTTTACCAGCATTAACTGATTTAACTTTTAAAGTTTTTTCATCAACAACTTCTAAAACTTCAAAAGATAAAACACCATCATCGACATAAATAATTCTACCAGCTTCAATAACTTTGGTAATATTTTTATAATCAATATACATAATTTTATCATCACATTTTTTAGCATAAGCATCATCAGTAGTGAAAATCATTTCATGATTTGGTTGAATTGGATAATCT
The DNA here is from genome assembly GCA_030569195.1 of Hyphopichia khmerensis. Classification (NCBI taxonomy): domain Eukaryota; kingdom Fungi; phylum Ascomycota; class Pichiomycetes; order Serinales; family Debaryomycetaceae; genus Hyphopichia; species Hyphopichia khmerensis. Next base: position 56,058 of record JAJMKE010000041.1, on the reverse strand, counting down.
TTTTCATCCAAAGTAGTACCAGTTCTAATTTCTGGACCTTTAGTATCCAAAGCAATTGCTAATGGACGACCTTTATATATTTCTTCAGATTTTTTAGCATTATCAATAACTGATTGATGATATTCATATGATCCATGAGAAAAATTCATACGAACAATGTTTAAACCGGCTTTTCTTAATTTAACCAAAACATCAACATTGTTGGTTTTTGGTCCAATAGTACCAATAATTGAAGAACGACGTAAAACCTTGTCAGGGGTTTCAGAAGTATTTAATTTAGTTAACCAAGATAAAGCTGCGTGAGACATATTAGAAATGACAATAAGCTTAATGCTATAGAAGAAGTCAGAAGCTAGAAAGCGAAAAGGGAAAAGAAAAGGGGAAAAAAGAAAAACTTCAAAAATCTAACCAAATCAAAGTAATTAGGAAGAGGAATTTCTAATTTATATATATTTCAAAGGAGTTCGTACTAGTTCCGGGTGCTTCTTCATTAATTTTTCAACAACGCAAACCAAACCAAACCAAAAAAAAAAAAAAAATTAAAAAAAAAAAAAAAAAAAAAAAAAAAAAAAAAAAAAAAAAATTCTCATCAGGTGTTATTGTTGTGTACCGGTGAATCCCAAACGGGGACGGCCCACTATCAACCGTGTTAGCTATTAATTTTTTTTTTTTGTTTTATTAGTTTATATTTGTAACTTCGTTAGGCTTTGTTCAACCTTTTTTTTTTTGTTGTTCCTTTCAAGTAAGAACTTCCGGGGGGATGGGCCAACTCCGAGAGACCTAATTGCTGATAGCTTGATGGCTTGATATCTTGTACAGATGGCCAAGGGTGACTACAAATAACCTTGTCAGGTATCCGGTAACAGACTGTTTGTACTTACCAAGATGGAAATTAGAATTTATGGACGTAAATACAGAGTACCTAAGTAATCGCATGAATTGGGTTGTGTTCGCTATCGTGTTGGCTCGACCGGTGGGTAGGTCGCATTCTGGGTAAACGTGCTCCGATTGGGGTCGGCCAGACCCTCGGATGTACATTACCCATCAACTCAGTTACGATATTCCTTTTCATTTGATTTCATCATCTGATGAGATAGAATAGTCAGTTGATGAGAAAATACTGATACTCTACAGAAGGAATTGAGTTGATGGGTGGATTCAACTCAGGTGGTTAAGACCATGAGTCTGGTGATAGTAACGGTACTATAATTAGGTGTTTAATCAAATAGAAATGATAATTGCTTTATCAAGTACTGGTTTACTGTTTAGAATATTTTTGATTGATTAGAGAAAATCTCGGTTTCGGAGTTTTTTCTTTTTGCTTTGTTGACTGCAGAACGGCGCAATCTGTAAAGTGTGTAAATAAACTGTAAATGATGTAACATGCAAATGATGCAATCTGTAAATGACGCAACATGCAAATAACGTCAAACTGTAAACCAGAAAAAACTGTAAATCAGAGAAAACTGTAAATCAGCAAAAACTGTAAATCAGCAAAACTGTACGGGTGTAGACTAGAGATTGGCAAATTGGAAAGTCAAATTGTTTAATGGATCAATAAGCTATTAAATAGATTATACAATACAAGTTAGATATGGTTGTTCCAATAATTGTTGGTATTGGTATAAGTGTATTTGCACTTACTGCCAAATCCACGATATCTGCATATAGAAAGTATCTTCATCTAACCCCAACCATGATTGCGTATTTAAATAATATTAGAGTTGATTCACCAACTTCAACTTCAATTAAAAGTGAAAATCTGCATATTGATTATTTGAAAAGACATTATAGAGATTCTGGATTTGAAGAAAAAATGACCGAAAGAGAAGCTTTATTGGTTATGGGGATTGAAGGTGATGATATTAATAATTTAAATAAACAAATATTGAAAAATCGTTATAGAAAATTAATGGTAATGAATCATCCCGATAGAAATGGGAGTCAATACCTAACTCAAAAAATTAATCAAGCAAAAGATATTCTTGATAAAAGTTATTTATTTAGAAAATAATAAGCTATATTAAAATCTATCTATTAAAATTAATTACATTACCATTATCATCAATTACTCCACTAATATCATCACCAATTAATTCCTTAACTTTATCTTTAAATTGTTCCAGAGCTGCATCTTCTTGGGCTTGTTCTTTACCTCCTTCGAAATTTTCTCGAACTCTTAAATAATGTTGTAATTCTTCGGCACTAACTGATGGATTTAATTCACTTTGCGCTTTTCTAAAATCTTCCATACTAACTAATACTTCAATATCTTCATTTGTGGCAAGATTATCAAACCACCATCTAGTAGATACTATGGGTTTCCCCTGTTGCTTTAATTCCTCATTCAATTTCTTGATTTTATTATCAACTTCATTTGCACTTCTCGTCATTGCATTCAACATTGAATCTGAACATAATGCATAAAAATCTGCCCCAGTAAAGGTAAATGAACAATTATGAGCAATTTCATTCAAACTAACATCATCATTTAATTTAAATTTCCTGGTTAATGCTTCTAAAATCTTGGCTTGTTTTTCATCAGTATCGGATATACCCAAATATAACATTTTATCAAATCTACCAGGTCTTAATAATGCTTCATCTAATAAATCAGGTCTATTAGTGGCCCCAACAACGAAAACTCCATCTCCATTATCACCTCCACTCATACCATCTAATTCGGCTAATAATTGTGATACAATTCTATCCATAACTCCTCCACTATCTCCTTGATTACCTCTTTTTGGTGCAACGGAATCTAATTCATCAAAAAATATGACACATGGTTTAGCATCTCTTGCCTTTTGAAATACTCTACGTACATTAGCCTCTGATTCACCAATATACATATTAAGTAACTCAGGCCCCTTAACACTGAAAAAATTCAACAGAAAATTAGTAGCAATTGCCTTGGCTAATAATGTCTTACCAGTACCTGGTGGTCCATAAAATAATATACCACTTCTTTTTTTCAATCCATTATTAAACAATTCGGGATGTTTTAATGGCATATCAATAGTATCCAAAATTTCATCTTTAACCAAATCAAGCCCTCCAATATCTTCCCATTTAACATCAGGTATACGTGGTGCACCTATTGAATCACTAAATTGATTACGAGCATCATTAATCGATTTGTTGAAATCATCAGGTATCCATGTTATTATCCCCCCATTACCAACTTTTATAAGTTGCTTAATTGGTATATTTTGGTTAATTGAAAGTTGTATCAATCTTTTAATTGCTAATTGTTTTGCTTTATTCACAATCGAAATTAAATCTCGTGGAGTCAACCCAGCAGATTGTAAAGCAAGTGAATGATAACTCACATCTTGTCTTTTATGGAAAGGGAAACTTAAAACATCAATTGGTGCATTGTCTTGAAATTCTAATCTATCTTCAAATGGATCAATATTCTCATGAACTGGAGTTTCATTCGTTATTAAAAATTTAAATATTTCTAAACGTTCTTGTTCATTTGGTACACTTAAATCAATTTGAAATTTAACCATCAGTCTAACACTATCATTTAATTTATCAATATCATTACAACTCATTATAACCATTAAGTTTGGATATTTATCCAAATACTCATTTAAAGTTTCAACTATTCTCAATGATAAAGAGGTTGTCATATTTGCTCCTTGCTCATTCTGATCAGTTTGAACGCATAAATTTTCTATATGTTTTAAATAAATGATATGAAAACTGCTTTCGGAATTTATATCATCTTGTCCATTTAGTAATTTATCAATTTTACCGGTTAATAATCCAACAGTTTTCAATTCAGCTCCTGGATTAATTAATTCAAACCCGTCCAATTCAATCAAATTTAAACCAAGTTCTAAACATAAATTTCGGATCAAAGTTGTCTTCCCCAATCCTCTCGACATTGAATTGAGTAAAATCGAAGTCTTCAAATTGATGGGAGTTGACAAACATGTCGTAACAATTTTTTTCAAATCGTGTGCATACTTAAAGACTGAAGAGTTTTCCAGAATCACTTTATTATAATTGAAAATTGGTGGTAAATCAAAGTATTGATACCATTGGGTTAATTCATTTGCTGGAACTTTGATAAATTCAAGACCCGAAGAAACCAAAGTAGTTTTCAAAGGATCAATTATAAATTGTGAAGTTTTGGATTCATCACCACTTGCCTCTACAATTTTGAACCACGCAACACTATCAGGGTCACCCACAGGAATAATTGAATCCTCTGATTCCCCACCATTTTTTTCATCATTCAATGAATTACTCACATCAAAAAAGGTTTTAGCCAATACTGAATCAATAACAACAGCAATAAGATCATTTTGTCTTATACATTTGAAAGACTTGTTAAAAGTGTCTTTCAATGCGGTGAAGAAACTTTGTTGAAAGGTTCTATCCATTGTAATCGGGGATGCAATACGGGATATGGTAACTGACTTTGCAATTGGAATAATTTCATTAAACTGATTATTTTTCAAATTTTCATCACGAATTTGTTCAATAGTAATCTTTGAGTTTGCTTGTAATTGAAGATTTATTAAGAGTAACGGAGATAAATAAATATAATCTGTTGGAAATGAATTATTTGGTTCTAGTAAAGTAAATAGTTTAACAATAATTTTTGTACCTTGATGATTTAATATGACCGAATCTCCATTGAAAATTGGGAAATTAACTTTCTTTAAATCTTTTGTATTAATAAAGATGAATAAATCAGAATCTTCAGTTGCCACGGCTGGAGGCAAGCCATCAATCGTTATTTTAGAAGGTAAGGACTTAATACTAAATTCATAGTTTGGTTTTGTAGAATCAGTCATCAAGTCTAATTTCATGGATGACGCTAAATAGTCGGACAAATCCACTTCATTTTCATCGCTAACTTCATCATCATCGAATTCAAAGTCTTCCATCTCTTCATCGATAAGTTTATCGGGTTGATCTTGACCAACTTCTTTAATAAGTACAATATTGGTTTCATCATTAACAATACCTTGAGGCACCGGTTCACACAATCTTACCAGACCATTGAGGAGTCTAATTAATTCACCATTTGAAACAATTGCACCATTATGACTCAAGTACTCGTTAATAAATTTTGATCTTAATGTAGCGTTATCGACATCGTGTAATATATCGTATATATGAATTGGTAAGTTAATGAAAATTTGATCCAAAGTTGGAATAATAGAGTAGTCAATGGATTGAATAATGGCTGCATTGAAAGTCAAATGATTACCAAACTTTGATAATTGAGAGTTGTTAACAAAAGTAATAGAATTTGAAGTTGGTGATTGATGATCAATTTTTGATACTCTATAAATTTTGAAACTATTGAAGTAATCAGGAACTCCTAAAAATTTGATTATAACAAATCGATCTTTCCTGCTATTGGATTCAATAATATCGCTTTTAGATACGAAATCAGAATTTGAAGCATCAGGAAATAATCTAATAAATAATTCAAACGATATATGAAGTGAATCATATTCATTGAATGTTGGATCATTATTTATATGTACGTTGGCAATTGTTGAAATTGACTTTGTTGGCGGTATAACACCATTACCATTACTAACGGCTGTTGGCAGCATACTAAACTATCAGAATTGTAAAGATATCGAACAAGTCAAGAGAAGTAACAAGTTGATATTTTTGAAAAGTTAGCTACTGTTGACTACTGATAAATCCTCGGGTCAATTTTAGTGAGAAAAACTTTATGTGGGGGAAATTCCACTGCTAATTTCGCTTCTGATCTCGAAATATTTCAAAGTTTCCAAAAGACACTATCGAATCTATTCATAAACCATTTGAAAGAAGTAAGTGACTCAACTTATGATAATACAATGGTGAATAGCTTGGTGAATTCATTGGGCTTCACATTTTGGATCAAGTATCCCTAATGTAAGTACAAAACACCCAAACACCACAAAGGTTACCCTACTTTAACCAAAAAAGAGAATTTAGAGAAAGAAATAGAGAAAAAATCATCACCATATAAAAAAAAAAATAACTCTACATTGAGAAGATTTTTCAACTTGATCTAAATCTAATCAAGAGTAGCTTCTATTTAAGCAGCTTTAAAGGGTATGTTTTCAGAATCATTCACATAAAGATTGGAATTACCTGATGAAAACCTTTTTTTTTTCTTACCAACTTTGAGCTTTCTTTGGAAATCGTTACCGTTTTGGTAACGCATGGTTTCTACTGCAATGACCTGGTAAATTTGTCATAGTTACACTGACTAATTCCTAACTTAATTGTGAAGAAGAAGTTTTATAAGAACAATTACTAACAGTATTAGGTGTTTCATTAACTTGAAAGTATCTTTATAGGTCAATAAATGAGGTTATTTCAACATTTTCATCATGTAGGTTAACTTGTAGAGAATAAACTGGATTTAGAAACTCCAGCATTTGATTCAGTTAAAATTATTGTGTTTAGACTAACTACAACGTAATATATCGCAAAATTATATTATTAATTACAGAAAAGATTTCAAACAGTTAATATTATTTTAATACATATAGAAAATATTTTATACCCTATTAAAATATTTATTCTTCGTCATCTTCAACGTTAACGGTGTGTAAACCTTTAGCAGATGGAACATTGACTGGTTCAACAAAGGCGAATAATTTTTCCTTAGCATCTTCTTCATCATTTCTTTTTCTAGAAATTCTTAATCTTAATCTGGTTTGAACACCTTGAACACCTCTAGACCATAATTGAACATTTAATTTTGGATCTAATCTAACATCGGTGGTACCCATGTGTAAAGTGGCGAATTTTTTGATTTCTTTGACAGCTTTTGGAGCTCTCTTTTTGAAATGAACACCGTGTAACTAGAAAGTATTGTTAGTATTATATTTAATAAAAAGTTAGAAGAAACCTTGATGAATATCTTAAGTGAAAAAAAAAAAAATTGTTGGAATATGAATTACTGAACTGGGAGTAAATCAAAGGACGTAAACTAAGCTTTTCAATGTACTGCTTCACTTGAGAATATAAGAATCTTTGCAAGAAATTTCAATAATGGAATAAGGTATATTGAATAAACGAACATAGATTTGGATTAATCAAAAACTTCTTTACAACAATCAATGCATTTGAAATCACTAGAACTATCCAAACTTTCCTTCACACCGAATATACAAATGAAAAGTACACTTGAAGCATTAAGCTTAGTTCGTCATCTCAATTTCATACAAACATTACTTGGATCATTTGGACTTCCTATCTTCATATAACTTCCTCATCCACTCATCCCCAAACATTCAATATAGATTATACCTTTGTATCTCGTCATAGAATTCCATAGTTCAATATACATGTTCAGTATTTCATCTCTACTTCATCTTCGTTATTTCTTCACTCCATCGACTCTATTCATCATATAAGGTGTATTCAAATAAAACATACTCTCTTGTGCAAGTTGATGGTGTATTCACGGGTAACAACGTCTTGTTTGATGGCCATTTTTGCTTATAATTAAGGATATACTGTAAGACTGTAAAAGTAAAGGAACTTTTCAAAAATCTATTATGTTAGAAGGAGGTTTTTTTTTTTTTACAAAAATTTTTCCTCTCCCTTCAGAGTAATTTTGTTAGTGCGCTTTGTTGTTAGTGAACTTCTCCATACAAAACAAAAAAAAAATGTGCGAAAAAAAAAAAAAAAGTAATAAATATATGAGATGTGTTTATATGCAGTCTCCGCCCTCAAAATTCGAAAAAGAAATGCGATCACGTGCGGACGAATAAGAGATTAGGGCATAGGCCCTGAGGTGTACTCAAAAAGGAAACCAAAAAAGAAAAGACCAAAAGCCAAAGGAAGTAAAACAGAGAGCCAAAAAAGCTTAATTAGTATTGCAACCATTATTTATTGATTAAACTTCTATATACAATTTCTATTCTAATCCATAGACTTTATGGATATGTTTACTCCATTTACTGGTTACTTGTTCATAAGCAGATTCGATACGAGTATCTAACTGTTCATCAGTTAAGTCATCGGTATCATTTTTATTGATTTGGGGGAAATGATTATCTTCAATTTCAATTTTGAAAATTAAATTGTCATCGTTAGTTTTTTTAAAATATCCTTTATACATATTGGTTAAATCCCATAATCCTAATAGGGAGCATATGATACGCCCAGTGATTTCACCATTTTTGATTTTTGTTCTTAGTTCATCGTATTCAATTCTTCTATGATTATCTTGTACTTCTTCGAGATGAGTTTGATCATCAGTATCATTGATTGAGTTTGGGGTACCAATCTCTGTAGGTAAGGTGGGGGATACATTATTTAAAACGTAACAAAGACCGTTCAAGGAATCATTATTAACCTCTTCATTAAAAGTTTGTTCAAATGATTTTTTACTATGATTCAATAATTCAGTAATGATCCATAATAAAGTTATATTAGAAAAATATTTTTGATAAACTTGTTGATGATTATTTTTTAAATCATACCTTAATGATTTTAAGAATTGTATTAAACTGATATAATTTTTGGTTATTGATAATGAAACAATGATTTCATAACTTAAATTAATAAGTTTAATAATTAATGAATCATCATCTTTACTGGTTGTACCTAATCTTAACTGATAACTTAATTTATATAAATCATTTACTAAATTAAGATTTGGTATGGATTTTAATCTTAATAATAATATTAGTAGATCATATTGTATAATTCCAGAATTATTCTTGGGTAATGGATATATTGGTTGTACTGCTCTTGTTATACTATTGAGTGAACTATTAGAACTCATTGAATTCATTCGACTTGCTTCCATTTGTAATGTTGGTTGATTTGGTTGAATCGAAGCTCCATTTTCAAATTGATATAAGGAATTATTTAAATTAATTGCTTCCTTCTTTGCAAAACTCAATTGATTATTGAAAAGTAATAATACTAATCGAATTTCCCAAATCTTTAATATTTGTTTGAGATTAAGATCTTCATCCTTTATCAAATAATACGTATAATCAATTAGCTGTAAATAATTAACTTTTTTCTGTGATAATCCTATTAAAAAATCATCAATTGTTATCCTTATCGATGCTGCTGTTGGTGGGAACCTTAAAAATAATGATTCTTTGGTTAGAAATGTTGTTTCTTCACCCATTTTGGCTCCTTCCTTAAGTAAACTTAAGAGTAATTGATTTATCGGTTATCCTTCAATAGGGTGCGCTTTAAAAAAAAAAAAAAAAAAAAAAAAAAAAAAAAAAAAAAAAAAAAAAAAAAAAAAAAAAAAAAAAAAAAAAAAAAAAAAAAAAAAAAAAAAAAAAAAAAAAAAAAAAAAAAAAAAAAAAAAAAAAAAAAAAAAAAAAAAAAAAAAAAAAAAAAAAAAAAAAAAAACAACTAGGTGCACGCTGTAAAAAACTTGAAAAAAAAAAAAAAAAAAAGATTGCACTGAAAAGAGAGATCAACTCCACAATCAGTGAAACATCTCTCAATACATTCAACAGATATAAAAAATGGATCATAAGGATTTACTAAATCAAGCTAAAAAGGAGCAGAAATTAAAGTTGCAAGAATCTTCACACCTTTCGAATCAATTGAAATCAACTCTAAATACTATAGTCAAATCGAATCTGACGAATGCTAATAATGGATGTAGTATAGTCCTAGATAAGATAACAACCATTCATCAATTAGACGAAAAGATTGATAAACAACTTAATTATGATATAGCTCTTAATTTTGAGAAAATGATATATCAGAAGCATCAATTACAGAAACAAATTGGGAAATGTGATTCAAGGTTAAATAAAGAATTCAAGAACTATAAAGTAATTGATAATTTACAAGCAAGATCAGAATTAATTGATCAAGATTTGAGGATATTGGAAAATTGTTTACATAATGTTAAACAGAATAGATCATGATGATCAAAGTGAAAAGAAAAGAATACGTAAGACGAAGTGAAATGTATATTTGTCAATTGTAAAATGATTAATTAATGAATTACGAAATGAATTGAAAGAAAAAAAAGGTCTTTAAAACTTTGTCTCTTGTTTTGTTTTTATTATTTCATATAAATAAAACTTCATGAAATTATGCTAATCCTTTGGCAGCCCTTGCCCATTTTTCTTCATGAACCCAACCGGCATTGATGATCTTAACTAAATCGATTAAGTTGAGACGTTTATCGTTTTTCAAATTTTTACCCTTATCAACAAAACTTGAATAAATTTTTGGATATGATTCTTTTGGAATATGCTTAATTGATTGTTCCATTATTCTTTCATCAATTTTTAAATCAATTTGTTGTTTTGAAGTTGATGGAGGATTCTTCAACCATTTAGAACGACGAAATTCCCAAATTTTTTCTCCAATATTAATACTTTTAATTGGTGCTTGATTTGATGTATTAGTTTTTGATGAAGAATCAGTTGTATTTTCATTTAAATCATTTAATTTCTTTAAATGATTTTCAAATTCCAATCTTAACTTTACAACATCAACATCTGCAAATGAAAGTTCGTCATTGTCATTATCATCATCATCACTCATGTCATCATCACTTAAATTATCATCATCAATAGATCTAGGAAAACTATCGGCGCTTTGCCGTATAACATCTTCTAAACTATAATGTAAAGGTTTTTGTTCAGTAATATTTGTAATGGTATCACTTGTATCCATTGAAGAAGCAGGGTTATTAGGTAAATTTGGAATCTTTTTAGAATCTCTTTGATGTGCTTTATATATATTATCAAGAGATTTATATTTTTTAAATTCTTGTAGAAAATTTTCTTCGGCAGGAGTGAAGCCACGATAACTTTTTGATAAACGGTCTAAAGTATCATCCAGATCACAATCAGTGAAAAGGTCATCAATTAATTCGTCACTGACAAAAACTTCTTCAGAGATGGATTTTAGCCTTAGAACAAATAAATTCCACTCTATTGATAATTTTCTAAAAATATTAGAAAATTTTCTTTTGGAACCTAATGAATTACTGGTACTGTTACCAGAGATAGTAATGGAAGATTTTGTTGATTTTGAACTTGAGTTTCTCAAGATTGATTTTGGTTGAAAAAATGGAGTAGAATTTGAAAGTGAGGAAGATGGTACTGAAATGTTGGTGGTGGTACCTGAACCAGGGCTAGTTATGGACGGTGAAGATTTGTTTTGAGGGTTCCGTGGTTTTGTAGAAGTATCACGAACCATCGATGCAAGTGGTTGTTAAACGGAAGCACAGGAGAAAAGTAAAAATGATAAAAAAATTTTCAGCCTTCTGGTTCACAAAAAAAAAAAAAAAAAAAAAAAAAAAAAAAAAAAAAAAAAAAAAAAAAAAAAAAAAAAAAAAAAAAAAAAAAAAAAAAAAAAAAAAAAAAAAAAAAAAAAAAAAAAAAAAAAAAAAAAAAGAGAAGTAAAAAAAGAGAGTAGAGAACAGGAGAAACAAATAGAGAAGGTAATTCAAAAACCAAAGAACAAAAGATTAAAGAAAAACGATAAAGCAAAGTCTATATATCAAAAAAGAAAAGAAAAAAAAAAAAACAGACGCCAGTACTTTTACCTTGGGTGTCTAGATTAGGGAACAAGAAGCAGATTTCAGTAGTTGATTTCAGGTACAGGAAAACTTTTGGATACTGATGTAGGAATTGAGCAAACGACGAAAACAACTAAAGCGAGATTAGCCGGGAAACAATAGCGCGAGGCAGAAGCACCTAGGGGACAGGGATAGGGATAAACGTTTGAATAATCAAGTATATATATTAAACGGAAGTTAGTAATCTTTTTTGGACATTAAACGCAACTAGCATTCTATGTATCAACCTTGGGAATGTAATGCACGCTAGATTCCTATAGTGTATGATAAAACGAGAGCAACCGAAAACAATTAAGCTTTTAAATAAATGCTTAAGGATAAGATGGATAATACTTTATGATAAATAAATGCAAATTCAATGAATGATAAGTACAAAATATCAAGTTGATAACAACTAATAGTAATATACTCTTGTAAAATAAGATCCTTTAATCAATTAATGTGGGGCGACTCCACTAAGTGATCACAAGACGATAACGATTTTTAAGTTGTTCTATAGGTACCTCAATCAACAAGTATACCAAACAAACTAGAATGTTAGAACTATTCAACGAAATGAATACTAGGAAGGAAAAAGGATCTAGATGAAGAAGAAGAAGAAGAAGAAGTAAGAAGGTGAAATCTTATGATAATCTTTAGCCGCCCTTTATTTTTTTTTTTTTTTCTCTTTGTATTGTATTTCTGCTATTTCCCTTTTGTATGTATGTAGATTTCTATGCGCATACAAAATTTGTATGTACCATACTTATATAGTACAAATAGTATATAGTACAAATAGTTTATATAGTACAAATAGTTTATATAGTACAAATTATATAGTAAGAGCAAGTTCCTTAAAGTGTATTAAAAGGATATATATAGTACAAATGAATTATTATTCTTGATTTGAATCAGTAGGTTGAATTTTTTCAAACTTCTCTTTAAGTTTTTTATAATAATTAATATTGAATTGCCAACCCTTTTCTGAATTCATATTAGTTTCGATTAGACTCAAATCATTCTGTAATTCTTCTTCAACCAAAGATTTATACTTATAGTCCTTAAGATAACTTCCAGATTGTTCCCATTTAATATCGTATATACAATAAGATAATCTAGAATGAATTTCATTTCTATTATGAGGTACCCAAGATCTTGAATTGATACCATTTTGAAAGAATCCTTTATAGCTGGGTAATCCTGGTAATAGTAGAATGGTTACGTTCAAATCTCCGTTATAGATTTTTAATTCTTCATCAAAAGTCAAATTGGAGGGAATTATTAAATCTTTTGGTTGCCAACTATTATTCCATTCATTTAAATTAATATTATCTTCAAATAATCCTTGATGTGTCAATACTGATAATAAATCCAGATCATCCAGATATAGTCCTGATCCTCCACCCCATAATTCTCTTTTCAATTGATGGGTTGTTTCAAATTGTTCTCGAAATATTTTAATCGATCGTTGTGGTATACGAATTTCAATCAAATTATTAATATAATCATTATTCAATGGTGGAATAACTGGAATATATTTGGTGGTTAAATTACTACCTTCATTTTCCAATCTTTCTTTATAATTTTCCTTAATCTCTTCAAGTCTAGTCAAATATTGTGGTTTTAATCCAATTAATGACTTTAATTGAATATTAGACCAATCAGTAGTGGAATTATATATAAGACCTCCTAAAAATTTCCTTTCTGGGAAATAAGTAGTAAGAATTTCAAGTATCGGTAAAATATCAAGTTGTACCTTATTTTTTGACCTTTTGGTAATTCCTCTCTTTTTATTTGGTCCATGATGATGATGGTGATGATGATGGTGATGACGGTTATGTGCGTGAATAGGATGGGCATTTCCTGGGTGCACTTGTACTATATGACCTCCACGATGAACGTGCAGATGTTTATTGGTTCCTGAGTTAGAATGATGTAAAACGTGATGGTGATGATGATGATGATGATGACGAGGTTGAGATAATGGCTTGTTTTGATTCAACTGTTGTGCATGAGGTTCAGGGGCCTGCGATTCCAAGGATTTAGATTTTCTGCCTTCTTCATTGTCCGCTAGTGAGCTCGAATCAGTATCTTTTGCAATTCCTGATTGTTCCTCTTGTTTCAGTTGTGGTGGTGACTGAAGTTGTTTACTTTCATTCCCCATCTCCTGCTCCGACGCAGATGTAGCCATTTCAAATTTTTGTAATTCCTAATTGATCTAAGCAGTTATATCAACGTGTTGCTGCTAATTGATTGATTACTTTTAGTTTTATTATAACTATCTTTCAAGAATAAACTATCGGAATTGAATGTTTTTGAAAAAAAAAAAAAAAAAAAAAAGAAAAAAGAAAAAAAAGAAGTGAAAGCCAGTATGGGTTCAATTGCGCTCTTTTTTTACCCCACGGACAATTCCTTGATTATTAACCCGTACATCAATCCACAAATCATGGTGCCATATAATACGCTTCGTAATGGCAATTGGGGTCAACTTCATATAGTGAATTGTCCCTTTGAGCAGCTGAAGAGACTTGTGAGCTTAATCTTTTTCAACTTTTCATATCAAATTAGTCATTGCAAAAGTCAAATAAATGAAAAAGTCTACAATTGAGGTGTCTTGATAATGCAAATCGATATATTAATGTATGTAACTTTTTCTTCTAGGATCTGTACCAGCTCTTTCTCTTTGAAAACATCCATAGTGGACTACTTGATTGTTCTTATCAACACTTAATACTGTATATCCAAGCTTCTTATTGCAAATCCCACATAATTGCTTTGCATTCTGAATTGGATATCCTTCACTTTGTCTTGTAAGTAACTTGTATCGAGTCTTTTGAGATCCTACGTTATATAACTGTTGAGCTAAACGACTATCGTGTAACAGTTCTTGAGAATTTCTTAAATTGGTTTGTAAGAAAATGGACAATTTATGCACTGGGAAGGAGTTTGGTAATGTGGTTAATATCCTCAAAATTGACATCTTAGAACCTTGCAGTATTAACAATTGTTCAACCTTTTCTAAATTTTCATCATAATGGATGAGTAAGTCTTCCATTAACTTATGTAATAGATTTTCTCCAGTCGCTTTATTATGTGGTTGATAATATATGTCAGAACAGTAATCCATTGCTGCTTCCAAATCATCAAGTTGATTGAATAATACATCAATTGACTTGTCGTGTTCTCCCAATCTTTTGTAAATAAAAATTGTGAGTCTGAGATATTTATCTTCACTGGTGGGAATATTTTTAAGTACTGTCCATGGTTCATATGAAGTACTAGTCTCTAAAAAATGATATAATTTTGGATACCACTCATCAACTCCCTCCTTCAATTTTTTCAAATAAAGTAAGCAAAGTCTAGTGTAGAACTTCAGATGCTGCTTCCCGTCGAAGACACCACTTTCAAATAATAGCCATTCCAAATATCTAATTGCGAGTTCATCACTTTTGATTACTGAAATGAAGTAATCGAGTACTTTAGTATTATTATAGCTTTCACACTCATACAGATCGTTCATAAAGATTAGCTCCCCGTGTTTTATCTGATTTCCTTCCTCAGTGATCACCCAATGGGCAAACTTAAAAATTAACTCTAAATGCTCATTTCCTAACTTATTAAGATATTGAATTGTTAAATCAACTCCACCAATGAATCTATCGAATTCATGGTCATCCTTCTTCTCCTCGTGTGCCAATTTATATAACATTTCTAACGCGTCCTTATGTAATTTTCTCCCAAAATAAAAATCTAGTAATTCCTTCAAAAAATTTTGCAGTTGGTCAGTATGCTTATGTAAATCTGATAATAAGCATTCATTCACAATTCGGGCATTACAATTGTTATTGGGTAACCTCAACAATGGACCCAATAACATTGGTTTCATATAGTAATAACAAAGAAATAATGAAGTGTCAATTGATGTTGCAATTTGACGAAGCTGTGACTTTAGCTGTTGCTTATCTTGGACATTTTCCAAAATCGGGTAAATGTCAATAGGGGTGATCTTAACCCCTTTCCACTCCAAGTCTCGCCCATCTAAAAAATTGGCATGGATCCTTCTTTGATCAGTAAGATAAACAATCAAATTGTTTAATGCCTTGCTAAACTTTCGCATATTATGAGATTTATGCTGCAAATTCATCTGCAGCTGTGGTCTCAGAACAGGAGAAGACGGTGTGCTTGCTTTGGTTTCATTTTCAGTACCAGAGTCGGTAGTAGTGTTATTTTTGTTTCCTTCTATATCTGAAACCTGTATTCTTTTCACTATGTTGGGCGAGATGGATCTACCGGAGTCGACACTATTGATAGTACTAGCGTCATTAGGATTATACTTCTCTCCATTCAAAAAATCTGGAAACAAGGATAAAATTTCATCATAAGGGATTAGCCATTCTGAGCTTATCTCAACTAAAGATTCATGATATTTAGAATATGACTCAAACAAAATCTTTGCCTTATTTATATAAAATGTTCGAATACACAAGAGCTTCTTCTTTCTATCTTCGTCAATTTCATCTTCTACGGAAACGAGGCTAATAGCCTTTTCCAACCCAATTAATCGTAAATCATTCTTGGGATCTTTGGTACTTTTACTATGTGAACCGGCTCCGCGGATGCTCAAATATTGATGAATTTGGTTTTTTAAGTCTGAAACTTTAAATAGTAATATATCAACTCCAGAACCAAGTATCATATTATTACCATCAATTGTGGTAAAAATAGAGTTCGAATTTATCTGCTGATGAAACCTTTGAATCAAATCTCCACTTTTGATATCAATTATGTCGATTTTTTTGGGATAGATCAAGACTAGGTATAGTGGTTTGACAAAAGATATGTGAATGGGAATTGTTGAAAATTTTATAGGGCTCTGTTCAATTATGCTTGGAATTCCATCTTTGGTAATCAATGTTACGACCTGCGTATCTTTGATAAGAAGAGTCTTGCTTGAACTGATGTTGATAATTTGAGTCTGAGGACCTGAATATGAAAGTCCGAAGTAGCTAAATGATGTGCTATGAGTAAAATTGTACATACTAGGTTCATCAACGGGTAATGACTTCAAACTAAGCGTCTCAACGTCAAGAAGAACGAAATCGTATACCGATGCAATCAAAACTTCATTGCTAGGTATTACATTCATGCACTTAATTTTGTCTTTGATACTCAATTCTTTTAATTTATTGAAATCCACAATATTTCTAGACTTTTGAACCACATCGTAAATCAAGATCTTTTTCTTTGCAGCAATAATAAGCTTATGTTGTTCACTCAAATACTCATATGCAACAAATGACTTGGCTTCATCAAAGCTCATTATAATATGAATTCTTCTACCGACTTTTTCCAAAATTTTGAGTATTCCTCCACTCCCAATCGCCAATACAGTCTTAGTACTGTCACTCGTAAGCGGCAAGACTGATATTGAGTCTATTGGTGATCCATTTTCAGTAACATTATTGAAAGTATATTCAAGGGAGAATAAGTGCAGATGGTCATTATCATGAAATAATCCCTTGACATCATTGAAAGAGTTTTGTGAACTCAAATGTCTTTGGGATTTTTTGTTGGTTTCACTATCGTCAGTCAAATGAATTGTAAGGTCACCATTATGGTAGCCCACATATAATTTTTTTTGAAATAAATATAATGCACTTACCTTCGAGCTCGAGGATAGATGTAGCCTATTGAATGGCTTTATGATGTCGATGTTCATCTAGTCTCTATAGCTGACAATTGAAGTCTTGAAGTAGGTTTATATCAAAATGCTAGCGCTTTTTTGGGTTGATTTTTTTTGGATTCATTTTTTTTTTTTTCGCTCTAGTTTTCCTTTTCTCAAAAGATTAAATGACTACTTGAAAAAGCGCATCAACCTGCTTACAAGTAATTATTGCAAATTAATTTTTATTTAAGAATGAATTTATATACTATACAGTAGTTAAAAAGTTGGTAACACCGGAACAATATTTAACTAAGTCATCGAGTTTTTCTTTATTATCAAAATCACTCCATTCTTGCAAAGCTTCTTGTAATCTCAGTTCATTAGGGAAATTTTGGATTACATCACCATGATTCTTTAAAAATAATGAAAATATAGCTTGGTAAATATCATAGTTTGTGTTGTTTTGTAAGCCCTGGCATAATGCTTCAATGAATGTAGCCATTTCAGTCAATGGTGGGAAGGAATTCAAAGAGCGAACTTCAAGGTCAATTATCGAAGGAGAGGCATTATTCAAGAAATTCAAGAAATCTGAGTAATCCCTCGTCTCACTACCTTTCCTTAAGAGCTTAGTGAATTCGGATTCAAAGTTATGTGTATCACCATTCCTTAACTTGAGTAATCTGCTTTCAGAATCTTCTTCGGCGTTCAAGGAATCGTTATTAGTGACTTTTCCTTCTGCAACAGATGCTCTATCTCCTACTGCTTCACCGGTTAACGATAAGAAGAATGGAGACAGTTTTGCTTTTTTAGGTGCTTCAGTTGGTTTGTTACGCTGCTTTATTATGTCTAAATGCAAGATGGTGTTGTATTTGGATCTTGAGCCTAAAGATAAAGTCACTAAGGATTCATCAATTTGATCAAGAGTATTGTATGTTTGATGGATATCAAGTTCTTGTTCTTCTGTATCTAATGCACCATCTAATATGGTCGATCCACCATCACCAGATGTATTTGGTAATAAAATATTTGAAAACTCTTCTTCTTCAACATGTCTAGTAGAGATAGGTTTAAATTGGGCTCTATTGGTCCATAATGAAATACCATTCCCAGAAACATGAGTAGTAGCCAACATGTCACCAATTGGAGAAAATTTAACGGTAGTTGCAACATGAGGTAATCTGACCCCATCGATACATCCACCAGTAGGCAAGTCCCAAGTTCTTAAAGTTCCATCTAAGGCTGCACTGACAATCCATCTACCATCCGGAGAAAAGTCCATATCCGTAATACGATTGGTGTGACCAAAGAGAACTCTGACAACTTTTTGAGTAGTGACATCAATAGCTACTATTGTCAAATCATCTAAAGCACAAGCGATCAAATCAGATGATTTATGATAGATCATTGAAGTTATTGGAGCTTCCAATTGCAATTTACCTAAATATTTCAGGCCGGAAAAATCATAAAAACCCACAATTCCATCGAGACCACAACTTACCATTTTGTGATTCATACCATCAATAGCTAATCCAGTAACTGTTTTCTTGTGTAAAATATACTTCTTACGTAATAAACCAGATTGTAAATTGTAAGAACCAATACCACCATTGGACGATCCTACCAAACCAAAATTCCCGCAATGGGAAACGCAAACACTCTTAGCAAATCCACCATCAACGGTATTTAATTGATAACGTCCAACTCTTTTATTCTTAGAATCCCATGTTCTAGCAAAAGTTTCGTCTTTGTGGGCAGTAAGAACATTTTCCCATTCACCTTCACGAGCTTGAGAAGATGCTATACAAGTAATTTCAGGGAACTTTTCATTGACACCTGGTACTGGACCACCCTTTCTTTTTTTATCGTTGCTTTTTTTACTCCTTTGTGAAAGCTCTTGGGCTTGAGCATCTTTTCTTAATGAAAATGACCAAAATGTTCTGTCCCTGGATGCTGAAAGAACAAAATGTGACTTGTCTTCATGTGGAAATTCAATTGCCACTGGAGGAGCAGAATGACCACCTCTAGATCTCAAATGACGAGGAGGAGATGAGATAGATGAGTTAGTTGTAGATAATGCTGGGTCGAAAACATATTCTTTCAATTGATTATCACCACCATTAGTTACCACGATAGGTTGACCATTCAAAAATTTAACATTGGCAACACCACCATGTGCTTCTCTATGAGCATTTCTCAAATTGTGTACACGAGCTCTTCTAGCCAAATCATAAAAGAATAAGTCACCGGTATTTAATCCGGCAACAAAATGTGGAGATCCATCAGTTCTGAAAGAAATTGAAGTAACACGAGCACCTATGTCTTGAGGAGATGCAACAATCTTATTTCCCAAAATCTTCCCCTTTTTTATATCATAAATATAGATGTGACCAACAGCAGTACCAATAGCGAGAATATCTAATACTGGTGCTGCTTCAATCGAAGAAATATTTTCCATGAATTGTTGTTCAGGGGACTTAAATAATAATTTACCCGTACGAATATTAAATAAGTAAATACTTGAGGTTGTAGCAACAACAATTTTATTTAAATAAGTTGAAGGATGAACCAAACCAATAATTTCACCATCTAATTGAACGTTAATGCTCTTTAAAGTAGTATATAATTCGGTAGGTATTTTAGATCCACTTGGTCTTTTGAAAATAGTAATATCACCATTAGAAGATGTGGTGATGAGGTATTCACCAAAAATTAACATATTATGAATAGTTGTATTCTCAGACTCGCATTCCAAAGTATGGATCAAGCGACCTCTTTTATATATACCAACCTTGTTACCATATGCTGCGTATACGTAGTGATAATGAGCAGCTAAAGCAGTAATTTTAGAAGGAGTTTGTGACTGGGATACGAAGAGCAAATGTAATGTGGCTGCATCGTAGATCTGAAACGAACGACCAACTGAAGTAACCATGTAAAAGGTTGATCCTAAAGTTCCTAAAGCAAATGGTGTCTCATTAGAAACATTACCAAGAACTCTGAAAGGACTAAAGATCTTAGATGGTCTAACAGGCTTCTTGGTGACACTGTCAAGTTTCCTTCTTTTCTCAGTAGCTTCCACCATATTGCTAGTTGAAAAGTTTATCCTATGTTAATTCCCAATGAACTATGCTCTTTTCAAGTTTTAATTTAATTTTTTTTTTTTTTTTTTTTCAAGAGAGTAAACTTTTTCTCGATTTTCCTGCACAAAAGAATACACTCATCTCAATGATGAGATGTTCGTTCTTCTTATTTTACAACCAACTGATACCGTAGAAGGAGAATGAACTCGCTCTTAAACTTGACGTCATGAGATTATATTACTTGACTGGTGATAGTTATTATTCATTTAAATAATATTGCTGACCTTTTGATTGTTCCCCTTGCCTCATTCAAGTCACAACACATAAGGATTAGAATATTTAGTATAGTTTGGCATACCCCAAGCAGCTTTGTTATCAGGCTTTAGAGCAGCACGATATTTATAAGCAGCTGCAGCGCTATCTTGGAAGTAATGCCAATTAAAGTTTCCGATTCTAGGTCCTCTGCGAAAAATAGTAAAGAAGTATTTGGGTATTATTATCTTAAAGTAGAGCTTTCTGTTTTCAATTTATTCACCCTACTAATACGATTTTTAAAGAAAGAAGCATGATAATTGCTTTAAAACCAATCTAGATACGGTCTTTGGGTTTCCTTTTGGGATTCGAAGCTTTGAAAATTGTATTCGCTCTTTGTAATTTTCTTTTTTTTTTTTGGTTTGCTCGATGAGAATACCAATTCGGTAATGCAACAAATTTGCCGAGAGTAAAGGGTGTAGCTGGGTCCATTCAATACAACACTCAAATAGCCTGTAAATAGTGTTACTAAGGGAATATTTTCTCTTAAGAAGTGAAAATTTTCATTTAATATTCAGAAGGTGGCATCAATAGAAGGTTTTTTAAGTCACAAGAAAGGATCATTGTTAATTCTGTTGATAAATTTAATACACATTGCCTACTAAGTATGAAAGTTTAAGATTGAAAGTTTCGAGCTAACACATGGGAGTACGATTCTCAAGAAACTATACTTCAATAGAGAATTTTAATCATAAGCTTGTCCATCAACATATGTTAACTATTGCCCAAATCAAAGCTGATAATGACTTTTTTCGCTTATAATAATAGTAAACATCTTGAATTGGGTTATGGTTAGGTTGAAAAACTATTTCGATATAGATTCACTGGTCTTATTATTGTCTTTTCTTTAGAGTCTTTAAGATCATGGGGACCCCATTTATACAAAAAGGTGTATTGAGAAAACATTCCTACACAAAAAGAAAAAAAAATTTTGTGATGAGAAAGTGAAAAAAAAAATAAAATCAAATATATGGAGACTTCAATCAGCAGCATCATAATTCCAGGCTCTTAGGATTTATAATATTTAATACAAAAATGTCTGAAATAACTGATTCCAAAAGACAGCAAGATTCCCAGGCTGAAGGTCCGGAAGTTAAGAAGCAACATGTTGAAGAAAGACATGATCATTTTGCCAAAGGAATTGCCCCAATCAAGCCAGAATTCATCATTTCCAGAGATGTGAGCAAGTCTGCATCTTATAATGATGATGAAGCAGAAAATGGTGAAAGAGGTAACGATAATTCTCGTGATAACAAATCTAAAAGAAAAAATAAGAAGAAGGGACAAAACAAAAATCGTGAAGTTAAACAAAATAAAGAAGAAGTCAGATTATGTCCAGTCTTGATTGATCCTGAACAAGCTAAAGAATGTACTAATGAAAAGTGTCGTAATACACATAATATTGATGAATATTTTGCCAGCAAACCAGAAGATGTTGAAGGGACTTGTCCAGTATTTGGGGCTATTGGATATTGTCCTTCTGGATTAAAATGTAGATGGTTACAGTCACATTTTAATAAAGAATCCAAATTATTAGTCAAAGATTTGGATTTAATGAAAAAATCAAAAGAAACAAATTATGAAGTTAACAAGTTGAAGCAAGAACTGAGATTTGCATTACAAAGAAATAGATATGAGTTGGGAGTTTCAAAAGAAATAATCAAAATTCTCGATATTCAAAAGAACATTACTGCTTCTCAAAATGGTGCATCAATGGGAGAAATTGATTCAAGTTCAACTCAAGATGAAACCAAAGAGAAAATGGCAACCTATGTCGAACAACCATTTAAAATTTCTGAAAAGAAAAAATTGGACTTACGTCGTGCAAAAATTGTATCGCCTTTAACAACTGTTGGTAATTTACCTTATCGTCGTCTTATGAAGACCTTAGGTGCAGATGTTACTTATTGTGAAATGGCCTTAGCTACTCCTCTTATGCAAGGAACCAATGCCGAATGGGCGTTACCAAAAGCACATGTCTCTGAATATCCTGGGTTTGGTGTTCAAATTGCAACTAATCAATATTCTGCCAGTGCCAAAGTTGCTGAAATTATTGCAAGAGAAACTACTCACGTTTCAGAACTTAACTTGAATTCAGGATGTCCAATTGATCTTTTATACAAACAAGGTCAGGGATCTGCTTTGATGGATCAGCCAACCAAATTAGTTAGAATCTTGAAGAGTATGAATGCTTCATCTGGTGATATTCCAGTTACTTTAAAGATAAGAACCGGGACTCGTGACAATAAGAATACTGCTAAATCTTTAGTTGAAAGAGTTTTATCTGAAGGTGATACCGCAGCTATCACCTTACATGGTCGTTCAAGACAACAGCGTTATACCAAACAAGCCAATTGGGATTATATTGGAGAAGTTGGTAAAGTGGTTCAAGAATGGAATGATAAAAAAGATGACGATAAAGAACGTAGTGATACACAAAGAACCAATTTTGTTGGAAATGGTGATGTCTATAACTTTGATGATTGGCATAATGCAGTTAATACTGAAGGAATTGATTCAGTTATGGTTGCAAGAGGTGCATTAATCAAGCCTTGGATTTTTGAAGAAGTTGAAAGCCAACAATATTTGGATAAATCATCAAAAGAAAGATTAGAAATTTTGAGAACTTATTCCAATTTTGCTTTAGAACATTGGGGATCTGATGAATATGGTGTTGCATTAGCTCGTAGGTTCTTATGTGAATTCATGAGTTTCACTCATAGATACATTCCAGTTGGAATTTTAGAAAGAATGCCTGCTAGATTAAACCAAAGACCACCTCAATGGAAAGGTAGAGATGAATTGGAAACTTTATTAGGGTCTGACAATTATAAGGATTGGATAAAAATTAGTGAAATGTTTTTGGGTAAGGCTGGTGATAACTTCCAGTTTATCCCTAAACATAAAAGTAACTCTTATGAGTAAATCTACAATTATATATAGGTGCATTTTAGTTAATAATAGACATACAATTGGAGTATAACGAGAAAATAAAAATAGAAAGTAGAAAAGAAGAAAACTAGAAAAGAGTGAAAGAAATTTTCTAAAAAAGGAAGGAAATGATCATCAAAACAAAATAAAAAAATTTAATCGACATCGAATAGAATACTTCATGAAACTTATTTTCTAGATTTAACGCTTGAAGATGTAGCATCGTATTCTTTTGATAAATGTTCTGCTTGTTCCTTCAAGATGCTTAAATCTTCATCTTTGTTGGCCAATTCTTTCTTCAAAGAAGCTAATTCTTCGGTGTCTTCTTCGGTCACAACTTTAGTTTTAGCATCTAAATCTTCGTTGGCTTTCAAGTTATCTAACTTATCTTTTGTGACAAGTAATTCAGCAACTAATGAGTAAGTTCTGGTTAAAATCATATGCAAGAATAAAGTGAAACCACATAAGTACATATTTCTTTGAGCATAAAATCTTCTAGCTTGAACTTCAGATCTATCGTTCATGATACCACTCACTGGAGGCATATGACCTTGTTGATTGGCTGGAGATGAAGCATGTAATTCAGAAGTAACAGAATAGACACGATTTATGGAATCAATGAAAAGCACCAACACAAATCCAAATATACATCGAATTGCAATAAGAACTTTTTCATTCTTAAATGGAGCAGAAGCTGTTGAAAGTACCTTCCTTCTTATGGCTCTTGGAAATGGTAATGATAAAATTGTGAAAAATGACATTTCAATGACAAGCAAGCCAAATACTAAGTTGTAATATAAAGCCATGATGAATTGAGTTTAATAAGCTTAAAGAAATATAGTAACAATTGATCAATTGATTAGTTTAAAACAAATATCAACTAGACTAAAGAAAAAGTAGTTCTGAAAAGTCAATTGATCAAAAATTAACATGAAATTTTCAGTAATGGCTTTGCTAGGGCCAAAACAAAAAAAAAAAAAAAAAAAAATCGATCATATAAAATCCACTGACAGCAAACTCGAGTTATATGCAGAATATTCACCCATTAGCAACCATTAACTATTGATGTATGGGTGTTTTGGGGGCCTTTTATCAATAGATAAAATGATAATTATATATTAAAATGATGATATAAATGACAAGAATTGTATAAACTATGCATCTTTGAAGAATCTATATACCGATTGATACTTTTAAAGTGAATGTAACTAAGAAAGGTAGAGTGATCCAAAGGATCAGATATTGACAAATCAAACAAATTGCAAGACAATCCATTTGTAAGTGATCATCCAGATGAGGATCAGTGTAGAATGCAGTGAAATAAACAAGAGCAGTAGCATTTGGTAAACCAAATTCTAAAACACTAATGAATCTAATTAAACGGTCATCTTCGAACCATCCACCTTTATAGAAACCAGTTGTTAATCCTACCCCAATAATTGGTAAAATTATTAATCTGGTTGCAGTAATTGCAAGTGCGGTCTTCCAAAATCCAGGAGGCATTGAACGAACTTTCAATCTTGAGATTGTAGCTCCTAATAATAGAAGACCTAAAGGAACTGAAGCATCACCGACATAAGAAGTTAAGTCTATTAAAAATGATAAAGGTGGTTGTTCATCGGGAGCAGGATGGATATGAACTTGATTACTTGATACAAATAATGCTTTTAAGGGAGGTGACATTGCAATAATGATTGATGTAATTAAAGATGCTGAATTAGGGGCAGCAAAGTTTTTAAGGATTCTAATGAAATGTCTTTTTACTTTTGCACCCCTTGTTTCGTGAGTGCTGGAGTTCAAACTACGTTGTTCATCACCCAATGCAATTGGCTCTATACCAACTTCGCTTGTACCAGTAACATTTTGTCTGACTTGATTCGAGCGTAATCTTTCAAATTCAGAATATTCATTGATAACATCACCTATATCCTGAGATTTTTGAGTCCTTAAATCAACAGCTCTAGAACTGACTGGATTTAAGGAGTAGTAATTTGTATTTGTTGAAGCCTGACTATTACGACGACGGCTAGAAGTATGATTTTGACCTTGACTTTGACTTTGACTCTGTGAAGTATGAGAACTTATCGAGTCTCCACTATTCACTGATATCGAAGAGCGAGGGTTTGAATTATTCTTCAATAATGCGTGTTGTCTTAAAAATGCACGATGTTGACTACTCTCCATATCATTTGAAGGGGATTGATTTTTTTCCTCATTCATTGAATTATTACGCTGATTCAGATCACTTGAACTTATTGAACTCTGTTCATCGTCATCATCATCGTCATTTAAGTTACTATTTTTTTGATTTGATTCTTTGTCAGTTAAAGAAGAATTTTGATTTTCATCGTCATTGAAATTTTCGCCCTTTATTTCATCTCTAAAATCCCACTCGATTAATTGGTATAATCCCAAACTAAATTGATAAAATACTTGAGATGCAAGGAAGATACAAACATAAGCAACACCTTTGTCACCTTCAGATGTAGTAAAGATTCTACCACCTTTTGAGAGGGTTTGCATGTAAGCAATGGGTAAATCACTGATATTAGGAAATAAACCAACGGATAATAAGCCTCCTAACCATCTTTTAGGACAATTTGTTATTAAAGATACAACATAAGCTAATGATACACCTAAGGAAAATAATAAAGTACCTTCAAAAAAAATAATACCCAAGTTTTTGATATCAGAGGATTTTAAATTTGAAATGATATTATTAAAAATCAAACAAGGCATAATAGCACTAACCACTGCATCTGATATATCTCGACAGGTGGGTACTGATAAAATGTTCCGTTTAGCCAAATAAAAACCTATACCAATGATGAAGTATATCTTAAAAATTGGCTTAACAGCAGCATAGATAACCATGCCTAGTGGGGTACCTCCACTCATGGTAACAACTTTCAGGCGCAAGCAAGAATGAAGAGTAACAGCGATACAGTACTCTTAAACTAAGCTATGGAACAACTATCTTTCATAAGCAATGAAGATCATTTAAAAGTAAGTATGGAGTGATTGAAAAAAAAAAAAAAAATTGTTTGACAGCCCCAAAGATTGAGAAAATCTGAAGAGGAAACAAAAAATAAGTATACGAAAAAAGGAAACGGCTGCCGGATTCCTTAAAGACAAAATATTACATAGATAAGATTAAAAGCCACAAATCAGACTATTTGATATGGGCAATACTGATTTTCAAAGCTAGCGAGGGACTACGTGAGAAGACACCAAGTCTAACCTTCTTATGAGTCTTTCCGGCCTTCATGAGCTGTAAGATCCAGGAGTTTAGAGCCATCGCCAGTAGTAGAAAAAATTCCGGCTTTGGTGTCTGCACGAACGGAATCTCTGCTGATGATCATACTGTACAATTTCCACTACATTTTTCACTTAATAAAAATAAAGCCTAAGATTAAGATTACACACTGCTTGAAAGAAAGAATAGAAGCGAAAGAAAGAAATAAATAAATACCCACAAGAAAATAATTATAAGAACGTAAAATCAGAACGAAGCATCAAACGTAAAGCCAATCATTCATCTAATTGAGAAGCTATATTCACACAAGTAACTCTTTTAGATTCTTGATTATGAATTGCTACTACTGATAAAACTTCATCAACTTGAAAGATTAAATTGGATTCTCCATTGTCGTCAATATCAATTTCGTCAAGTAGTAATTCCCAGTCATCAACATCATGAAGAAAATGATCATCGGTTTCCTTTCGGCTTGTTAAAACTTTACTGGGAGATGCCTTGACTGATTCAACAGAAAAAATGGACTCATTAATAGACTTATCAGAACCATCCGTTCTATCCTCAAAGGAACTTGAGTCGGTCAAGTCTGGTGAGTACAGCTTGAGTTTTGTATTAATTTGAGTAATATATTCACTTATGGCATTATGAGAAGATCTGGCTGGTGATCTTTGCGGGACCTTAATACTATCAGTGGGGGCCATTTGTTGTTTAATAGTTACTTGCGAATCGTTCCTATGTTGATTTTGCATTTCATGATAAAGTATGTAGTTCTCATATTCAGTCATGGGTGGACTGATTTCTGGTACTAAGTTCATTATTGAAGATTTGAAATCGAAAATTATGAAGTAAAGAGGTAAAAATGAGAGACTGATGTTAAAAAAAAGTATGTAAAAGAATAAAAACTACACAAAAAAAATGAGCTTTGAATAGAAATTTATAAGGAAGGCTACTTCTCTTATATATGATAATCTTCCATCGGCTTTAATATGCTGGATTAATCTATAAAAAGTAAATCTATGTAAGGGTTATTTAGTTGTCATAATGAATTAACTTTGTTTCTATTGTGTTTCACTTATTTAAAAAAATCTATTTTCTTGCGCACGTCCAAATTAGGAAGGTTTATTAGGTGCAGCATTGCAGCATCCCCCTTTATCTCTTTTTTCTTCTACGTATATTTTCTTTTTTCTTTCTTTCTTTTTTCTTTTTTTCTTTTTTGGCCCTCTCTGGGTTACTTATGTTCAAATACCAACTTGTAGAATATGATATTGGCATGTATTAGTCACCCATACCCTACTAGCAACGTCTAAGTGGCAAAGTCGAATGCTTATTTATTTTTTTGGATTCAAAACACTGTTAAAGATGCTGGGGGTCGGTCAAATACGCACAAGTATTTCTTTTTTTTTTGGCCTATGCAGAAAGAAGGCTGGCCGATATTTTAGATGCCAGGTTATTTTTTATTCTTTGTAAATTGGATGATCCTCATTATTTGTTTTGCAATAACAATCAATTTAGATCTGGTGATATGTTCATCGATGAGGTTTAGTCGATGCTGTATTGCCAAAACTGAACGTTACAAGACCCTTTAATGCTGGGATTTAGTTTAGTTAGTTCTTACAATTGTATTGTTTTTAAAATTTAAAGAGAAATGAAAAATAATAAATTACTTCAATAAAGAAAACAACATATTTAATTATATTACAAATTAATTTTTAGACTTCTTTTTAGGAGGTCTATCATCCCCGGTTTCACTATCACTATCAGCCGGTGCGTCCGAATCAAATTCCTCGGCAACATCTGAATCGGAATCACTTTGGAAATCACCATCATCTTCCAGTTCATCATCACCTGCACTACCCATATCAACATCTCCGTCATCATCATCATCATCAGCTTCATTAATGGCTTTAGCCAACATTGCTTTGGCAACTTTTTCTTCATTTTTAATTCTAAGACCTTTTGATTGACAGAAACTTTCAATTGGTTCTTGTTCTTCACGATCAATACTACCAAAAATATGTGATTGATTATTACCTCTTAAATTAATTTCTAAATCAAATGTACGAGAAGCTGATACTCCAGTACCAGTTCTTGACATTGTTATTGAACTAATTTCAGAAAATGGTATATAAACTGTTGGTTTAGTAACGAATAAAAAGCACCTATCCAAAGGATATAAATAACCTTCGGATGCTTTTAAAGAACATGAAATACCTGGTTGTAAGAAACGAGAAGTAAAACTACCTGGAGTAACTAATTTACGTTCAGTTAATCCTTTAAAACAATGGGACATAACTAGATGAGTTTGAGAATCATAATTTTTCTTTAAACGATCTTTATATTTTGATTCATATTCTTCTTCTGATACATTTAATTCTAATTCAATTTCTTCTTCACGAACAAATTGTAAAACTAAGAATGGATAACGAGTTTGACCTTGTCTTAATGGAGGATCAATTTGTAAAACAATTAAATGATGTGATTCATCTGGTTTTGGTAATGAAAAAATTCTTTCAATTTGTTTATATTGAATTTTATAATCATAAGTTTTACCACGTAATCTTAAAGATGTTGGATACATATCAATATCATAACGACCTCTTGGAGTTAAGAATAATACATCACTAAATGATACAATTGCTTCACCAGCAATTTGTCCAATATCTGCTTTATCTTTTAATTGTTCATAAAATACATTAGCAGCATTAACTTCTTCAATTTCTTGTTTCATTTCACCATCTTCTTCATCTTTAATCATATTTTCAGTTTCATTTTCAATAACTCCTGGAATATAAAATCTCATTTCAACAACTTCATCACCTGCTTTTTGAGCATTATCTAAATTAAATTCAACTGCAACTTCATTTTTACCAGTTAAATTTGAATTACTAATTTCATTATATGGTAATTCAAAACTTGGTTTATTATTAACTTGGAAAACTAATTCATTTCTTGCTAAATCTGTTTTACCCCAATTCCAACCTCTTAAACTATGTTCTTTATGTTCTAAAGTAATATGAAAATTTCTTTGTAATTCCTGTTTTAATTTAGTAAAATCTTCAACATCAAATCCATCTAATGATATAACTCCTTGATTCTTGGTTTGTACTCTTAACTCATAACCTCGACTACCACGAGACCATGATGAAGTTAATATTTCTTCCAGTGGTAATAAAAATGGTGCATTATTAGCATTTGCATTCACATTAGAACTAACTTTCCAACCAAGACCACTATCGGCAATACGCATACGTCCATTGAAACGCGATTGGTTAAGGTATATCTTTTCGAAATCAGTATTGACCATTCTTATTTATTTATTGGCTTTCACTATAATTTCTATATAAAATTGGAAATAGTTATACTTTTCAACCTCCTTTGGTGTCTTTTTCCAACAAAAAAAAGTCTTCAAAAACGCGTTATGCTTAATGTCTTTGAATTTCATCAACATCCGTACCTACAGTTACACCCGTACATTTTACAAAAACTTCTTTTTTTCTTTTTTTATCTGATTGAGTCATTTTGATTTAGTGCGAAATTCAAAGATTTTCTATTTTTTTTTTTTTTTTCTTTCTACTTTTCGGATAATTTTTCATCAAAAAAATATTTAGATAGAACTAGATCAGATACCTTCATATTCAGTAGAAACAAAAGTAAACATAAAATGGTTAAAGCGGGTGTTTTAGGTGCCACTGGTTCAGTTGGTCAACGTTTCATCCTTTTATTACAAGATCATCCAGATTTTGAACTTTACGCATTAGGTGCATCTTCTCGTTCAGCAGGTAAAGAATATAAAGATGCAGTTACTTGGAAACAAACTTCATTATTACCAGAATTTGCCAAGAGTCTCCCAGTTGAAGAATGTAAACCCGAAGGTAGATTTGCCGATGTTGATGTTGTCTTTTCTGGTTTAGATTCTGATGTTGCTGGTGAAGTTGAAAAAGCATTTGTTGAAGCTGGTAAGATTGTTATTTCAAATGCTAAAAATTATAGAAGAACTCCAGATGTTCCATTAATTGTTCCAATTGTTAATCCTGAACATTTGTCAGTTGTTGAAAAGAAAGTTAAAGATGCCACTAGTCAAGGTAAACCAAAACCTGGTTTTGTTGTTTGTATTTCAAATTGTTCAACTGCTGGTTTGGTTGCTCCTTTGAAACCTTTAGTTGAACAATTCGGTCCAATTGATGCTTTAACTGCTACTACTTTACAAGCCATTTCTGGTGCTGGTTTTTCTCCAGGGGTTTCTGGTATTGATGTTTTAGATAATATCATTCCTTATATTAGTGGTGAAGAAGATAAAATTGAATGGGAAACTAAAAAAATTTTAGGTAATATTAATAAAGAAGGTAATGAATTTGAACCACTTAGTGAAGAATCCTTGAAAGTCAGTGCTCAATGTAACCGTGTTGCCGTTAGTGATGGTCATACTGAATGTATCTCTTTAAGATTTGCTAATAGACCAGCTCCTTCTTTAGATCAAATTAAAAAAGCTTTATCTGATTATAAATGTGATGCTTTTAAATTGGGTTGTCATTCTGCTCCAAAACAAACCATTCATGTTTTAGAAGAAGCTGATAGACCTCAACCAAGATTAGACAGAGATAGAGATGCTGGTTATGGTGTCTCTGTTGGTAGAGTTAGAGAAGATGCTCTTTTGGATTTCAAAATGGTTGTTCTTTCTCATAATACCGTTATCGGGGCTGCTGGTGCCGGTATATTGATTGCCGAAATCTTAAAAGCTAAAAACATCCTCTAAGAAAGCCTCTAAGGGATTTTTCAATAACGATTTATAAGTAAATAGTACATAGTATATACACATAATTTGATAAAACTTATCATACTAATGTTTTTGCACATTTTCCATATTCGTCTTGTGACCATCAAGCCAAAAAAAAAATGAGAGCTGAAAAAAAAAAATTGCGGCAATAGCATCTTGATGAGCTCTAAGTCTACTGATACTCATATCGTATACTAGAAAATGAATAAGTATATCGATGTTAGCTCGTTCGATGACTGATGATATCATATATGAGCATATTTACGACCTCTATACCAATCACAAGCCTAGAGATGATCAACATCTTGGTTATATCAATAAATCCAGCCCCACAATTAACATCAGTTGTGCTGATAATGACTTAACTATTAAACAATCATTAACATCTCTTTCTTCCAAAACTCAAACCTCCTCCACCGGATTCGTCTGCTGGCAGACATCATCACTTCTTGTTGAATGGATATTGACTGACCCTAGCTGTCCATTTTATAATTCTTTTGCTGAAAAACAAGACCTTTCTATCTTGGAGATGGGAGCTGGTGTATCAGGAATAGCAGTCACATTATTAGGTCCTAGAGTGAAAAATTATATTGCATCTGATCAAAAACATATTTTAAAGCTTTTGAAAGAAAACTTTTCAAATAATGTCCCCACTAATAAGTTTTTCAGTGAAACTTTAGTGAATCATAACTCCAGCTCAAATCGTTCTAAAATTGATTTTATTGAATACGATTGGGAATACCCACTTCAAGGCTTATCAAATTATAAGACCATAAATGATACCATTCCTGATATGATCATTGCTTGTGATACAATATATAATGAATTTTTGATCCAACCATTCCTTAACGCGTGCCAACAATCAATGAATAATACTAATGGCCTTCTAATTGGTATACAACTACGAGATGAAGGTGTAATGGAGCTGTTTCTCGAGCAAACCTTAAGCCGTGGACTAAATTTACATTACATTCCTCCAAGTTCTTTAAGTGAAGATCTACTTCAAGGGTTTGTAGTTTATTATATAGTGCAACCCGTACACCAGTAATGTATTTTTTTGGGAAAAAAAAGTCAGTAAGAAAGAAAAAATTGTAGCGTAAATACGAGTTTAAATCATGATTAACCTCATAATTCTAAACATACATCAACTCGTTTAACTCATTGCCTTCACCTACACCTTTGGTATATTCACTCTTGAATCTGTAAGTTGCACTAACACTAGCTGAGACAACAGGACTGGCCCCTCCCATTCATTAATCCTTGCATTTGGCCATGTCTGTCTTCAGTGGGAATACAAACTTCCCTGGAGCATTCTCCAATCCCCAATTCAGGATGAATACCAATAATAACAACAATAATAATGGTAATAATAATAACGTCAATAACAACGGTGTTTTCAATAAAGGTGGTCCTAATAACTTCAATAAATCATTCAATCCGAACCAACGAAAGAAAAAGGTATATATAAATAATTCAAACTCACAATCGAATGGAAATAATCCAGTTAATAATCAAAATCCCAAACTTAATAATAACAATAATAACAATAATAGAGGGCCCAATAAACGAACTAATGATAAGAATCAAGATCGAAGAAAAAATATAAGAAAAAAGGATAAAACGAATGATAGGAAAAATGATTTAGTGAATGGGAATACTAATGGACATCTTAATCAAGACAACAGTACGGATCTGAACTCTCCAATCCCTGAATCTCTAGAAATTCCCCAAAAAATCATACCTCGTCATTCCAAGGAGCAAATACAGGATTTCAGCATTGAAGAAAATTCCTTGATTGGACCTTTATTCAACAGTCCAGAATCATTAGGTTTCCAACGTAAACAACCTTCAGAGAAAAGGCCAATCCCTCGTTACATGTTATCCCAACCACGTCAGCTTGTAACTCCTCCATTTGTTCAAAATCAATGGGATCGAGATAATCAAGACAAGATGCGTTCTTTGGAAGCATCAAATAAGGATTTCCAAGGCTTATACGAAGAATTTCAAAAAATGAGAGAAACTGAAAGAGCAAAAATGGAGTCTTTGGGTCTTGTGGATGCAGAGAATATAAGTAAAGACTTGACTGATGCCATCGCTTTCCAAGGTTCATGTCTTGATATGTGTCCAATATTCGAAAGAGTTAGAAGACAATTAGAAAACAATGTAAAAGCTTTGGAGAAAGATCCACATACCAATAAGATATCACCAAATCGAGCTATAAAAGCATTCTCCAGACCTGCAGCAGGTCAAGCTCCGCCATTACCATCAGAAGTCAGACCTCCTCATATATTGAAACAAACATTGGACCATATGGTCGAGGAGATTGTTCCTCAATTACCCGAGGCACACTCTTTCATTTGGGACAGAACGAGGTCCATAAGGCAAGATTTCACATATCAAAACTTTTTTGGCCCCGAAGCTATTGATTGTAATGAAAGAATTGTTAGAATTCATTTGATTTCGTTGCACATTATGGCAGGAGCTGATGTTGAGTATTCTCAGCAACAAGAATTGGAACAGTTTAATAAAGCTTTACAGACATTAGTTGAAATATATCAAGATATAAGGAATCATGGGGGTAAAGCACCTAATGAAGCTGAATTTAGAGCATATTATTTACTTAGTCACTATAGAGATCCAGAATTAGAAAGAGAAATACAAGAATTACCGGATTTCATCTTTAGATCTCATGAAGTTCAATTAGCCTTAAAATTTAGAACGATTCTTTCACAAAATAATATAGTTGAGCGAGGTTTTCAAAACTCAATAGGTGCTCTTAACTTGTTTCTGGAATTCTTCAAACTTGTCTATAGTCCTGAAACTCCATTGTTGATTGCCTGCTTATTAGAAACACACTTTAATGAGATCAGATTTTATGCGTTGAAAGCAATGTCAAGATGTTATCACACCAGAGGTAAAGCTTACTTAGCTGAATCTCTCAAAGATATGTTAGGTTTCGATTCGATTGATGGTTTAGTTAGATTCATTGAATATTATGAAATTGATACTTTAAATGATAATGGAGAATTACTAATTGATCTATTCAATAAAGATAAATTAAGTAATTACAAACTCAATTCCATTCACGAAAAACCTAAATTGGCTCAGCCGTGCTCGAGGCAAATTGATGATAAGATTATTGGACCATTGAAATCGTTCATTAACTGTGGAATGCCAACTTATACCCTTAACTTAAAAAACTCAACGGACAGAGAGGTATTGCCAACAACCTTGCCATCGCTGAAGCCTGCTACAACTGCTCAAGGTGGCTTCGGAGGATTATCTCATAACGTTAAACAAACCGGAGCGTCTAAAAGTTTATCTGATTTCCTCAATGCTTCCGGTGGTCCTTCCTCTAATGGTATTTCTCCAGCATTTGGGGCTTCCCAAGCATCAGGCGCTCCTAAATCATTCGGTGGTACTCAAACAGCAAAAGCTACTCCTCCTCAAGCATTTGGTGCTCCTCAATCATTCGGCGCTCCCCAATCTTTTGGTACCCCTCAATCATTCCAGACATCTCAAGCATCTAATACACCGTCATTTGGCGCACCTAAACCAATCGATTCCACGGTTAGTTCTGTTACGAAACCTGTCTCTGAGCAACTGAGCAACGGACCTAGATCTAGTGCAGAGCCTTCGAATAAAATTGAATTTGGCTTTCAAAAACCAACCCCCGTCTTTTCTGCGAAAGATACCCCCAAAAAGGACTCGGCTTCGACTTTCAGCTTTCCGTCTGCATCTAAAGATGTTCAGCCATCCAACGCTAAGGAAGCTCCTAAATTCACACCCCCGGTCACCACCCAAGCCCAAAAGCTGGATCAGTTATCATTTTCTAATACCGACTCATCTTTCAATTCTTTTCCATCTAAGGAAGCTCCTAATAAAATAAGCGAAAAACCTGAAATCGCTAAGAAACCAACACTCAAAGATAACAAATATTTTGATCGTGCATTGAGAGAGATTCACTACGATATTTTACAATCTACTATTGGCGAGGAGCTTTCCCAATTATTACCCAAATTGATTCGAATTGAAAATCGAAATCAAGAACGCAAGAACATTATAAATACCTTCAGTAATGAGTTATATCAAGCATTCATATCAGAAATCATATATAACGAAACGTTAAAGGCACAGGCCAGAAACTTCTACGAAAAAAACACCAAAAAATTCATTTTGAGACGCTTAAGTGAAAAGGGTAAGCAATTGAAAACGAAGCATGAATTAAGACGCAAAAAATTGGATGAGTTGAACAGTATTTCATTTAAGGTTCCAACATTAAAAAGACGCTCCTCTAGTACTAGCATTAGCTCATTGGGAAGTAGTAAAGCAAAAAGAAGACTCAACATTACTGAAAATGAACCAACTTTCGACCACATTACTGAGAGACAGAATGAGGTAAGAAAACTATGGGAACCCATAGATCTCAAACAATTTCTTACCACCTGCTCAAAACGTATCAAACTTGGAATTGAATCAATGGTGGAATTGAAATTCTTGCTTGTAATTGAAAATTGGACCTCTCCTTACTCTAAGTGGTTGAATACAAAATTAATGTTAAAAATCAACAAAGAGAAAATGATATATGAAAACAGTATCAGTGACGATAAGATGAATATCAAGATACAAAGTTTACCGCAAAACAATTACTTGAATAAGGACTTTTTTGGTAATACAACTTTTATTTTGTTCGAAACTGGATTCTTCAATGATTCGCAAATAAGTCAGTATAATGGCGATTTATCTTCAAAATTGAGGAGAGATGAAACCATTTTAAATAAGATCATACAATTATGCTCGAGATATGGTTATTACAAAGTTCAGATCCTCCTTGTATTTTGGAATATAAGTAAATCGGATACTCCTGATATTTCGAACTTATTGAAAATCGAAGAGCATAAAAGTAATGAAGTAATTGAGGATATCGTTGTTTGTGATATGACTGCAAAAGATGAAAATATCAATAAGGTTTTACTTGACGGTTTTAATAAATTAAGTGAAGGTTTTACAGGAAATCTTACGTCAAGAGGAATCAAGAAGAAGGAAAAGATTCGCAAGTTGAATGAGACCAAGAAACGTAAATTATCTGAATCCCCTGCACCCATCAATGAATCCATGGATGAGCATAGACTTAAAGAATCTGAATATCTCAAGAAAGCAAAACTCAATCGTCAATATGGCTATTTAGCAAATCATGTATCAAACGTTTCAAACTCAAGAGTTAAATCCCGTAATAATTCCATTAATGACTCTACGTCGCTTTATTTAAGTGCAATCAATAGGACTCAAAATAATTCATCAACATTCTTAAATTTGAACTCTTCTATTGGCAATGACACTACGTTCAGGAAAGACTTATCAATATTACCTTCATTTGGTGAAGGGGTTATTGAAGAAAGCACACCGTTTGCATCTCCCAAAGGAAAGTCCTTCTCTAAACCAACCGCTAAAAATGCATCTAGCAATGTTGAACTTTTACGTAACTTGACTGCAAGCATCAAAGCCAAGTATAAAAAGTGAATAAATTGCTTATTTTTGTATATTATGTATAATAATTTTTAATAAACATCAACTCTCAGAGGATAAATTTCATATCCTCTACATGTCTTAATTAATTCTGGCTTAATGATGTAGGTTGAATGAAATTTGATCAATTACATAGATGCTTTTTTATCTATTTGAACAACAGCTGAATAGTAATCTCACGAAATTGGTTTAATGTCATGACTATTCGATGTTTCAATTTTATCTTATGTGAAAACTTAATTTTTGCATATTTGAAGTAGTTCAACCACGCATTTTTATTAGTGAGGAAAAGCTTTCAGATCAAAATCTCGAGAATGACTATAATGGTCACTTTTACCCAATTTACCTCCAACCAATGGATCTGAAAGAAGTGCTAAGTGATGAATGGAAAGAACATATCAGTATCATTCTACAGGATGTTTTAATTGAAGTTATAAAAGCAGGATTACAGTTTATTGAATCTACTTGTGGAGAATGTATTGCAAATTATGAGTATTTACATCAAGAGTTGGCATCAGATAAATTGAAACATTATTTTACTTTAAAAGAGATAATTGCACATATACGTAGGGTTACTATAATACACCAGAAGTATCTTGAATCTATAGATTTGATGATTAGTCCTTCTCATTTAGTCGAACAATATACATATCTTCTGTCGTTTCTTCGTGATTTTAAAGATTCGATATTTCTATTTGAAGAGCTTTATCCAAGCGATCATTTACCGATATCTGATAAGTATTTACAAGAAAGTTATGTCCTGGATATGATAATAAAGAAACATTTTGGATATACATATTTTGACGTATATGAAAAAACAAGTGGAATGCCAACAATTAACCAAAAGACTGAAAGTTTTAAAAAATGGAGAACCACGGTTGATTCAAGTTATTTGAGAGCTATGGAAAAGACAACCATGTTACTGAAAGATCATATTCATCCTAGAAGGCTTATATATCTTGGATTTAAGAAATTATTGAATTTACTTTCTAATGAGAAGGATTTGAGGGAATTTGGGGACTATTTCGAATTATACACTTTCTATAGGGATGTAAGGGATAGTTTTGAGATGTTTGAAGTTGTTACACCGTATTCTGCAATGAATTAAGTTTAAATGAAAAATTTTTAATGTAGACTCTTGTAGATATCTTTTGCTACCATTTTTACCTAATTGTTACAATAAAACTGCAAAATTTTCAATTTTTACTGAAAAAATCATAAAAGTGTTCAATGAAAGTAAAATCACCACCAATTGAACCTCTTCTTCAATTCTTCTACGATCCAAACCAAATTAACTCTGAATATTCATCAATTCACCGTGAAATAGTCAATCTTACTTCAATGGCACATACCAATACCTTCAATAAACCTCTTCAAACACCGAAAAAAAGGAAAACTACAAAGAATACACACTTCTCCTATACATTGACAGCATATAAAAAGCAGTTAAATCTAAATCATCGAACCATATAGAAGTGGAAAGTACCTAAACTCCAATATATTCAGGGTTTTAGCAGTAGTTAAAGGTCTGTGAGTGCAGTGTGCAGGAACTTTTCAAATTTTCAATTTTTAGAAGTTTTCATAAATTTTTCTCGCATTTCAAAAAAACGAACCAAAAAAAAAAAAAAAAAGATAAAGTTCACAGATCGACAAGAGGAAAACACATTTAATATAACTTTTCATAATAGGCGGCCACCTTTAGAAACAATACAATATAACCAATAGCTATTGGGACCATTTACTTATACATCATTACATACCAATTGGCTATAATTGTTTTTCGCCTTTTGTTTTCTTTTTAACCAATTCCTTTCAATACTCATTTAATTGTTTTATTATTGATAGGCTCGTGTTCTTTGCTTCCCGCCAGTTCCATCAAAATTACGATCTTTATTAATTGACTTACTATTAGCATGGATTTACTAAAAGACGCAACTAAAAACTTAAACTTGTATGAAGTTAAGGCTTATGTTCGTAAAGCACAAAATGTTGCTATGAACTTAACTGAAATGGAAGCCAAGGTTCGTGAGGCTACTAATAATGAACCTTGGGGATGTCCAACTACTGTTATGGCTCAAATTGCTTCTGGAACTTATAATTATAGAGAAAGAGAAGAAATCATTGGATTCATTTTCCGTCGTTTTACTGAAAAAGCTGCTAATGAATGGAGACAAATATATAAATCTTTACAATTATTAGATTATTTGATTAAAAATGGATCTGAAAGAATCATTGATGACGTTAGGGCTAATATGTCTTTGATACAAATGCTAAAATCATTTCATTATATTGATTCAAAAGGAAGAGATCAAGGTATTAATGTAAGAAATAGATCTAAAAATTTAATTGCTTTATTAAATGATGATTCACTTATTAGATCTGAACGTAAAAAGGCAAGATCTAATCAAAAGAAATTCGGTGGGGTTTCTTCTGCTGCTTTTGGTGGTGCTTCTTCAATCACTACCAGCAATACTTTTGATGATGGTGATTTTACTAATCGTGTATATGGTGATGGTGGTGTTTATGGTGAAAGATATGATGATCCTGCTGCTGCTTATGAAAATGGTAATTCCAATGATAATTTCGAGGAATATGATGTCGGTGGATCTGCTTCATCCTCTAATAATACCAGTGCTAAACCAACCACTAGTACTTCAAGAGTTCATGGAACCTCATCAAAACTGAAGGCTAAGGCTAAACCAACAACTGCTCCTGCTCAAAAAGAAGAACCTGATTTATTAGGTGATTTGGTCTCTTTTGATGCTCCAACATCAAATAAGAATACAAATCAAGCTACCGTAGATGATGATGATGATGATGATTTTGATGATTTCCAGGCTGCTCCTTCTCAACCTCAAAAACCAAATCTTTCATCAAATTTATCTAACTTATATCAAGCTCAACCTCAAATTCAACAACATAACTCTTTTGTTTCAACTACACCTCAACAACAAAATTTATTTTCCACTCCAAACACCACTTCGTCTTCTACTCCAAATTATAACATTAGCAGCACTACTTCTAGTGCTCCTGCTCCAAACAGAACTAGCTCTAGTAGCAATGATGCTTTCTCATCTTTATTCTCTTCAGCAAAATCAAAGACTAATACAAAGTCTAGCGGCGCCTCTACTCCTGCTGCTAAACCAGCCCCCGTCTCCAAGACTGCCGACGATGACTTTTTCGGAGATTTTAGTTCAAACAATTCTACCGCTAAACCTGCCAATGGAAATACTTCAAACGGCAATGGAACTTCCCAATCC
Organism: Hyphopichia khmerensis; assembly: GCA_030569195.1. Taxonomy (NCBI): domain Eukaryota; kingdom Fungi; phylum Ascomycota; class Pichiomycetes; order Serinales; family Debaryomycetaceae; genus Hyphopichia; species Hyphopichia khmerensis. Next base: position 15,712 of record JAJMKE010000041.1, on the reverse strand, counting down.
AATAACAATAATGGTGAAATTGATTTGTTAAGCTTTTAATCTGGTCCGGATTCTTAATTTTAAGATTTTGACTAAGAAAAGAAATTGCAAATTCTGAAGAAATTTTATTTAAAAAAAAAAATAAAAAAAGTTAAAACTATCATTTCATACTTGTTGATATATAAGTTGCAAGTACAAGCACTGTTATGCCTTTCCATTATAATTTTTCGTATGTTTCATTTTTGTCCACACCATTTTAATTCTATCACTTTCTTGTTTAGCTTATTTTTTTTTTAGTTTCCCACGTTTATTCTGTTTCATTATTCGTTCTTTCTTTCCTCTACATTTTATATTTAAGATGAATGTGGGTCGTGGGATTATTTTCAGATCAACTAGTTCTTTGTTTGTATTCAATTGACATTTACTTCGATTATTCTACCTTATTATCTTGTAGCAGCATTTGAACCAATCTTTTCCTGCAAAAAAAAAATTTTTTTTTTTTTTTGTGTGGGTGAGAAACCTTTCGAAGCTTTTGATTTTTTTGGTTTAAAGTTGGAGATTTTTTAAAGAGAAAGCATCAAAATCAAACTTGTTTCTTCTCTTCAATATAAACGAATCACAATTACAATATGTTCAAAGCCCCAGCTAGATTATTTTCCACCAGTGCCAGAAACTTAGGTACCAAGGTTTTCTTTACTCCATCAATTAATGGTGTCAAGCAATCACCAATCAAATTTGAATTGTATGATGATGTTGTTCCAAAAACTGCTGAAAACTTCAGAGCTTTATGTACTGGTGAAAAGGGATTTGGTTATACCAACTCTATTTTCCATAGAGTAATCCCACAATTCATGTTACAAGGTGGTGATTTTGAAACTGGTAAAGGTTATGGTGGTAGATCCATCTATGGTAAGAACTTCCCAGATGAAAACTTCAAAATTCCTCACAACAAACCAGGTTTATTATCTATGGCTAATGCTGGTCCTAACACCAATGGTTCTCAATTTTTCATTACCACCGTTCCATGTCCATGGTTAGATGGTAAACACGTTGTTTTTGGTGAAGTTATCGAAGGTTTCGAAACTGTTAAAAAGATTGAAGCTGAAGGTTCCGGTTCTGGTCAAACCAGATCTGCCATTATTATCGAAGAATCTGGTGAAGATAAAAACTAATTGAATTTCAGACTCTCGGTTTGTTTATAGTATTATGTTTTATATGTAAATAAAAAATGATGATGTGAAAGTATCAGGTCAAAATTTTATAACTTTGCTATGTAGTATGAATGTGAAATGCATTTAAATGGTAATTATATAAATAAGAGTTTCTTGATAGAAAAGAAATAGAGTATAAATTAAAGACAAAGGAAGAATTGGGTTATGAAAGCATTAGCAGATATAGGATAAAAAAAAATAATGAATAATTTGTTGACTCAAAGCCATGTATAGGAAATATAATGATAAACATATTCTAAATCTAAGGAATAGTTCAATTCTTTTTCGATTGATCTTTAATTCATATGTAAGTCCATAAACTTTCAATATTTCTGGGATTTTTTTTTTTTTTTTTATTTTATAGAATCTTTTTTTTTTTAAAATCAAGAGAAGTTAGACATCCAGTTAATGTTTACATCTATGGTACAGGGTTTAAACGCAAATTCAAACCATTTTGGTTATGAAATCCACCATGGGAACCAAAAGATAACAAATAAATGAGACTGAGTTGAAACATCAACCAAAAATGAGGAATAAACGAGAAAAAGACAATAAATAAATAATAAAGTAATTTAAATTACTTAGATTTTCAAATTTGGATGAAGGCCTTCTTTTGGAAGTAAATCTTTTGGTAATTTTTTCTTTAATTCAGCTAATCTATCATAATCACCAGCCAAAATTCTTGCAACAACCAAGTCATCTCTATCTCTAATTTCTCTCTTAGATTTACCTTCATTACTTAAGAATTCTTTAGCCTTTTCAGTATCACCATGGAAGTAATCTTCCATTGCTCTTAATCTTAATTCTTTTTCAGCCCAATCTGGACCATCAGTTGCTCTTCTCTTCATTTGAGTAGTATATTTAGAATAGGCAACATAAATGAAAACTGGTAAAACAATATAAAAATAAGAAAATTCCCAACCTTCGGCTTTTTCAGTTTCACGAATAACTTTCCATTTTAATTCACCAGTAACTTCATCTTTATAAGGAATTTTATCAATAATTTTACCAGCATCTTTAGTTACAAATTGAAAATTCTTTAAATCTTGAGTATTATCTTTGTATAAGTTTAATTGATCTCTTGGAATACCTGGTAATATGAAATTCCATTCAGAATGATTACGTTTATAGTATAAGTTTTGTAATTCGGCAATAGTTTTAAATTCTTCATCACTTGGAACTCTTGGGGTACCATCTGGATTACTATAAATTTTGGTGACTGATGGTAAAGTATCTAATTTTGAGCGAATGTCTTGTTCTATTTGATAATTGAATTTACCAGGTCTGAATTTGAAAAGACTGTTGAACGGTAACTTAAATGAAAACTTCATCTTGTCTTATTGTATGGAGTAGACGTCAAACTTTTTTGAAAAAAAAAATGAAAAAAAGGAATGCTCTTAGGAAACAAGATGATTTCAATAATCCTCAACTAAAATCCTTTTCTTTGCTCAATAGCGATATCACTTATATTACGATATCGAGTTATAAAGCCTTTATTTATAGGTCAAAGTCAATGTTGTCTTTGGAGTATCACCTTCAAAAGAAAAAGTCCATACATTTTTTTTTTCTGGTAGGTTTGGTAATATAAATTTCGATTAAATTTTATTGGTGGAATTCTCAAAGTGCAGTTTGAGCCAACTCAAACAGCAAAAGCACATCCCCAGATTACTCTACACCCATACACCCATATATATATATATATATATATATATATATATAAATGAATAAAAGGCATTGAAAGTATATATATATATATATAAGTCTAATTATAAATCATAAGTCGTTAAGAGAACTTTAGAAGAATTACTTCTTTGAAGTTCCAAATCCACCGAATCCCATGAGTTTCGAAATATCGTCTGTAGGTTCTGAATCATTAATTAGATTCTTCTTCTTCTTCTTCAAATTTTGTCTTTTCATTCTTCTCTTTTCAAGTTGTTTCTGTTCAAAAGCTTTTCTTTTATTGATTCGATCTCGAATTGATATTGAAGATTCTGGATCTTGTTTAGCTCGTATCAGTTGTGCAACCAAGGATTCTATGGTTGCAATGACTTCTTCCACATATGCACGTCGTATACCGCCTTCGAGTAATTCGAATTCTTCATCGTTATCTTCACCCGGGTTCTTTAAAGATTTGGCCAATTGTTGGGATTTCCCAATATGTTGTGGTGAATTAACGTGATCAATAAGTGCTAAATTATCTCTAAAAGATAAATCACAAACAGGACAGAAAAATCCAAATCGTTTCTCCTTACCATATGACTTGGTATTCAAAGGATTAATCAAAGTATGTTTATTAACAGCATTTATTGATTCATTTAAAAGATTTGATCTATGTTGCAAATAAGAAGTTGGTTTATCCTTATTGATTGAAATCGCATCATTAATGGTTGTTTCTTCAGTATTTGTTCTGGACTTGTTCTTCAGCTTTGCTTCTTGAGCATATGCATCAACATCCCATACTTTTCGACCATACTGATCAACAGATACCTTACTGTTATGTTCTGTCATTATATAGTAGATCAGTTATAAACTAGTAAATCATCCTTACATTTTATATTTCATTTTTTTTTTTTATCGCTTTTCACTCACTTCCTACGCGTACTATTTTTTTCTTTTCACATCCAAAGAACCAAGTTATCTGGATTTGATTATCATAATCTGAGACGGTATTAATGTCTCGTCCAAGTATTATCAGTATGATGAAGGAAGGGGCAAAACCTTTGAGTAAAGTAACTAAGCCCATAAGTAAGCCAAATACTAGTGTAACAGCTAGTACAAGACCCAGCCAAACAATTGAAAAACTTAATGATCAGATTAAGAATGAAAGCTTCAAAAATAGATGGATAGTTCATGGAACACATATAATAACAAATGTTCCAGACAAATTAGATCTTTCTAAATATATTGGTAGTGACAAAACGGTTAAGATTGCGGCATTTGACTTGGATGATACCCTAGTTAGAACCAAATCACCAATGAAGTTTGCCAGAGATTCTCATGATTGGGAATGGTGGACTCCACTGAAAAAAGATGATTCCCAATCAAAAGTTCCGGATACTTTAGAAAAATTGAATAAAGAGAAATTTATAATTGTAATTTTTACAAATCAAGGAGCTGTAATTGCTAATAATGATGAACCAAAAAGTAAATCATATGCAAAACTTTGTGGTAGAGTTGAAAATATTATTGAATCATTAAATAAGAAAAGTGAAGAGTTTTTTGAAGTACTTATATTTGCATCACCTAAGAGACCTGGTGGTAAAAGAAAGAAACCAACTGGTATTATAAGTTCAGAAGAAGAGCATGAATTCACCAGGAAACCAAATATTGGTATGTGGGAAACTATGACTAATTATTTAAAACTGCAATTGAAAGATCTTGAAATATCTATTGAGGATAGTTTTTACGTTGGAGATGCAGCAGGTAGATCTAATGATCACCTGGATAGTGATTTAAAATTTGCTGAAAATCTTAAATTAAAGTTTAAAATTCCTGAAGATACATTTATTTGATAGCTATTTATCACATATAATAAATTATATATCTTCCAAAATAATTTCTTGAAGTTTATCATCCATTTCATCATGGCGTAAATCAATCATATGATTTTTATTAACAACATCGAAATATCCAATAACATTTTTAATTAATCTTTGTTCATTATCAGTTTTAGAATTAGAAAGTTCATTGTTAATATCATATCTTAAGACTAAACATTTAGTTATATCAGAAATTGTATTTTCAAATCTGATAGCTTCATCAGTATTTTGAGGATAATTTTTAATAATAAAATTAGTATCATAAGTTCCTTTAGAAGTATTTATATATAAATTAATTTCTTGCTTAATCAATGCAGTTATTAATCCTTTAACCAATGGTTTATCCAAAGCTCTTAAATCTTGTAATAAAACTGAATACTTTGCAGTTGGATCATTAATTTCTTTTTCAATCAACTCTTGTGGATCAATAATTTTTATTTCTTTATCCTTTGGTAATTTTGATGCAATCTTATAAATACTTTCATCTTGATGAACAAATGGAACAACGTAAAATTTATACTTATCTTGTAACAGACTACTTATAAGCTTTGAACGTCTTTTCAAACCAGAAGCTGCTTCCAAATCTTGATATTCTTTTTCAGTAAAAGATGTTTGTGGTTTCTTATTATCAACTTTTCTCGTAGCAAGAACTAAAAGACCACTTGAAAAAAGAAATAAATAAAAAAAATAACGAAACCTTGTTCCTTGATCTTCTTTTTTCCATTTTGGACCTTGCTTATTAGAAATTGGACCATTTTTCAATTCTTCAGATTCTTTTGATGATTTGGATGGAGGTGAATTTGGGGTCGAATAAAATTGAATCTTAGTTAATTGTGGTACAATTCTTAACCTCGAATTCAATTTTACTTGACGGGTACATTGTACAAATGACTTACTTATTGAACTTCTAAACATCCTTATTAAACTTATCCTTTTCAATTAAAAGAGAAGAAGTTGTTAAAAGTGAAGTTTTTCACTCAATGGTTCCACAAAATTTGTTGCTGTGATATCCGAGGGATCCAGTGCTTTGAAAACGATCTCGGTTTTCGAATAGGCGCACGTGACAAAAACGTGACTTCCGAGGGAGTCCTCTTTTTTTTTCCAAAAAAAAAAAAAAAAAAAAAAAACTTTACGAAGAAAAAAAATTGAAAAATTGAAAAATTGAAGTTGATTTGAATGAGTTTAGATAATATCTTTAAATATTTGTATATACATATATATCCAGAATGTCTTTGGTAAAGTTGGCAAACTTTTGCTGTCATATAAAGAACTGTACCAACGTGAATATCACCCGAACCTCAGTACCATTCAACCGTGGTCATTTACAACTCGCTTTCCAATTATATAGAGAAGGATTCATTTCATCGATACAAAAAGGTTCAACCAGTGGGCCAGATAAAGAAGCAGTTGAAATAACTCCAGATAATATATCATCCAGAAGATTATGGTTAGATTTGAAATATAGAAATAACGAACCAGTTATACGTGAATTTAGTTTAATTTCTACTCCAGGACGTAAAGCGCATTTAACTGATGTCGAAGTTAAAGCATTAGCATCTGGTTTACAAGTTAGATTTATTAAACCTTTACAACCAGCTGAATGTATATTCATTCAAAATAAAAAGAAGGAAATATTAGAAATTCAAGAAGCTGCCAAGAGGGAAGAACTGGGTTTAGCGTTGTGTCGTATTAGATAAATTCATTTATGTGGTCATTTTAGTAAATAGTTTATAAGTTTTTTCTACATAAAAACTTTTTTGTATATAGCATACTATTCTTTATATATATATATATAGATATATGTATAATTCAATTTTAATTCGTTTATTTTAATTTTTTGGTTTTGAGAGAATTATATTGCAACTTTAGTTATATTATTAGAACCATTCCAATTTGTCATATCAACTTGCCAACCTTTCCAAAGCATTAGTCTTTCTCTGAAATCAACAGTACTTTCAAAGCTCTTGAAGTTTTGTTGTGATAATGATGCATAATCATTGGATGTAATTATTGGTTTTGCTGGTTTAACTGGAGATGCAACAGTATTTGGTAATGAAGAAGCTGGTTGACTTATTGGTTGTGGGGTTAAAGTACCTGAAGTTCTTAAAGATTTCAATTCTTCTTCTAATTCATGAATTTTATCTTTTAAATCCATTCTACCTAATTTTAAATCAGTATTTTCATCTCGAAGTTTCTTAATTGTTTTCTCTTGTTGTTCTAAAGTCGATTTAAGTTTGGAAATTTCTTCAGATTCAGATTGAGTTGAACCATCCGCTATTTCTTTATTCAAAGTTTCAGTTTCAGGTTTTACTTCTTCAGGTTTTTCTTCAGGTTCGACTGTCTTAGACTTTTCAGATTCCTTTACTTCAGCAACTTCAGGTTCTTTTACCTCTGCATTATCCTTTTCGCTTGTAGTCTCATTTTTAGTTTCATCATCTTTAGTTTCATCATCTTTAGTTTCATCATCTTTAGTTTCATCATCCTTAGTTTCATCATCTTTAGCTTCATCATCCTTAGTTTCATCTTTAATTTCATCCTTAGTTTCATCATCTTCTGGCTCTTGTGTAGCTTCTTTCGAATCATCATCTTTTGATTTCTTACCCTTCTTCTTACCCTTCTTTTTCTTCTTCTTCATTTCTTCGAATTTCTTACGGGCAATTTCAAGACGTTCTTCTTTTGTGAGGTCTTTTCCATCTTCACTTTCTACCTCTGGGTCTAATTGATGTGAAAGCTGTTCTTCGGTATCTTTATTATCGGTCATTTTTAATTGAATGCTAAATGAAGTAGCTATTGATAAATTGTTGATTCGTTTCAACTTCTGATATTTGATAGCATAGATCCATACACCGAGCTGGGGGAATATTCACGTGACACACACACAAATAAAAAAGAGAAAAAGCAAAGAGAAAAGAATAGTATTATGTTCTTCGAGAACAATTGGATCTAAATATTAGTTAAATATTCATTTTTACTAGTTTAATATTTGGTAAAAGAAAGTGATGACTTTCAATTTTCAATCAAGGCAAAACTGAAAGGTTAAATTGATATTAAATGCAACGTTTGAGTTATATAAAAGCGGAGTATTGAATGAGTAAAAATTAAGGTACGGAGGTATATAATGTAGTCAAAAAGGATGAATCAAACGGAATTAACAAGAAATAGTTCTTTATTGAATAACTATAATGATAACCAGACCAAGACCACTGAGAAAGGGTACTGATATTGAGCTTCAAACGATAAATGTTGTTGAGGAGAATCTAGTGACATTTCCAGATCAACAACTTAGTCAACGTAATCGATTTAGAAATCAAGAATCAGAAGCAGAAGAAGAGGATGAAACTAGAGGTAGATCATTAATGTATAAGAATGAGAAGAATCAAGAAGAATTTCCTGATGGAGGTAAACAAGCATATTTAGTATTATTTGGATCATTTTTTGGATTAATAATTGATTTTGGAATAGCCAATAGTATGGGAGCATTAGAATCCTATGTTTCAACGCATCAATTACAAGATATTGAACCAAGTAAAGTATCATGGGTATTTTCGATTCATTTAGGAATAATGTATTTAGGAGGAATTATATTTGGAGAATTTTTTGATAAATATGGAGCCAAAATACCATTAATATTAGGAACGATATTAATATTTATTGGATTAATATTAACAAGTGAATGTAAAGAATTATATCAATTTATATTACTGTTTAGTATACTTACAGCAATTGGAACATCAATTTCAATGCATCCATTAATTGGAAGTTTATCACATTGGTTTTTGAAAAAAAGAGCATTTGTAATTAGTTTTGCAACATGTGGAGGATTAGTTGGATCAAGTATTTTCCCAGTTATGTTACAAAAATTATATAAACAAGTTGGATTTAAATGGGCAATTAAAATATTAGCAATTTTATCAATATTTTGTATGGGAATATCAGTTTTATTTGTTAAAGGAAGAAATTTTAATAAAGAAAAAGAAGAAACAATTGAAATTGAAGAAGAAACTATTGAAATTGAAGAAGAAAGATTAATAAAATCAATTAAAAATGATAATTTTATTAACAAAACGATACAATTTTCATTATTAAAAAATATTAAATTTGTTACATTAACAATTAGTGTTTTTTTAGCAGAAATTATATCAATGACTACATTAACTTATTTATCATCATATGCTATTAATCATGAAGTTAGTGAACTGAAGAGTTATTTATTGATTACAATAGTTAATGTAAGTGGGATTCCAGGAAGAATAATTTCTGGATATTTTGCTGATTATTATGGACGTTTTAATATAATGATTATAACATGTTTTTTCACTACTATTATAATATTTAGTTTATGGTTACCTGCTGGATCTAATATTATTTTATTATATATATTTCTGATATTATTTGGTATTAGTTCATCAGCAGTTTTATCATTAATTGGAGCTTCAGTTTCTCAAATTTGTTCATCTAATAATTTTGGTGCTTGGTATGGTAAATTATATTTTTATTTATCATTTTTATCAATTCTTGGAATCTTTATTGGTTCAATAATAATTGATCTGGGTACTACAAATGATTATAGAAATTTTATAATTTATGAAGGTTGTTTATCTGCTGCTAGTGTAATTGCTTGGATTATTGCAAGACACGTTAACGTTGGATTCAGCCTAAGCAAGTTCTAATCTTTACTCATGCTTACTCTAATACTTACTCTAATATATACTCTAATACTTACTCTAATATTTACTCATGCTTACCCTAATGAAAATGCTATTTGTAAACTAATCTATTTTTGCAACATTTCCCTTGCTCACTATCGATCTGATTCATTTGTATTGTTCTACGTAAATTACCCGTATATAATAATATACTGGCATATCCTATAATAACATATAATAACATATAAGAATATATAATAACCAGTATAACATATAATAACATATAAGAATATATAATAACCAGTATAACATATAATAACCAGTATAACCAGTATACCCAGTATAACCAGTATACCCAGTATAACCAATACAAATAGTCATGTCACGTGAAACTTGACATAAATTATTTTTTGTTTTGTTAGCGCTTTTCTTTTTTTTAAATCTTATTTTTTTAGGCAAAAAAAAAAAGAAATTCAAAAATATCTTTTCATCGCACCCTGGTGGTTGCAATACATATCAAATACTTTAATTCAATATCAATTAATATATCCATACGATTATGAAAATTACTTAAACTTTACAAAGTGAATAGTAGAGAGATTTGGAAAGGCATTAAAAGTTGCAATCCAAAAATAACATCAACTTTATTAAACAATAACCTCTTAAACAGATTAGCCGTTTATAAATATATATTACTATAGTAGTTATTACATTGCAAGTGAGACATACAATACAAAATAGCTAACAAAACAAAAATTAAAAAAAGAAAAAAAAGAACGAAAAAGGGAAGCAGAAAAAGAACGAAGAAGAAAATAGTAAAGCTTAAATTGATTATAACCACTATACACTAATTGGGAATATATAGATATAGATATATATATATATATATATATGGATGAGGATATTGTTGTTTTAAAAATTAATTTTTCAGTTAATATCGACAATACAAGATGCAAGAAACTATTATACAACAATTTTTACTGAAAAGAGAAACATGTGAACCGGAGAATGATTTTGATGGTCGTATGGGATCAAGAATTAGTGCAGTATTTGTTATATTAGCATCATCAGCTATTGGAACATTTTTACCATTATTAAGTAGTAGATATTCATTTATTAGGATGCCATCATGGGTATTTTTCATTGCAAAATATTTTGGATCAGGAGTTATTGTAGCTACTGCATTTATTCATTTATTAGAACCAGCAAGTGATAGTTTAGGTAATGAATGTTTAGGAGGTACATTTGCTGAATATCCTTGGGCTTTTGGAATTGCATTAATGACATTATTTGCACTTTTTTTCTTTGAAATTTGTGCATTTCAATGGGTTGAACGTAAAATTGATTCAGAATCAAATATTGATAATAATGTTGGTCATTCTCATTCTCATTTTGGTAATGCAGATTTATATACTAAAAAATTAGATGATGATAATGAAGAGGTAATTTCAAATAAAGAATCTTTACAAAAAGAAAAGAAAGAAAATCCTTATCCAAAACATTTTCAACATGCTCATGAACATCAAGATCCAGAATTAATTGGTACTCCTTTAGAAGATCTTGATAAAGAATCTTATTATGGTCAATTATTATCAGTCTTTGTTTTGGAATTCGGGGTCATCTTTCATTCGGTCTTTGTTGGTTTATCCTTATCAGTATCTGGTGATGAATTTGTTTCTTTATATATTGTTCTTGTTTTCCATCAAATGTTTGAAGGTTTGGGTCTTGGTACTAGAATCGCTTTAACTAATTGGTCTAAATCAAAACGTTATACTCCTTGGGCTTTGGCTCTTGCTTATACTTTTACTACCCCAATCGCTATTGCTATTGGTTTGGGAGTTAGAACTACTTATGCCCCCGGTTCTCGTACCGCTTTAATTACTAATGGGGTCTTTGATTCAATTTCGGCTGGTATCTTATTTTATGCTGGTATCGTTGAATTAATGGCTCATGAATTCTTATACTCCGGTGAATTTAAAGGTAAAGATGGCTTCAAAAAAAGTTTATTGGCTTTCTTTACCTTATGTTGGGGTGCCGGTTTAATGGCTTTATTAGGTAAATGGGCTTGATTGAATCAATATCATTTACTATTTTATTTCACTCCTCTTATGTATTTTATTTTAATAGACTCTCTTTTAATTCATACTTTTCTTATTGTACCTATATTCACTTCTTGTAACTAATCATGTAATTTACTTCTTATTTGTCTATTTTCTTTTAAATTGGCTTTTTCAATTTGGCATAAAACGGCTTTGGTTGTTAAAAAATAACGTCGATGTCAAAGCAAAAAAAAAATACACTACAAATTTAAAGCTTAAAAAAATTAATAGCGGTGTACGGATGTCTTCCTATGACTAACCTTTATAATCCTACATCGGAATTTGATCAAACCAATACCATATAATACTATATAATTGTTTTTACCAAAAATGTCAAACATGCCAAAAACCTATACAAGGGTATCTTCTGCTTGTAAGAGATGCCGATCCATGAAATTGAAATGTACTGAAAAGAAACCATGCTCGAGGTGTGAATCTCATAATATAGATTGTCAATACGTTAAACCAGACCTTGATTTAAATTTTACACCAACTCATTATACAAGATCCCAAATTGATAACGTAATATTATCACCTTCAAATGGTCAATTGAAGAAGAGGAAACTATATAATAAAGATGATTTTCAAAATGATTATAGAAAATTTAATCATTCATCATCTGATCTAATACATTCGAATGAAATTGATCCTCCATCAAATCAAGCATTATTACATTACTTTCCTTTAAATGCTTATCATAAACCAATAGTTAGACAAGGTGCTAGTCTAAAATGTCTGGATGCTGTGTTATTAAATTTATGTTATTCAAATTCCGTGATTTCAAATAATTCTGAATTTAAAATTCCAAGAGGTCAACATTATGGATGGAATATGTCAGGAGTTTCTTATGTAAATGTACCTCCTTACCCTCCACTTCCAAAAATTGATTTAAGTGATTATCATCTTGATTTATTATCAATTTTCATTAGTGAAATTAATTCATTATATTCAATCTTGTCAAGAGATTTTTTAGATTATTTAAAAATTAGTGGTCCTCCTCAATCAATTAATATTGAAAAATTAAATTCAGAAAATACAAATAAAAGAGTCTTATTATCAGCATTAACTCATTTGGTTTATGCTTTGAGTATTAGATATAAAGAATTTTGTAAAATTGGTCCTTTAGATTCAAAATTAATTGAAATGGAATTAATTTGTTTTGAATATGCTTATCAAGTTCTTACATCTTTTACTTTTAGTTATACTTCAGTTGATATAGTTAGAGGTTGGTTATTAATTGCTCTTTATTTACGTATTACTAATCGTCAAAAAAGTGTTCAATATGCTTTGGGTCAAGCAAATTTAACTGCTAAATCAATGGGTCTTAATTTAAAAAAAATTAATGAAAGAATTGGTACTGATGAATATTCAGTTTTTTGGTGTTTATATATATTTGATAGTTTATTTTCAACTCAATTAAGAGTTTCTCCATTTTGGTCTCATGATCAAATTAAAATTCCTTTCCCAACTACTTATACTGATGATTATAAACGTCCAGGATTTAATTTTATTTCATTTGTGATGTTACGTATAAGTGTTGTGGCTCATAAGGTTATGAGATTTAGGGAAAAACTTGATCCAGATTTTGAAGTTTTTGAAATTTCAAATGAATTAATTGGTTTAGGTGATTGGTTAAAAAATTTAGATCTTAATTCACTGATTTTAGTTAAAGCACAAGTAATGATAAATTTTTATGATGTTGTTCTTACTTTACATGGACCAATGTTATTAAATTTAACCGGTAGATTTTATCCCAATTTAGGTTTAAGTATGGATGTTATATTAGAAACATTAAAAGAATCTTATAAAATATTGGATGATTTAAAAAATTTAAATAGTTTACAAAGTCCATGTCCAATGGTTTTAAATATGATTTTTACAATTGGATCATTTTCATTAGCATTAATGAATGGTGGGGTTCATACTGATGAAGCAGAAGCTTTATATACTAGTGCTTTAAATCTTGCATTATTTTTAAATGATTTTGAAGATAATGTTAACAATCATCATTTAGGTAGATTCAGAATGGCAAAAGAAGTTGTTTGGGCATTAAATCAAGGTCATAACTCATTAATGTTAAGATTTGAACGTCAATTGAAAAATTTACCATCTTCAAGTAGTCCTAGTACCATCGATAGTTCAGTAAATGATTCAAGATTTGGTGATTTGTTGGAAAGAAGACCCAATGAAACTAAGACAACTTCAGTTCCAAATCAAGGATTGGACGATTTATTCGAAGCAAATATCAATTCAGATTTACAAATTCATGAATTAGATTGGATGAGTACCCTAAATAATGATTGGGGTATAAATTTATAGATCTTCCATTCTACTCAAAACTCTTGTTTCATACTCCAATTCCTTATATACTTGCAGTATTCCACTCATCGGCTGGCCGTCTATATCTGCTGCAACAGTAAACTATTATGAGGAAACTGGATATCCAGATCAGCTACATTACACTCTTTAGTACATTCCTGGTTCCAACTTCTCAGAACACCAAAAGACTATGTATTTGTATATTTGTATACATCTACGTATTGTATACTTCTATGTAATTGTATATATGTATATATATCTTATGATTCAGTAGTTATCATGGTTGCAAAAGCAGTATGGTCCCATACTACACCCATACACCAACAAGGGTTTATTAGGGTAGTTAAGATACCCCACCACTAACAAAACAAACCGAACAAAACAAAACAAAAAAAAAAAAAAAATTAAAGTAAGAAGAGAGAAAAATGAGGGAATGGGCAACTTCTCATAAATATCGAAAAACAGAAAGATTCAAATACTTCTTTTAATATATATACAATACATTTTTATATTACCAATAGATACTTAGTGGTTAAGGTAATCTAAGCTAGCATTACAATTATAGATCTACTTTTAAATTCCTTTAATTTGGCTTTTCCAATTTTTCCTTTAAATTTAAACTTTGGATAATTAGTACCTTTTTTTTCTTCGAGCAATAATAATTTTAAAGGATGGCTGATACTGAAATGGCAGTTCCTCCAAGTTCATCAACACCCAATGACTACATTGAATCATTATCACCGGAACAAATTGAACACGACCAAAAGATTGGGATCAAGGCCATAAGGCTATTCCTTCAAAGTAAAACTTCATATGATGTTTTACCAGTTAGTTATCGTTTAGTTGTATTGGATACTTCATTATTGGTGAAGAAATCATTGAATATTTTATTACAAAATAATATTGTTAGTGCTCCATTATGGAATAATAAAACATCAAGGTTTGCTGGATTATTAACTCTGAGTGATTTTATTAATGTTATTCAATATTATTTTCAATTTCCAGAAAAATTTGAATTAGTTGATCAACTTACTTTGGATGGATTACGTGATATAGAAAAGGCAATTGGGGTTGATCCAATTGAAACTGCTTCAATTCATCCTTTTAAATCTTTATATGAAGCATGTGTTAAAATGTTGGATTCAAAAGCAAGAAGAATTCCTTTAATTGATGAAGATGAAAAAACTCATCGAGAAATTGTGGTTAGTGTTTTAACCCAATATAGAATCTTAAAATTCGTTGCATTAAATTGTAAAGAAACTAAAATGTTATTAAAACCAATTAAAGATTTAATTAGTCTAGGTACAATTAAAGATATTTCAACTTGTACAATGAATACTCCAGTTATTGAAGTTATTCATCTTTTGGCCCATAAATCAGTTAGTTCGGTTCCAATTGTTGATGATCAAGGTAAATTGATTAATGTTTATGAAGCAGTGGATGTTTTGGCCCTAGTGAAGGGTGGTATGTATACTGATTTGGATTTAAGTGTTGGTGATGCTCTATTAAGAAGACCAGAGGATTTTGAAGGTGTTCATACTTGTACCTTAAATGATCGTCTTAGTACTATCATGGATACTATTAGAAAATCCCGTTTACATAGATTATTCGTGGTTGATGATGAAGGTAAACTTATCTCGGTTATCACCTTGAGTGATATTTTACAGTATATTCTTTTCGGTGAAGATTGATTCTTTTTTATATATGTCTTTAATAAACTTCTTTTTAATTCTCCCTTATTAGTAGCTTATACCACTCTAACTACATACATTGCAACCATCTTAACTTACGCAACCCTCTTAACTTATTACGGCTTCCGCTCATATGTATGGTCCTACCCTTTTCAGTCATAATTACCGACATCTTCACACTCGTACACCCATACTTTAAAGCAATACAACTAAAAAAAAAAAAAAAAA